>RXPK01000028.1:195131-795131 GCA_004143645.1 Protaetia brevitarsis | reverse complement strand
CGGTCGACTAAAGGGATTTGGTCGGTTTTCGCGTCCATTCAATACATACGGCGTTTTAGATACAAGGTTAAATAGAGTACCGACGTTTGCAAACCTACATGCGCCACAAGATATTACAGTTGTAGATGTATGCATGATTACGTCGTTGTATCCAGCGTTATAACACAACTAGAATGAGAGTTTGTTAGGAATCATAAATACATTTCCTTTAATTCAGAATTGCTATCTCGCGTATAAATAATGTTACTAGTGCTTTAGTTGAGCACAATTTGGTTTGGACATTGGTTATATAAAATATAGTTTCTCTCAGTTTCTCTTCATTCCTTCACTTCTATTCTTCGTGTTGTTCACTTTGTATTAGTTCAAACAGTTCCATGCTTGCAGCAGGGGGAAGATGGAAATTTAAGGCATCGTCAAAACATCACTGGCTTCGAAAAAATATATTTAAGAAAAAACCTTTTTGGTTTGAGAAATGTAGGAATGCACACCCATTCGTTGCGTCTGGTATGTATATTACTACACACTTTAAAATACCTGAGCATTAAATAAATAAACTAAAACTATTCTTAGACATGGTACAGTGATCACGCTTATGGTTGACTGTCGTTGCTGCCGAAGCTTAACAAATGATTGTTCCGGACTTCCGTCTAATCTCATCCCAGCTATCAGCTCCAATTTCCTTCCAAACTCTGACTTACTGCAGACCTCGCTTATGGTGACCCTACTAGCTGCAGTGAAGCTGTGGTGGTTCGAGAAGATGGTAGAAAGTCGCCACTGTAATTTAAAGACATCTACGAAGTACTTCGCATAAATCCAGAAACTGCTGGATGTTAAAGAAAGAAAACCAGGAGAAGTAAACAAAACTGAAACACGATAAAGCTTGCTTGGGTCTTGTATAATCGTGAAAATCGGTAATAAGAAACCACAAAACAAGTAGTTACCACAATTCAGTACGATAATTCAAAAGCGCACAAAAGTTAAACATGACAATGGAAATTATTAAATAAATATCTAAGTATTTTAAAAAAAAGGTATCTAAATTGTGATGTAACGGGTATAAGAAATTTATTCGCAATTTCACCAAGGCAGATATCTCCCTAAGTAGAGGGTGATCATCAGTAATTTGATGTTCTAAATTCTCTCAACAGAGTATGTAGACAGCGAGAGAAATGCGTGTAGCACGTAGATACGCTAACAATCAACTGGTGGGATCAATCTTTGTTGTAGAATTCGACTGAGATACATATAAAAGTATCTAGATCGTAAAATTAAAAACATATCCCGGCGGGTGAACCTAAGAATCGAAATCCAATATAGAAAAATATGAGAAGATAAAATGGCGGCATGCCTACCGTGAGTCCCGGTAAATATTCCATGAAGGAAGACGTAAAACGTCGAAAATGCGTTCGTAAACGTAAAATCCTGCCTACAGCAGATGTTGACAACAAACGTTGACAACACTTTGTAGAGCTCAACAACGATTCACAATTCGATTGAATTTCCTTCTAGAAAATTCTAGCCGAATCCCTGATAGAAAGAGAGAGTACTACCCCATTGGACGGGCAGTAACCAACCACTGCAATTCGAGAATTGACCAACAGATGATGCGACTAGTGCCGCTACGGAGAAAATAATTCAAGTATTACGAATAAATATCGTAGTTGAAGAATGAAACGTAATACACTAGGAATCATCTTAGCATTGTGGCATATCTAACAGAACATCGTACACTGAAAAAGCACCTATAGAAGATTAGGATCAACACTGGAGATACCAATTGCAGACTGTGTAATGAGATGATAGAGAACGTTTACCACATTCTGTGTAGTAGAGACTCGGGGCACAACAAGACAGACAAGCCAAAAATAAACTCAGAGAATTACTTAGATAAACCAACCAGAGACTTGTACAGATCAGAACTAGGGTATTAGAATCCTGGAATGGCTGGTATAATTTAATAAGTAAAAAAAAATGGTAGAGTAAATCCAAAAGGCTGCAGTTGTTCCGGAGATTGCATGGTCAGATCCACTTGATGTTTATGGTTTTCTAAAATATTCTTAAGACTATTACTTGATGTAGGGATCAATTTCTTAGTTAAATTTGGAAAAATCTGTTGTATTGCTTTTGTGTAACTTGACAAAATGGTAACTAAACATATTTTCTATTCCTTTAAAAATTAAAAATTATTGTTTGATGGATACATAAAATATATTTGCAGATTTTTTTTTCAAATATATATTATATTTATTTAAAGGGTTTATTTGTAAATTCTTGATTACTAAAACAATCAAATACCGAGAAATATGTATTACCCTGCATTTTTAATTTGCTGTTTTGGTAATCTTTTTATTAATACAATTATATAATCACGTGGTGAAATATCAGGATGACGACCAAATGTTCTTATAAATGAAACTCTTTTTTTCTTTGTTATGAATTATATAATCTTATTTACATATTACCGTTAAATGTGTTTCTTTGATCAAACTTTTAATGTTAATAGAAACCACAAAAAATAGGAAGTATTCTCATTTTGACGGTGTGCTGCTGTGCATTCAAAAATGCAATAAGACAGTCTTCACAGTATTAAGTTTGATTGAATTGTACTGTCACTCTATTACTACTTTTTACACTTTCAATTTCAAATTTTATTTCAATTTAAATTAAACATAGTATTTCGCAAATTGTACAACTTATTTCTTCTTATTTCTTACCTGCCTGAGGATATCGTCTTAGGGACGAAATCGATCGCTTGTTTTTAATTTTTAATTAAAGAATCTGTGAGGAATTAGACCTGTTGTTTTATTTACCATCTGGATGTAAACTTTATTGTTATTACTAACATAGTTTTGTATATACTATGAATATTAATACAAACAAATTTCCTTGTAATTGGGCATCCAGCTCATCTAAATGTGCTTAGTAAATCACACGAGCTCTAAGTTAAAGGCCACAATTCTCAAATACAATTGATTCAACTGTTCAGTTATATTTAGTGTACCTCTTCAGCTTTCAGGTTAGAATATAAATACATATATTGCTTAGATGCACTGGTCGCCTGAGTTCCTGAACATATTTGTACAGCACATTGGTCTCTATCTATATCATATCCAATGCGTTCAAGCCAAGCATCTCGCAAATCCACTACGAAGGGTTGAATTTTGTCACTGACTAGTGCTAGAAGTTAATAAAGATGCTGATAGCTCCATGTATGTTGCTGATTGCAGACGTATCAAGGTTTATTTCAAAAGATTCACTTTGCTGCATATAATTATCATACTGTGGTAAATGTGACTTTCGAACTATAAACAGTATATTACACGTTATTTTATGCTATTATTCGCAAATATGTGGTTTGTGTGATCATGGCACGATCATCTGTCTAATTTCTGGGTATCGTAAACAAAAACGAATCTACTACCGTAATGCACTAACGGTCGTTGACGAACGAAAATAATAATAATAATAATAATAATAAACTTTATTCCGGAATAAAAGTATACACATAACATAACATTGCATGAATCCTATAGTAATAAGAATCCGGAATCTTGGGGCGAAGTTCAGGTCATGGCAATGCTATGACCCGTTCTACCACCTAACCCCAATCAAAAGAAATAAATGTATGAAATTATATGCCTAAAAAGAAAAAAAAAAGAAACCTACCACTAATAAATTCTGCGATATGCGAATACAAAAAAAAGGAAACCAAAAGATTGCATTTCTACAAAATTATACACTAACTTAAACAGAAATACATTTTTCGTCACAAGCTGAATGATGAAAGGCACGGCTGTTGATTGCTTAAAGAGGAGAGCAGGCGACACAGTGCTACAATCCCAAAACACAACTACTGCTGTTCCACCAGACTTAAAAATATCAAGCGCCCAAAAGCTGCTTTACCCAGGGCAAAGAACTGCCGGTATTTATTATACTTTTTATAGATGTCGTAGGTGAAGCACCTTTCATAGAGTGAAGTCTTATGTTTAGGTGGAGAAATCAAGCTCCTGTGCCTCACATTGACATTATGAACGTCGGTACGGAACGTTATCCTATTATATAAGTAAGGAGGACTTCTATTTACCATAATAGAATGATATAAACGGAGAGATTGTAATAAAAGACGATCTTGCATCTTTAACCAGCCAAGTTCTTTAAGTTTATGTGACACGCGTTGGAATTTACGAATGCCAAAGATATAGCGAATACAGTTGTTTTGTACTCTTTGCAATCTCATCTTATCATAGCAATCCAAACAAATACTATATACGGGTGCACAATAGGTAAAATGTGACAAGACTAAAGAGTTACAAAGAAGCGTCTTAGTTTGAATGCTCAGACAATTTTTATGAGGATATAGCATTCTCAAGTTTACATAAGCTTTTTTAATGATGTTATTAATGTATTTCCTATAACGGAAAGTATTATCTAAAGTGAGACCTAGACTGGTAGCCTCCGACACCACCGGTATTATAGCACCTCCAATAATTAATGAAAGGGATCTCTCCACTGTACCACAGTCAGCACCCTTCCCGAATAGCAGGACCTTCGACTTAGCGGGATTAACTACTAGACCGTGCCCACCACAGTAATCATAAATTCTATTCAAATCATCATTGATCAGCAACATTGAGCGGTCACGCTCCTGCACTGGAAATGAACAGTACAGCTGGGTGTCATCTGCGTACATCTGCAAATTACAATGTCTCACCTCGGCGTGCAGCATACAAGTGAAGATACAAAAAAGTAATGGGCCCAAAATGGACCCTTGCGGGACTCCGCAAGGAACGTGAACTAATGTGGATTCAACTCCACCCAACTTAACCTGCTGAAACCTGTCCCGCAGATAACACCCAAGAAAATTTACAGCATCAGTCGAAAATCCAATGAAATGAAGTACCGCAAGCAAGGTATCGTGCTTCACGGTTTCGAAGGCCCTGCTAAAATCAAGCAACACCAGCGCAGTCACCCGGCCGGCATCCCTCGAACGAATCACGTCGTCCGTGATACCAAGAGAGACGTAACGCAACTATAACCCGGACGGAAGCCCGACTGGCATGACGAATAATGTCGTACTTCTCAAGATGTTGTCTGATTTGAGCACTCAATATTTTTTCGAGAACCTTACTTAAGCATGGTAAAAATACTGATAGGCCGCAAATGACTTGGCTCGCTGGGGCGAGAAACCTTTGTATAGGCACCAACCGAGGCAATCCTCCAACTATCGGAAAAAATTGTCATCCAGGCAACAATTAACAATATGTGATATATATGGCAGTAATACAGGTAATCCTAATTTGATCATATGCAAACTAACACCATCTGAACCCACCGCCGCACTGTGAATCTCGGACACCGCGGCCGCCACCACTTCGGTGCTAACCGTATGAAATTTAAATAAACTTTCAAAGTTCTTTAACATATTTGTACTGTAAAATCTAAGGTAATCGGCAGCGTCAAAGTCCACCTTAGGAATAGAATTAATGAAATAATTATTCAACATATTTGGATTATTTAAGCAAATTGGCAAGGTAGCCTCTTTTTTTAAATTAATATTTAAGGTTTTTAGTTCAGACCACAATTGCTTACCACTCCGTGAGCGACTTACGTAATTAAAATAAGCCCGTTTTTTCACGCTCAATGGCACCCTTCGTATAATTCCGAAGTTACTTATAGTAATCCCAATGTGCAGGTAGACCAGTCCTGTTAAACCTTTTTCTGGCTTTGTCCCTTATCTTCATAAGTAATAAGATAGTGTCGGTGATCCAAGGACACTTAGGTTTAACAAATCTGGCTGTACGAAACAGGAGCATGAGCATCAAACAAGTTGATAAGTAACTCGTTAAAGCAGTTAAGTTTATCATTTATATTGTCCAAATAAAAAATTCTATTGAAAGGAACATTATTCAAATCATGTATAAATTCATTTAAATTGATATGTTTGTAATCCCTAAATGTTCTATAATCTGAAAATTTTTGCTTACAAAATACTTCAGAGCAAAAGTACACAACATCATGATCAGATATATCACAGGAATAATCCATACTCACTAACAGCGCAATATTCGACACAGCCATTTATGTCAGCAAGGTAGCTGTATTCTCGGTAACCCTGGTGGGCCGTAACCAGCAGTGCCATGCCAATGAAGCAAATAGATCCGCCAAGGCGACGGCAGAGGCAGCAGTAGGCCTCAGCATCTCTATATTAATGTCACCCAAACAATAAACATTTCCCGAATCTAGTGACATTTCTACTAGTGTTTCCTCTAGAGAATCCAAAAAGACACGATAATTAGATGTTGGAGGCTATACACACAGACAATTGATTAACCGACCACTCCATCCCAATGGACACCCAAATCTCTTCAAGTACACTATTAATAACTATCGCTTACTGACACAAGATTTTTTAACGTAAATACCAACACCGCTCCTCTGCATCCCTATCTTTTCCTATAGAATGAATATCCATCAATGCCTATCATAACATCCGGTATGTTAAGTGACAACCAAGTTTCTGTAAACAAAGAATATAATTTTTTATTCAACAGCAAGTGCTAACATCATTCAACTTTGGAACCAATGATCGCACATTTAGGTGACCTATCCGCAAATTAACATTCATTAAGCTTAACCAAAGATAATTTAACTATATAATAATATCTAAATTTTAACACAGTTTCTCATAAGTGACGAATACATAATTACAGAAACAGTGTATATTCATACAATATAAAATAACAAATTCAAGGACATAAAAGAGTGTATACGCATATGATTTAAAACGATATTCCGAAACTACTTAACTGTATCTCGAAAATGCAAACAATAATATTATCCGTTTCTTTTTCTTAGTGATGAGCAAAACACTATGTTATTTACAAATTGTTTTTACAATAATGGAATAAACAGGTGTGCTATGCAGCCTCAAGACACAAGACAACTATCTAAGTCGCTGTGATTATTAATACGAAAGATTTTATTATTGACTTTTGTAAAAATCTTACAATTATTAGTCATACTATACAAACTTTTTCTGTGTGGACTTAAGAAGTAATAAAGCAGTCTTCGTCAGGTCTTCCTTAACACACTATCTTCGTCTTCTTTTAGTTACTCTTGTGACTAAATATGCGATGTTTAAATAGAATGACTGATAACTTGACTATAATAGGCCTAGCACCATTTTCAGTTTTTCCTAAGCGGTGCATACTGTCAATTGCTTCCAGGGGAACCTCTACTCCCAATTTATCCCTGCACATAGAAGTAACCACGGCGTTTAAATCTTCATTCTCTACTTCGCCTATACCGTAATTCTTATGTTATTTACGGCGGGAATACTGCTCTAAATTGTCGATCTCTTCATGCGCTTTTTTAAAGATCTACTTCCATTCGACCTACTGTGAGTTCATAACTTTTTATAATGTCACCCATATTTTCGGTCAAGTTGTTGATCGTATCATGTGCCTTTTTAAGATTTTCTTCGAGATCATCGATCTTGTTTTCGTATCCTCTTATAACTTCGGCAACTTTTTCGGCTACAATTTGACCGATCTTCGTCAAAAGTGTATCAGATTTTAACACTTTTTCCACAATTTTGACTATATTGGCATCATCACCACGCAAAACGCGATCAGTAGACATTATTATAACTAACAATTGCAAGCAACGACTCAACAATATAATAGTCCGATACTGCAAGCACGCACACACGTCTACACACCTTCGCAGCACATCGCAGAATCGAAGAACGTCACTTGTATGGTTATCCTTAATAATTATGCACATAATTAGTTTTACCCTTATAATTTCAACAATACTACTGCGTTTTAATAAACCCTGTACAGCTCACGAGGAAAATTTGTACTAACAATAGTCAAAATCTAAAAAACTTAACTTAAATAACTCAGGATTACCAAACTGATTATTATCTTGAGCCATTTCAATACTAATGTTCTACATAAACTTCCTGATAAGATTCAAAGAAAGAGCCTACGGAAGTACTACTATCATAGTACATAGTGACAAACAATATGCCTTTTTGGCACTCGTAAGTTTCTTTTCTTACAGAACAACTCATCTGCTTCCATCTTATTTCCCAGTAGCTTCTTGGATATTGCATTCCCTGTAAAACATGTTGTAGAATAATGATGATAGGGTGGATGATTTCATGAAGAATGGAGTATATAAATACATATGCACGTATGTTGTGCCTACCTATGTTAGCACGATGTATCTACGCTTTAATACACGAAATGGAACATAATTCTAATCTGTAGGAATTCTGGAACAATTCTAATTTAATTTAAAATTATTTGTTTCGCCTTTTGCTGTCTTTTTTACGCAGTAACAACAGTAATAATTTATTTATTATCATTAATCCAATTTTTCTACCTGATTTGCATAATTGCGAAGGTTTAACAACTGCATACCCCAATAAATCATTTACCGGGAACAGCCGACGCCAGCCGAACGCGTACGTATCCAAATGGTGAGTGGTAATGACGATGACATTAAATAAGTCGGGCAATGTACAAATACAGGGCGTCCCAACGAACTAGGTCATAAGATTTTTTTTAACTTCTAGCAGGATTTTGATTTTGAAACTTGCAGTGTAGTCATGGCCCACTTTGGTCTATTTAAGGAAAATATTTTATATATTATATTTTTTTAACTCTATAGCACTTGCAGGGTGTTGATATCAACTTTCTTATTTTAAATGGAATGGTACAATTTTTATCGATACAATGAATGTATAGAATCATTTGCAATTAGTTTACATGAGGGTTCCCTATCCTTAAACTCAACCGTTTTTGAGATTGTCAGACGTTTGCACTGTTTCAAGTAAAATTAAATAGCTGATGAGGTATCAGATATTTAGTGGTTATACTAATGTCGATGTAAGTACAAAAACGTAGGTAGAAAGTCTTATGGCAATAATAACCAAATCACATACAGGGTGTTCGAAAACGCATCTTCAATGTGGATATCTTTAAACCAACAATTTTTTTTTATTTCAAACGGAACAGTATTTTTTACTACAGGATTGAATGCAGCGTAAAATTCTACATCGATTGATATTAGGGTTCCGTATATCTATTTTTGATAGTTTTTGATATATTAGCATTTATTGCCTAAAATATGACTAATTTCCAAGTTTCGAGTAAATAAAATATTTTTTCCTAAAAACACTCTGTATATTATTTTTTAGAATGATGCGTTATCTCTTTTTTCATTGTTTGGTTTCCATACCTCAGATATTTATCATTGGAAGTTTTCCAATTATTAGCAAATTTTATGTAATTATAATAATAAAATATTAACAAGCCATAATTATTATGCGACAGCAAATTGCATGTTAATATTTTTGCCTGCTTATTACATACATCGAAAATAAGTCAAATCAAAAAAAAAAAACTAAAAACTTTTATTCTGAAAGAACATTTATATTGGACATTTTCGAAGATCTTTAATAGTTTGTTCCTGATTTATGTTATCTGTCTGTATCGCTTAATACCTAGTTTAATACAAAGAGCCAAGAGGAAGGTAGGAAAAACTCATTTGTTTGAATATATTTTTAGCAATTTTTTGCAAGAAATGCTAATACTTCAAAAACTATTAAGAATAGGTATATCAAACTCTACTATCAATCGATGTAGAATTTTGCGCTGCATTCAATGCTGTAGTAAAAAATACCATGTTCCGTTTGAAAAAAAAAAGTTTTGTTAGTTTAAAGGTTGGAGCCACATTGGACGCGCGTTTTTGAACACCCTGTATGTGATTCAGTGATTATTGATATAACACCTTATAGCTACGTCCTTGCATTTACATCAATTTTAGTAGAACCACTAAATATCTGTTATCTCATGAAATATTTGATTTTATTTAAAAGAGTGCAAATGTCAAAAAATCAACGAAATGAAAATATCTCAAAAACGGTTTAGTTTAGGGAACCTTTATATAAACTAGTTGCAAATGACTCACCAAATTCATTAGACCGATAAAAATTATACTATTCCATTTAAAATGAGAAAGATGATATCAACACCCTCTATACCGAAAGTGCTCTAAAGTTGAAAATATTTTCTTTAAATAGATCACAGTATGCTATGTTTACACTGCAAGTTTCAAAATGAAATTTCTACTAGAAGTTCAAAAAAATCGAATGTCCTAGTTCGATAGGACAGCCTGCATATTGTACATTTAACATAGCTAATGCATAGCCGTCATTTTGAGATCAGATAGTATTTCCCTCTCTACAACACGTTGTATTCGTTAACTTTTGCATAAATAGGCGCCAGAAGGTTTAGAAATAGTTCCAAATTTTTGTGTGCGTACTGACGTGTCACTGCAGACTAAATAAACTTGTGTATATCATTAGCCCTGCAGTTGATACCACATGCAGATTTATTTTTTTGTATTTCTGGAGACGTAAGCAGTTACATATGGGATCATCAGTTACACACTAGCAACTAAAGATTACACACACACATAAAATTAATTAAGAAATTTATTCAGAATATAGTAGCACTTCCCAAACAAATACTTCCAGAGTGTCTATTTAAAATAAAGGAAAGGAATGGTTTTGATGGTTTTTGTACGATCTGGTAATTTATTAAAAATTTTCAGTCCTATAAGATGTGGAGTATTTACAATGTATTTTGATTTAGTATTTTTGTGTATAGAAAGAAATAAGTAACATTTTTAAAAACATATGTAGATATTTCAAGAATATGTAAGGATTGCAAGGATAATAGCTTATATTTAGCAAAGAGCAGCCTGTAAGAGGATAGATTGGAACGGGGAAGATATTGGGAAGCTTGGTGCAATTATCCTAAAAGCACTCGCCGTATCTAGATTACCTCTAACTACCATAAATAGAAGTAAAGAAATATTACCTAAGAAATTTACACCAGTAACTAGCTCAGCAGCGTTCTGCCAGTTGTAAAAATAGACAATGGCGTTTTACTGATGTTAAAATATAAGTTGTGGTGTTTGAAATAGACGGTAGTGCTAGTAATAATGGCTTACAACTTTGCTTCAGCAAAATTATTATTATTATTTTAGAGAAGTATTGGATCAAAATCATTGTTATACGATGTACGCGCCGTTGAATTAAGATAAAGGCCCAGTTCATTAACGTAGAGAATGAGAAGTAGGAGCTATGAATGAACCCTTTTGAACACACATGCTGGTTGCCAGCGGTTCCAAGTTAACAATACCATGACTAGATCAGAGCGACTATACTGTTTTCTGTCGTTGCTTCAGTCAAATGTCATACTATTAATTTCATAACCGTAAAGCTTAGAAATCAAGTTACGGCGATCGACACAATCAAAGGCCGATTTATAGAATAGATTTATTTTTAATAAAACCATGTTGTTTGCTGCTTAAGATGTTATATTTATAAATAAAAGACATAAGCCTGTTTAAAATAGCACATTTAAAAACTTTCGAGAATTAATTTAAAATAATGATAGGCCTATAATTCTGTAACTTGGCGATAATCCTTTTCATAGAATTAATTCGTCCATCCTTAACTTATCAAGAAATATTTCCGTATGGAATGACATATTAATAGTAACCAAAAGTGTTAATGGTTTGAGAAATATACTTGCAATCTTTGTGAAAAAGAAATTATTTCCACAATAAACTTATTTGCTCTAACAGCTAATGTTTTTAATATTTCAAGTAATTATTGTTTACTCTTTCCAAGATGTGGTAAAATATTGGATGATCCCTAGACATAAGCAGATAAGTCCTTTTGACAAGTTATTATTTTATTACAAGTAAGATTGCTATATTGCAAAAATTGCCCTGTTTAAATAATAATTCTAAGGTGATATAACCAAAAATGATTTATTTTATATTATACGCATGTTTATCATACTTGCTGTCAGATACTTTCACTTTTCCTGAAAAATCGCCAAAATGACTTATCCCTTTATGTCCAAATTACAAACAGCAAGTACAAATAGCTTTTCACATTTTATTTAAGCTTTAGAACGAGTATTTAAGGGTTCTATCAATACTATGTATTTTAATTCAAAACATGAATGAAATGATTTCGAAAGTGTGTTGATAAAAATATTTTTTCTGCTTTCATCGGCTACATGTTTTTGCGCAATGTTTTTTTCCCACTGCTGTTTGCACATGTGCTTCTTTATGCTTAGATGTTTCTATTAGAATTAGATTAGAATTATTTTGGGACGCAAACGAAAAAATCTTGGGCGTTGATCTATACTAATTGTTATTATTTTCGCGAGCAAATTGTGAAGAGGATTCGAATATATCGTTAATGGCTAAAGAAAATTTTGTCTTCTAACGGCCTATTTCAACAGTTATTAACATTGTACCAAATGAAATATAAGATTATGCTGTTTTAATTCAAAACATGAATGTAACTGCTTTGCTAACAAACGGAATTTCGAAATTAGCTGTATTTGTGTACAAAGTATTATTGTTACCAACTGCGATACTTGTAAAAGAAGTATTTTGGATGATACTATACAGGAAGAGTGACATAATTTTGTGCGATTCAAAGAATACTGTGTTGGTGTACTATTGTGTTTTAGCTTATATAGTTGAAGATTTGAATATATGTATTTGCTTTTACTCTGTTTCACTTTGCTCTTAATACTCAAAAAAAAATATTAGAAAAACATATTTAAATTACATATTGTATTAATAGAAATAAATAAATAAATTAATTAATTATAATCGTCAAAAATTTTTTAACCTCAGGGTTATTAAAGGATTTAAAAGAAAGGTATCTGAATAGAATCACTTACCTTGACTGTAATCAAATTGACGCTTATTTTGGCGTCTTTAAAATTGTGACTTTTCGAGAGTGTGACCGTGTAAACTATATAAATTCCTCTTTGTCTGCTTGGATGAGGTAAGTATTTGTCGCTAAATCAACACAAAAGTGTGGTGTAATGAAATATGAAGTAACCGATTATCGAGCAAAACGCAGGTTCTCAAATAAATTTCGACTCGTACATTGTAAATTAAATAAATGTGGACTATTAAATATAAATTCAAATGAAAATTGAGATTTTAGCAGATATTTTAATTCTTTTATGAATTATCGTTAAAACTTAACCTCTAAACTTCTGTTCTAACTGTTAAAATTATTTAAAATGATGATAATATTCTGAACTTAAAAAAAAAAACACATTATGATTCAAACTTTGAAATTGTTCAAGGTGCGATCATTTTTTTCCCAAAAAAAAAAAATTGTAAATAATAGATATTAACGATAAATATTAATTTCTAAATGCTTTAACGAACAACTAAACAAAGCAATATAAACCAATTTGGTGTTTTTTTATGTAGATTGAAATGGCTCTGATTAGGTATATTGTTCTTTAACTGTTTTACATCGTTTTAGATATGAATTCTGAGGACGTTTTGAACATGTATTTTGTAAAATGAAGGACACCAGCCCTTTAATTCTGTGGACCTCCTCCTTAGCGGTGGAATCTTCAGAATATGCTGTCGTCTGGTCATTTTGAAATGATGGTAATGTCTCCTAGCTTCTCTCTACGCTTTCCAGGACTTGAAAAAAATGTGTGGCTGGATGATTAACTTTCTTGTAGAATGATTGTAGAACTTGGATACTTTGACATGAATATTCTCGATAAGTTTACCCTTGTTTTTAAATGTTCACTTTAATAGTTGTTGCAACAGTACCTTCGTTAGAATATTTTTCTTTTTAACTTCTGGTCACTTTTTTGTGTGAATTTTTTTTATTTCGCATACAAATTTAATTTTTCTGGGAGTAATTTCAAACATACGCACTTTTTATTTCTTACCCAAGCGTTTCTTTTTAATTTTTTTAGACAAACCTTTTTTTCAGGCTATGGCTTTCCAAAATCTTCATGTTACACGAATATTACGGCATTTGCCTGTAGTCAAACATTCATAAACGTAGGCGTTGAATCTTCCCAACTGCAAGGCGCTTCTCAGTATCAATTATTTTGATTTTTATATCAAAATTATCTCTCATTCAAATATTGGGTGTGATTTGTATTGAAAATCAATTAAAACATTCAATGCAATTTTATTTGGCAACTGATTACAATTTTTTTTGAAGAGCTAAAATTTTCTGTTTTTTGCTAGTAGATTGACAGATATAATTTCTTTATTAAATTATATTTTATTTAATGCAAAATTTTTGATGGTATCGGAATTAAATAAATACATTTTACAATAAAAATATTTGTCCTAATAAATTTATATGTTTGCTTTATAGAGTTTATTCTTTTTGAAACATGATTTTTCTGAAATGTAAATTATCTACCAGCTGCAGATTCCTTGATATGGATCTTTTGTAGTAACAATTGTGAAATAACTTGATGCTTTGAATTTAAATGCTTATGTGATTTTTAAATTAAATCACAGTATGTTCGATCTTTAGCAATGTGAATAGATGTTACTACTACTTTATCTGTGGTTTCTATGCTTTAAGAGCACAGCAGTTGATAGTATGTTATGTATGGTAACCACTCTCATTAATGTTGGTTTAGGCCAAAAGGTTTCCTTGATAAATGAAATGATTTCATTGTTTTGAAAGTGTGTTGACAAAAATGTTTTTTTCTGCTTTCATTGGCTACCTATTTTCGCGCCTGTTGCTTGCACATGCGCTTCTTTATGCTTAGATGATTCTAATAGAAGTAAATTAGAATCATTTTGGGACGTAAACGAAGAAATATTTTGCGTTGATCTATACTAATTCCTATTATTTTCCAAAGATACATGGAAAATATAAAATAAATATATAAGGAAGGCTTGAGGTAGATCGTGTTACTTTTATTCATACTACTACTACAGCTTTTACCTGTACATCCGAAAATGTCCGTGGAAATCCTTCAGGCATGTTTGCACAGTGAGAACTTCGCGCACAAAGGTCACGTACCATGCGATTGTAGGTAGTAGCATAGCGCAATTTAGGTACCACTATAATGGAGATACACACATATCCACACAAATCACTTTGATCCGAATGTAATTACATTCGTTGGATCCGCAACTGCGCCCTCGTTAAGGGTTGACGTCGTCGACGTGAACACACATGCGGAGAAAGGGAATGGTAGGCTTGACAAACGCGTCGTTACCACCGCAAGGCTAATATCGTTATCTTCCGCACGTCATTTCACCGTTAATGCGATTACGTCGGAAACACAAACCCAATACACTTTCACACACACATCATGCACAACCACCACATTCGCGCACTGTTCGTTTTCTTTTCCGTTTGTTTTCGCGCCAGTTATGCGGAAAAAAGTCGATATACTCCGTGTGCCGGGGAGCACGTGGTATTCGGACCGTTTTCCACGGACGTCGCGCATGCAACAAGTTGTTGTCGGACGGAACTCCGAACCGGGCACGTGCCCTCTCTCTATGTATTAAGTAGAAACCGCCGGGCAATTACGGGAGCAACGATGATGATAACGGGGAGTTTGTTGGTGCTGCTATTGGCGACCATCGGCTCGCAGTCTTTCATCGGGGCCCGAATCGCGGACTCTGGTGCGGTCTGCGGTAACTCTGGGTCCCGTCTGGGACCCGAAGAACGTGCACAGTACCATTTACCATCTCCCTCGCATTCCGAACCGGTTATCGTCTGCCACTCTTGCTACTGTTGATCGTCTGAATTTTTTTTTGCTCATGCTTTTTTATATATAAATACCCACACATAAGCTTACTTGTTTTTCTGCGAATGCATGATGATCTACAGTCAATGTAGAAACAAAAATGATATATAAGGTATATATCTAGTATTAGCTACACTCTTATAGCCAAAGATAAGATATGTAGTGGTTCTGGAGAATTCATATTATTTAATTGCACCGTTATCATTTTTATTTTTATCTATTTTGAAATAGTAATAAAAAGAATATAACAAAGGATATAGAGCGTCGCAATAAACAACCACACGATTTCCAGACGATGTGAGAGACCTCCGCATTTGGCAAGCATTTTAGAATTTTCCCTTCAGGAGGTAAAGACGATCCGTAGTGAAACACCTTCACATCGAAATCAAATATTAGAATTGGAATATTATATATTTAACTTACAATATATAGAGGAGAAACAACTAAATTGGTGGGGGCATGTACTGAGAATGGAGGCAGACAGGCAAGCGAGAAAAGTAATGGAGGCGAGGATTATGATCAAAAAGGGACCAGGAAGATCAAGGATAACGTGCGATAAAGTGGTAGCAGGGGGTGCAGGGGGTGATAAACGCAAGAAAACTAGCGGGAAATAGAAAAGAATGGAAGGACTTTGTACATTTGACTTAAAATCAAACACACATGTAGCAGAAGAATATAATTTAATTTTATTATTATTACCACCGAAAGGTTAAGGTTAATATTTTTAATTAAGTGTAGTAATTTTTTTTTTGTAAAATTCCAAAAATATTTCTTTATGATGCACACACACTTACCTTCGTATTTGAATGTAAGGTGATTCCACAATTTTACAATAATTATTTTTTTTCAGTTTAGTTTAAACATTTCATAGTTCCATTTGGTCACATGGGCATTCTCATATATTTAATATCCTATATTCCCCTCACATTGGTTAAATGAACGGACTTTTCTGAGGGAGTTTGCAGCCCTTACGGAGACAATCGCTATTGATGTTAGAAAATTTCATTTCGATTCACTAACCAACCTCCGTGAGAGACGGACGTGTCCTGTTTCTTCCAAACCTAAAAATCATAGTTATTTTAAAACAAATTTAATTATATTAATTTTACCTATATAATTGTTGGATAATTATCTCCAACGACGATATTTACAAGATATGTTCTTGTTAATGACCCATTCTCCGTAATTCGAAGTACCAGAACTCCATTCGACGTCGCATTTCAGAACTGATAAGCGATACCTGCCGATTTGCTCCTTCCAAAGGTATTCTGCCCTTTATCAATCTAAAAAATAAACGTAATGCTTTAATTCGTATCTAAATTTTAATATACTTATAAGAAATTTTATTTTAATGAGTTCGAGTAATTTGTTTGGTTAGGAAATTTGTATGTAACCGCCGACCTATTTGCAAGCACTTGTTGAAGACTTTTATAAGGTGGCAGTTCGAGTTGTACTAGTTAATACGTATTCGACGTGAAGAGTGTGATCCTTTCCCACCATTAAATGTAAAATTAAATAAGATGCCAACTTGTACTTGCTGCAAAGTTGAAACAGAAAAACATAAATTAGTAACATGTTTTACGTGTAAACAATCATTCAATCATACTTGTGCGGGTCTCACCACCACTGATCTCAGGAATATTGTTTCTAAGAACGCTAATGGGGTGGCTTGGGTGTGTGGCAGCTGTAGGGATACTTCTGGGGACGTTATCGCTGAACTGAAGTCTATGATTGCCGACCTGACTAAGGAAATCAGTAGTTTGAAGTCCCAGGTTGCGAATACTACTTCTATCAAACCAAATACATTCGATTTTGAAGAAATTGTTCAGGAAGTAGAAGAGCGTCGACTGAGAAAACCGAATATTATTGTGCTGGGTGTTAGTGAGCCCTCTATACCTGCAAAAACCGATCGTTTAATTCATGAAAAACAGTCAGTAGGCGAAATTATACAATACCTATGTCCAGAAATCTCAACCGATAGTATTACATTATCTAGACTCGGAAAATACGATCCAAATCGTCCAAAACCCAGACTGATTAAAGTAACGTTGTCTGATCCTACCTTGGCTCATAAAATACTTAATAAAACTAAGAAGTTAAAGGATAACTCGTCATATAGCCATATTAAAATATTCTCTGATAAAACCCCCAAACAGACTGAATATTACAGAGCACTACAGCTGGAGTTACGGAGAGGTTGAGTGGGGGTGAGAGTGACATAGGAATTAGACATATACGAGGCATCCCTAAGATAGTTAAGTTAAACTAACTTCGCCCAACACATTGTCGAACTTTAATTGCTATTATCAAAACATAAGAAGTATGCGTTCAAAATCTCACGAATTCTATACTGCGTGCTCTGCGGGCGATTATGACATCATCGGGATTGCGGAGACATGGCTAGACGATGGATTTTACTCAGCGGAATTTTTTCCATCCAGCTATACCGTTTACAGGTGCGATAGAAGATTCGCTGAAACTGACAAAAGAACTGGTGGAGGCGTTTTAGTTGGTATTAAAAATTCATTATCAACTTATTCTATAAATTTATCTTTATTATTAAACTCTTTTCCAATCATAGATGTAGTAGGTGTAAAGTGTGTATACAATAATTATTTTACTTTTCACATTTTTCTTCTATACGTTCCTCCTTATGTAACTACTCATTATTTTGAAAATTTTTTGGATGCTTTAGAACAGTGCATTACACATTTTCCTAATCTTTTAATCCTTGGCGACTTTAACGTCACTCACTTCAATAATGCTTACATACATTTTTAAATTTAGAAAACGTATTTATCTTTTATCATGAACTTATATTGCAACCCTTGGAATTACTAACTAGAAACGTAATTGTTATTTAATAAGCGAACTCATTCGACTTACTTGAGTTTTTTACTTTCTTATCTGCGTTGTTTTGCGCGGTTTCACTTACGAACCTTTTATAAATAAAAATCTCATGTGTTTGAAATTTAAACGTTTTCTTTATCTCACAAAGCTAATCAACAACCTTGATACTGGTTATATAAGAGTTTCGGCAAACCTTTTCGCTTAAACTGAGCATTTCAATCTGGAGTATTAGAGCAGAGGACAATTAAGCAGAAAGAAGAAAAAAGAGGGTATCTACCTATTCGTATTTCTTTTTAATGCTAGCTCGTCCTCTAGACTGTTGCAGTCAGAAATTCTCACCCCGCATGCCATCAGGCATTTGAGTGGGCATACTCATGGTTAAAAATTAACAAAATAGATGACACTAGGGTGATTGAAATTGGACTTTTTTGATTTAATTAAAGCATTATTATTAATAAAAAAATATTTTTTTGCGCCTCTGTCCAGAAACACTCATTTTGCAAAACTTCAAACGGGCAGGTAATGTCAGTAAAGGTTGGCCACACTAGATTCCACATGACACACGTGTAATAAATTATCATAAGTTACTGTTCAACCATGCTAAGATGAACTGGTCTTCATTGCACTTACTATTGATAAATAGACATTAAACTAGAAAGAAAAATACAGAAAAAGATTGTGATACAAATAACTATTTTTATTCCGGACTATGCGCTACCATGCAGCATTACAGATCATATACTCTTCCGTTCCTGAATGTTTTTTTTTTTTGTTGAAGTGTATTATTATAATTATTTGCTGAATCATGTTTTTCTTGTAATTACTTATTATTGGAATAAAGAAATTACGAATTATTATGAATTATAAAATAGCAATCAATGGTGCTGATTGATTGCTATTTTATAATTTATAATAATTCGTAATCCCTTTATTCCAATAATAAGTAATTACAAGAAAAACATGATCCAGCAAATAATTATAATAATACACTTCAACAAAAAAAAAAAAACATTCAACAACAAACAGCGGCATTATTATGACTATTTGAGAGAAACAAATTTGGTGTAGATCTTCGGGCTCCGATAATCCACTATCTTTGCGAAACTTATATGGTTTTCTCATTCGTAGGAAAGTGGTGATGATAGTCATGAACACACTCCAAAACGGTAAGTATGTACAGCGACATTTTTTCAGTAGGTTGTTTTTGCTGCATGTTGCAAGTTGTTATGTATTTGATTATCGTTATTGTATATACAGCAGTTCTAGGTTTTATAGCTATTTCCTCGGTATGCGTTTTCAAATCCGATAAAAAGATCACACGGTGTTGGCCATAAAAAAAAACTGTTATATAAATTTACGGAGGCACTTCTTTCATAGAAAGCATCAGCATAGATCAGCAGGATTGAAAGAAAGACACTCTAGTAAGAGATCAAACTGGTATACAGACATCTCTGAAACTGACTATTGCGTAGGAGTTGGAATATGTAAAAGAAGCCCGAAAAGACTCTTTCGGTAAGTTTCAGCAAAGAAAACTTCACAGAACTCATCGGCGATGGATCGTTCATAGCAAAATAAGATCAAGTATTGAGTCGTCTCCTCATTGGAATCACTTTTTAGTAACACTCAGTAAAGTTTTTATCTTATTTTTCAGATCATCACTAGTGTCATAAGTAACGAATATAGATATAGTAGATTTATTAGATAAACACATATAAATTAAATGTAAGTTTCTAAGAACTGGCTGCTGTTGGTTTTCTTTGCTTTCAGATATCAGCAGCGGATGGGGGGTTTCAAGCTCTCTTTGTCACGGTGGTGAGGAATTGTTGGCCTAGAAGGATGAGAGAAAATGTTTCTGATCCGGAGAGGACCAATCTTCTAACTAGAATCAGTGGAGCTATTGAGTCTGGCTAGGTTTTGACTACTTTCCAAATTATAAGGACCCACGAAGAGGTGATATGATCTCCCACTTAGGTTAAGAATAAGCATTTATTCTTTTCAAAATTATATAATGCGGACTAATACTTACTCTCAGAGTAAGGTTTTCGTGATAGTTAACTAGAATAAGGACCACTGACATTTTAGGAACAATGCGATAATTGGAGTAGGTAGCCCCATGTAGTACCTTTGAGTAGAGCATGGGGTTTGAGGATGTGTTGTTACTATTTTAATTTATCAATAAGTATCAGAAGTTACAAGGGTGCAAGGAATTAGAGAATACAAAGGTGACCGTTTTATCACATCATTTGATGTTCAACTACAAAAAGCAAATGACCTTCCAAGATCATGTGAGTATTCAATCGAAGCGAGAGCTGGATTCTGAATTAAAGTTTCATTATTACGAATTTTCTTTTTACAAGTATGTAAAATAAAGCAACGATAAGCAAATATGAAAGCAACTGCCATTAATCCATGGCCTACTCGATCCAAAATATGTTCCGGCGCTTCGTCCTTAAGATAACATGCGTGGTGGAGTAGAGTACTAAGCAGTCCTATGCAGTGCATGTGTTTATTAAGCTGGCAGTGGCCAATAACCCAACAACTTGACATATTGCTACGAAAAGTATACCTTGCTGTCCTGGATGACAGGACATGGAGATGACTTTACGTATTTGTCAATAGGTAGTTGTGGATGACCGCCCATTTTCGTACAGAATATTGGTTAATTGATTTATTTAGATATTGGGTGTAGCCCACGAAAAGGAAGGAAAAGGCTGTGTAAGAAAAACGCGTACTCCATCTCTTCAACTTATTAGAGGCTTCATTTCCCAGATTACCTGTATGGCCTTTAATCCATCTGACTAACAAGTAATTATTAGTAACGATCACTTCCAAGGCATTATGGCACTAAAGTACCAAGTTTGAAGTGATCTTGTTACTCCTAAGGGCTTTAAGGTTAGCTTGACTGTATATGGTGTACACAATAAATGACAAATAATTATTCCTCAAGGATTAGTTCGAAATTTCTCAGAAATGATAGTATTCTGTATTATGATAGCTTCGACAATATTAAAAGTAAGTATCTAATATGAAACTATTTCTATACATTGCCAATATCAAGTTTGTACGTATGTAAAACTACGATACCACCATCAACAAGACACATTCTACTAATGTCCGGAGTGGACTTCTTAAATATACTATTACTCATGTCTGGAATTTATATTCACAAATACATGCGGGTTGCGTATGCACAGCTAACGTAGATAATTGTTGAAACCCATGCAAAAGCGACACACAATTGCATACCGTAAATACACCTAATGGCTTTCATTATCCTCATTCAAACGTTCCTATCTTTCGTGGGAAAGCGATACATTAAAGTCACCTTGATGCGTGTCACACACGTAAATAAGGACAGCAAACCGGGGTTTCTAAGAATATGCTTAAACCCATTTAATATGGAGTAATAACTAGAAGTGCCTTTCGCGATAAGGTTTGATGTTGAAACGCTTTTGCCTTTTAGAATAAATACCCGATACGAAATTTGCGTCAAATAGCAGACGGTCGTGTAGCGGTATGATTCCATTTATGTAATAGGACGTGCGCATTGCAAATTAATACGAACCAAGGACAAAATTAATTTCAACGTCAGATGTCTGCTCTAAATATAGCCTTCTTGAAAATAAATTAAGTCTAGAGAAGATGACCCGGAATGTGCACACACTCTCGTCTATATTTAATTTCCAATTTCTTTTACCCTTTAGTTGATACCAATCATTTCAATATCTTGATATCCATGCTAATCTCTATAGATCGCTTTGGGCAATTATTCGAAATTATTTTGTGGCTTTACTTTTGGTTTGTCAAAAATCGACTTCCTTCTGTGTTCTGAATCTATTATTTATACAGGATGTTGTATGTGATCTCCATCATTCTATTGCAGGGTCTGCAGTGAGGATCCCTATGGTTCATCCAAATTCTCGGTTTGTGTTCTTTCAATGCATGTGTCTTGTTGGTTCGCAAACATAAGTTATGTTACTGAGTCTTAGTTCTTCAGATTACAAAAAAAAGGTATAAGGTTTAGTTTTATAAGAATTTTTTAATATACGACATAAATGTCAACTGCCAATTTATATTAAGTCTAGAAAATATGAAAAAATTACATTTATTAAAAAGAAAATAGTTATTCTTTCTTAATTTTTTATTTCTATTGCTTTTTATAACAGAAATTATATGACCGAATTACATTTATTGAAATTTCAGCATAGAATATAGATTAGATATCTTGACTTTAACATTTTAATAATTAAGATGCTTTGACTTAATAGTAATATTAAAAATACAGACAAGAAGAAAACGTTTTACACATGAAACTGTTTTTGAAAAATTATCATTTTTTAAAAACAATTAATTACCTTATTCTTGTAGACTTTTTTTTATAGAAAACTTGCCTCTCCAACTGAATAAGAAATCAGTAAGTAAACCGGCTCGTTTTTCAATATCCTTACTTTTAATAAATGTTGTAAGTAACTAAACGATCAAACTGGCACTTAATGATAACTAGGAATGCAAATCGCTGCACAAGCCGAAAAGGTTGCGGCATGTTTGTTGCGCAGTGTAAAAGGCGTTATCTTTCGAGGCGATGCCCACTCAGTCGTGGACTACGATGGCTTTGCATTTCAAGTAATGTTGCGATGAACGTGGTGTCATTCGCCTGTATAGCTATGAGTAAATATTGCAGGGTGAAACCAATAACGAATGAAACAAAAGCTCAAGGTTGCTTTCACGATATGAATGGATATATTTCGTGAAAGGCAAGCAGCTCCGTTCACGGGATGGTTTTTATAATAGGTTACAATTTACTTTTTGGGCAAGCACCTTATTAATGATAACTTATTGATAAAATAAATAGTAATTTGTTTACATGCAAACAGGTTGCTACACGTTTATTCTCGTGAAAGTAATGTAAAAGATTTAGTTTATGCACAAGCCCTTCATTCACGCAATGAGTAAAGTGGGCTGCTGGAAGTCACATTATGAAGCGCATGATCTACATTCAAGTAAATGATCCTTCAACGAGGGTATCATAAGGTCACTATGCAGTTGTTGATTCCTCACCATCCATGGCGCCCCAACCGCGATGCGGTTCTGCAGGACCTCCATGGTGGTGAAGGGCGAGCCTCAAGGCTGCAGTGCGGAGCAACATCTTACACGTGATGTCAAGCTTGCTCCGTCGAGCTAGTAATGGCACAAGTTGGATCTTTGCAGCCTGAAACCGATCCTTCACTTTCATAACATGTTGTTGAAAGGTGAGGCAACGGCCGAGGAGCTAATACACCTAAATATTTAGACGTGTTGAAATATCGGGCAGACGATCAAATGTTTTGTTAATGAAACCAATATATCGCTTTTAAGCTTTTTCAGGGTTTACAATTAGGCTGACTAGTTGAAATACCAATCACTTGACGATAAAAAGCAATCCGTACGGATGAAGCAATGATCAATGAATGGATTGATGGATTCTAGATTTGAATAACTACCAAAGAGTGTATTTAACGAAACATTTGGTCGTAATCCTGATTTTTTCACCACGTGTAGTGCCTAACGACCAATATACTCCTTGTGTAAATATTTAGACTTAGTAATTAATAATTAGGTACTAAATTATAGATATGTAAGAATTATTTTTGCATTTGAAAGATACTGAACTGCTCTATTTCGCGTTGATGAAGCCGTATAACGTGCATTGATATAAAAATCGGAACATTTTAATATGTTCCGCTGGAAGATTCGCTCCTTTTGTTTTAAGATGCAAATTTCCAGACGCAAACGCCTCCCCACACTAGATCCAGGCATTCGTTATTCAAACAATTTATTTACCACGGATTGCAGAGCCGCTGAGCGGGGCGCTCCGCGCAATTTTCAAATGCAAATTTCGCCGAGGTGAAAAGAGAAAACCGCCCTGTCAAAAGGAGGAACGAATAGAAGGAGAATGACCACAGTCGCATCTAGTATGGAAAAAAGCGAAAAAAGAGAAGGGCGAATTTAATAATAAATTTTGCGTACGGCGCGATAACTGTCAGTTTGCTCGACCCCTGGTGCTATTGAATGGCCGATTCCTGGGCAAACTGAATCTTAAATTGCCGAGTAGTTTGAGAAACGGTCGGCTGTGCCATATACTGATATCCCATATGAGACGTGAGCGGTATAGGTCGGTCTTGCGAAAAGAAAAAGAAAACGTCCACTTAGTTAATTTTCAGAAAACATTTGACTTCATTGGAAATATCCGTGGGTGACGTTAATGAATATTTGTTTATAAAATTTATGTATCAACAACAAAGAAGACGTTTTACCTGCTCTCGCACGAAAGATAAAAGCAGATTGTTTACTTTTGGACAAACCATTTAATGGTGGGTTATATTATATTTATTTATTTTATAAAACTTATCTTTAGATGATGTTTTTTTTTTTTTAAGAGACAATATATATATATATATATATATCTTAATATCTTGGAAGATATTGTCTATATATATATATTATATATATATAAGAAATTATAAGGGAAATTCAGTACTGTTCTGATGTTCCAATATGTTGATGAAATAAATCAAATTACTTGTTCGAAATGAAACAAGAATTAGGTTTCAATAATTATATTTAATTAAGGCTTTGTTACGTTTCGGGACCTTTTCAAATTGCTCCTTCTTCAGACTTAAAATGATGGAAAATTACAATTTTACAAAACTTATTAACAAAAATAATGAAAAGGAACTTACAGTCGCCCAAAATTACGGTACTAGAAACAAAATGGTGGCCTCATTCCGACTGACGAAGTAAAATTTTTGTCTTGAATAGCTAACATGTCTTCTAATTAAAAAACTCGGACAACACCAAATAACACATTAAAATTGAAGTAGAGATAAAATTTAATGTAAAGGGGAAAAACTACAGATTAAAGCTGAAGAGGCAAACACGCCGAGGATGGAGAGAGACTGCGGAAAATCTTTTTGTTTAAAAGTTTAAAATTTTGACAGAAATGTTTAAATGTAGAAGTATATACGGCGGACTCATACAGTCGCAGTACCAGACATAAAATTTAGGTTTATATTTTAAATTTTTAAATTTTGTATTAAATTTTGTAATTATTACTGTATTTTGTGTTTGTTCTTTAGAATTTAGATAATATTGGGCAAACGACACAGAGATGGCGGGGAGCGAGCACACAACATAAGAGCGATGCGAGGGTAATCGCGAAAAAAATGCTCTCTGGCCGCCCATTTAAAGAATGAAAACACTTCGTGCATTTTGATAATGTTAAATTTTTATTTTGCGAGAATAATACAATAAAAGGGTATTTTTGGACAGTTTAGAATATATAAAATAAAAACAATCTAATTACTAAGAAAAACACAAAATACAGTTAATAAACAAAATTTAATACAAAATTAAAAATTAAAATATAACTTAAATTTTATGTCTGTACTGCGACTTTATGAGTCGCCGGTATACTACTTCTACATTTTAACATTTCTGTCAAATTTTAACTTCTCTACCCAAACAAAAAATTTTCGCCAGTCTCTTCTATCCTGCCTGTTTTGGCCTCTTCAGCTTTTAAATCTGTAGTTTTGTCCCCTTTACATTAAATTTTAACTTACTTCAATTTTAATGTGTGTCTATTTGGTGTTGTACGAGTTTTTAATTAGAAGACAATGTTAGCTATTCAAGACAAAATTTTAACTTCCTCAGTTCGGATATGAGGCCACATTTGTTCTAGTACCGTAATTTTTGGGGCAATGTAAGTTCCCTTTCATTATTTTTAGTTAATAGTTTTGTAAATTGTAATTTTCCATTATTTAGCGTCTGAAGAAACGGCGGCGACATTTGCAAAAGTCCCGAAACGTAACAAGCCTTAATTAAATATAAATCTATTGAAACCTAATTCTTGTTTCATTTCGGAACAAGTAATTTGATTTATACTCAATATATATATATATATATTATATATATATAGACAATATCTTCCACATACTTTTACACGCAATCACAGAAAACAAAAATGTAAGTCTAATTTAACTTATTTTCAACACGTTCCTTAAAATGCACATTTTAGTGTGTAATATTACATTATGACACTGTTAGATTAACCTCGGGCTGATTAAATACATACAGGGGGAAAGAGTACAAGAAACTGCTAGCTTTAATAACGGTTTTGGTTGAAAATAGAGTGAAAATGAGGCAAATATTTTAAAGAACGTGCTGCTCTGATGAAGCCTATATAGTTTGGCGGAAATTTAGCAATGCAATAAAAGATTGATGGTATTACTTGAGTGTACATCTTTTCTCAGGCTTCAGTTTTTGTTGGAGTCAATATTGACTCATTTCATTTCAAGTTTTTAAGTTTTATAGCTAATAGCTATAGCTAGCTATAGCTTATAGACTTTGGCTGTGTTATACGAGGAACACCTTCTGTAAAGCCCTAAATTAAATTTCTTCACACAAATGCAGTGTGTATATCATACATTAACATCATAAACGTTGGTTTGTTATGAAATTTTATTATATAAATACGGTGGTCTCTTTTCCAAATTGATCTTAACCCTAGTCCTACCAACGTTTTATCGTAACGTGTCCTACCAAGGTGTGCCTCACAGGCACACATCTATTTGTACACATTTGTTTGATGTAAATAATAGCAAACAATACAATTATTTTATATATTTATATATTTATTATTTATTATAGTCTTGTTTTTGAAAATATGCAGTCAGGATGAATTTCTCCAATGACAAATGAAGCTACTCCACAACACATCAATTAATATTGAAAAAATAGACCAAAGGCCACCTATTAGTTTTGCGTTTCACTGAATATGTATGTACCATCTGATCAAGTGTATCCACCCCTCCTTTCGTGGAATTGTAGTACTTATTGATTTCAGATTTATTTTTATTTTCCTCATCAATGGTGGAGTCGTTGTGCATTGTAGATAATAATATGACACAGCGATTTTTCTTAGGTACATAAGATACCAAAGTCATGTCTTCTGAAAACAACAAGTTGCTTTCAATATCCGTCGCCTGTGGCGTAAAAAATTTGGTGGTATGCAGCGCTTTTTTTTCTGAGCGTTCCTACACAAGTTAGGCCTTTGGTAAGCAAACTGGATGCAGCTCGTAGCTGGTGAAGAAGTTGTCGAACGTAATATTCCTTTTAGTTCTCCAGAAAAGGTTCACAAAGTCTTCAATCACCTTTTGCGCTAAGTTTTTTGCGTCTGTTGAGACTTCTTTCTATATAGTACGGTATACACGTAACGGATAACTAGTTCCACTATCGCATATCCACCAAATTTTCATACCGTACTTATCTGGCTTGCTTGGCAGGTACTGTCGGAAAGATAACACGATCTAAAAGGCCCAGTTGTTCATCGATGTTAGATTACTGCGAGGGAAGATATATTTCAGCAAGTTTGGTATTAACACGCGTCACACAGGTCTCTAATTGGTGCCAACTTGTCCTTTTGCCTTCGGAGGGGTTCTGGTCGCTTTATCGTCAAAACGAATAAATCTTAGTAATTGAGTAAATTATTCGTGACATACACGCTCGATAAACAGGATTTCCTATAAAGGATTCCATAGCTCATTATAGTCACCATTCCTTGTTTATTTCTTCCAGCAGTAATCAAAAGGCCCAAGAAAGCACAGATTCAGCCGTCGTCAACTGGTTTCCACCAAATCGCAAGAATACGAACAGCCTCCTTATTAGTGAAAGTAACAAATACCAATAACCGTATCATCAAAAAACAAATTGAATGCGTTACAGGAGATCAACATGCACTCCAGGTGGAAGTTTCACTTTGTTCAACATGCTGTTGTAATTATGTTGTGTGCACGTGTTTTTTCCTTGGCAATCGGCGTGGCATTCCACTCGGTACCATCTTTTCCAATAAAAGTTTGCGAATGGCCGGGCGGTTCATCATTAGCATCACTATCGTCACTCCTTCTTGTTCATCGCTTTCTTCATCGCCAGTTTCTTGATAATCCGCTCACTAGAAGAGGTTTCGTCATTTGGCTCTTCTTCATCTTCACATCATTTACATTTCTTCCAAATCCCATCGCTTTCGTACAATGGCATCGAGCAACTCCTTTTCAGTTAGTGGCGGCGTCGGTCAGTCAACCAATCGGTCATACTTTCTGCATAAATTTCAAAACCAAATAAGCATAAAACAACAAATCGCAAAACGCATTTAGGGAATTCCCCTTCATATGCAACTGGAAATTCTTACATACAAGGGGAAAGTCCCGAAATATAAAGCATATCTTATTACGGGGGATTTACCCACATACCTAGTTTTAAATAACGTAGGAATGCATTTTATAGTATATAACAGTATGTGCCTCAAAGACACACCTTGGTAGGACGTGTCGGAATTTATGTTTATTTTTTTATGTAAAATAGGAAAATATTTTTAAATTTTTTTATGTCATTCTGTGTTAAATAGTTTATTTTGAGAATACAAAAATCCTCCAGTCTGTGGGCAGTTAACTTACAAAGTTCCAGCAATTTCAAAATCAATTGTGCCTCAAAAGCACACCTTAGTAGGTTTAGGGTTAACGGATCAGCACTGCTTCATGCAACTTGCTCCGCGAATCCATGCTTAACCGGCCAAAATAACGCTGGGTAGCAGATATATGTTAATATTTTCCTTATTTTACAGATAAGTCAGAATGCCAAACTCAGATATGGTTCGTATGTGACGTCATAACGATCGGCATGCAAAAGCACTAAGGTCTCACACAACGTAGCTCTTAGTTTTGCATTGAAATAGTGAATAGTGTCTGTTAGCATATAGGAACTTACAGGTAATATAGGATTCCTTAACGATTCCCGACACATGTTTGTAAACCCCTCAGTTTCCCATTTGTAAACCCAACCCAACCGCTGCCTGCAAAGGAATATCTTCTCCCCTCACTCTAATAACGACTGACCTTTTTGCAAAAGCTATTGATACAAATTTTGATGAATTTATTTTCAAAAAATGCTGTTCTGTGGAGGCAACAATTTCTTCCAAATCAATTTCACAAACTCCAAAACCCTCTGCAGACCCGTAGTATCACACACCAAATATATTAATGTATCATCGACATAACAGTGGTACTTATGCAATTTTAAGTTATTGCAGAAGTGTATATAATGTACAATAACGGCCCAACATTGATCCTTGCGGCACACCAGACTCAATAAGTAGTTCTACAACATCAACATATTGCTTCGAAAAAAAAAAAAAAATAGTGCAGTACTCAAATTAACAGGTCGTGATTAAGGGTATCTAATATCTTGGAAAAATCTAAAGACGTTGCTAAAACCACCTTATCGTCATCTAAAGCCGATGTAATCTGCTATAAGAATAATTTCATTTCCTTCAAGGTGTACTTTACATTTGTTACTTTGCTCTTTCTGACGTTTCCTATATCTCTGTAGTTTTTGTGGTTTTTGGAAATAAAGTTTACTTTACTTTACTTTAATGTCATCAGATACATGAAGCGAAGCGGTTACGCAGCTATGACCCAATCTACATCGTGATTGTGCGTCAAACATATCATTTGTCCCTAAAAAATGCTTTCTGACATGAAAAGCTACAACTTTTTGTGCTGATTGGATCTTGAAATTGTGTTGCCGAAGTGCTTTAGGCAATTTTGGAAAGCTTCTAATTATCTGAGAAAGATGACGTTCGAAGGCACTCATTTATCAAACGAGTAAGAGGTACCAAGATCACAGGGCAACACAGTTTGATTAGGTTAATACATGGGCCATCTCAATTGACAGCACCAGATCCAATGATCCTATGATCTCTGCCACGTCCCCTTCACTCACTTCACGAAGCACCAGTAAAGTAATTATCGCTACCAGGTGATATGATATTAGGAATATCAACAATAGACGTAGCAAAATATTTGCTAATTGCATTAACATCCGACAATATGCGGAGAAGATCCCCGATATCACTGATGTCCTGACTTCGCTTATGGAGCCCCAGATACAGCTTAACAAAAATCTCGTGACAATTATGACTCATTCTGCGCACATTATACTGGAGTGGGCGGAGCGTATAAGATGGCTGGTGTATGGTGATACGTGAGCTTGCTTTAGCTCTGCCTCCTCTGCCAGTGCGCAACTCTCACGAGCGATTAGTCGATCTGTATAGGAAATTTCAAATTTATAGATATTCGCAGTAAAATTATCGGTTTTTTCCTAGTCAAAGTTGGTTTTATCTCTTGCTCAATAGATGACTATGCACGTATTGAATTAGCGGAAATTATGGAATGATATTTAATATTAAATGACTCAATCTAAGAATTGCCAGGTCCGCTTTGAATATTCTAATTGGATTAAAATAGGTAGAACATCTGTCAATTCATTAGTAAGCACCTCGCAGATAAAGATTCACACTGTTCACAATATTCAAATTACATAACATAGAGGTCGCTAAGATGCAATAAAATATTCAAAATATCATAATATTTACTGAAATTTGAAAAATAAAATAATTGTAAAAGTAAATAAAATTAGCGATTATTAAATAATCTAAATCTAAAAGTAGAGCAATACATTCCTAAGAGAATAAGGGATTGAAATAATGGGCCCCTTTCCCACAAATTCTTTTTAATTAAAAAAGCTAACTAAACTAAAGAAACAATCCAATCTTGAAAATTGTATATTGAAACATTAATTAAAAATTAAAATCATTGTATATAGATATATGAAATTAAAATGAAAAATGTCGTCACTTATTTTTGGAAAATTTTACCTAGGTCGTACTTGGGAAAATACATTCGGTCAATTACATTTAGTCAAATCCAGTGGATTAGTTCGGTGGGAACTATCTAATCGGATACATGTTTTGCCACTAGGCTTTATCGTTTACCTGTGGTTTATGCAGCATAATTGGATTAACATGTAATGGTTCACACGCTGAAATTTGAGTGAATTGTAAACTGTATTGTTTCAAGGGACTTAAATCTGGAATCGTATTTGCATAACTCAGAATAGACGTAGAACAATTAGACCATTAGAAGTGTTGGATACCATATCATCCAATTGATAACGCAACATGGTCTCTTACCTAAATTTTGAATCGTATGGAATGTATAGTTTATTGTTAAACTAACGAAAGGAATATGAGATTACTTTAGAAGTTGTCGATATACTTACAGCAAAGTAATCAATAACATAAAATGCATTTACAGACTGTTCCGTCACGAATTGCAGCGAACGATATATGCAAAATCCTTCACTAAAAAAAAATTAAAAAGTTGTTTGTTCCCTGTTTCCCCAATAGCACGACATAGTCATCTTATAGTATTGCCAAATGTTTGACTGACTTTAATTACCTCCAAGTAAGAAATGTACTTTTACTGTATATTCGGTTACTGATATACCGATCGCTAGTTCATTAATTACACTTTTAGTTTGATAAGGACAAACAATGCACGTGTATCACACTCGGTCGTCCTTTTTGAAAGCCTATACAAGATGCGCACTATTGTGGAAAGCTCGATATATCTGACATTATAAAAGTTATAAAAAAAAATATTAACAAAAGCTATACGTATTCTTAAGCTTCATATTCCGTATTTAGGGAGACTTAGAGAAAGAATATGCGAACGATTCAAGTCTAAGCTAGTAAGAGAGAAAATATCAGTTTCTGGCAATGGAAGGTACTCGATATCTTCTCTCTTGCTCGTTTAGGGTCGCATTGTTAGCATATTTTCTTCAAGTGTATAATAATAACTAGAGACCGGATTATATACAAAGTGCATATATTTTATTTTTTGCATATCTTTAATTATAGTCTATATGTAGACGTATTACACTAATTGAAGTTAATTAGCGCTAATTAGAGATTGCATATATTGCATATTTAGGCATTTCTATGCATATTTTTATAAGAGTTGCACATATTGCATATTTAAGCTTTTTCTTATCCTTTCTATTAGTAAAAATTCCGAGTAATTCCTAATGTAGATCGACAACCGACAATTCTCAGAACGATAAATCTTTTACATTAGTTTCTCTAATACCTTTTTCCAAGAACTGCACGTGTTTAATTTCGCCTAGCAGAAGGGATGTGGTAAATAAGTTTTATTATTATTAATTCCCAAATAAACTATTCATTCATTGAATATCTTTGAGCGAAACAGTATGTAATTGTGTTACGTTTTTAAATACTGTGCGTACACATAATGAATATAGCGAACAAAATTTCTTTATGGATTAAGCCATATCCTGAACTGATAAAGGATGGCGACAAAATATTTTGTCGAGTCTGCAGTAAACTGGTAAGTTTAATTTTACTAAAAGCTTTACAATTGTTTTAAATTCTTTAACTTTTGATACAAAATGGCAATTGTTGTTGTAGGTGTCTAAAGCGATCCGCATGTGTGCAGCAATCTATACCTCAATGTGTAGCTTCAACTTCACGAAACTCAGAACAAGAAGAATATAATACGGATCTGTGTAACGTATTAATTTCGTCTAACATATCATTAGCAAGATTAAACAATGTTAATTTGAAATCATTTCTGCAAAAATATTGGAAACATAATATACCTGACAAAAGTACCTTACGAAAAAAATATGTCACATCTTGTTACCAGCAAACAATAGCAGAAATTCAACAATTGGTAGGGAATAATTTTATTTATATCATGGTAGATGAAAGTACGGATAAGTGTGGCCGTTATATTGCCCATTTGTTAATGGGAATTCTTCATGAAGATATTGTAGGTAAATCATATTTAATTTATTGTAAAGAACAATACAGAACAAACAAATATTGTCGCAATTTTTTTGCATATATACCTGAGGTATATGCATATTTTCTCAAAAATCGATGCATATATATGCGCATATATTCTAGTTTTTCTTTGCATATAATCCGGTCTCTAATAATAACACGGGCTAGCTAACTAATCTGGTCATTCCAATGTTTCGATTAACAAAATACACTTCCGTGTTATCCTTAGTTTGATTGATACCACGTAAATAGGCTACTTATCAGACACGTGGTAAGTGCAGCGTGGAATTAGAAATGACTCAAAACAAGATCATCCTCCATATGCAACATATCGTGCGGGATCGCAATATTTCATCGAAACCACCGTATCCATTCATCTCCGCGAAGGATTTTGATTAAAATGTATCCTTTTCGTTCCGCGCTCATTTGCAAGCGATAAGCGCAACTTTCGTCTATGAAATATCTCCATAAAAAATGAAATTCATTGTTCCCAAGCCATCTGTTACGTGGCGCGTTCGTACGCACACACGTGGACCAGACGGCAATAGAAAATAGTCGCGAGTTATTGGCGTAGACACGCGCTACTTCGTACGCCAGCCAGGAGAGGCGTAGAGAAGAGAAAACTAAACGCCAGAAGTCGTAGTCGGTGCCATAATATGATTTAGATGTAAGATGTACCGGATGTTGCGAAGAATCGTGACCAGAAGTTCTGACTGCATAATACACTTATATAAAATTTAGTGCCCGTAAGCACCGGGCGCATAAGCGTATAAGTGTGCGCGTTCTTTATGCCGGTGGTGTTGGTGGCGGTATATTTTTACTGTCTGCCTGAGCGAACGCTAGACTACAGCGCCGTATTCTGGATAGCGGCAATTCCCTATCCAAATATGCAGCTATTTCGGAATATTGTTCCTATACTTTTTTCTTTTTGTTCTGTCAGGCACGTGTTCAGTTTAAATTTTATACTGTCAATACTCAGAAAGAAGGTTAAACAAATGAAATTTACTAAACACAAAACCAACAACTAAGAGAGTGATTCTTTTCGATATGTTGCTTGTCATACAATAGTATATTTAAATAGATCTGTTAATGTCACCATTCAACATACTCTCACATTAAACTCGTTGAAATATTTTGTAATGTTATTTGGTAGTAAAAACGATGTGGAAACTAGAGATTGATGGCGTGGCTTTGCCACTCCAATCTGAAGAAAGCTCAGGTGTGATTTAAAATACATCTGCCGAATTGTATTAGAAGGACGTAGGTTAATTTACGGTGCACTCACACAGATCCTATAAATCATCTTACATGTCTGAGACATTCCTGAAGTATCTATTATGATTTATGAAACGTTGTGTTTAGATTCCACTTATGTTTCTAAAATATCCTAAAGACTGCCCCAAAATATGTGAAACAGCAACGTTTTCTTCGATATGTTTTTGTGACGCTCCATTTTAAATGTTACAGTGCGAAGAAATTTCGTGCTTTCAAGAGGGAGGTATTTTGTAAGAATCCAGATTGTTGCTTTTCACAATGTCATGTTGAAAAGGAATTTTCAATAGAAATTTCCAATATATATTTCGCAATTTTATTGTCAATATCATTTCTATTGAAAATTCAGCTTTTAGATATGATACTGTAACACTATCGATCCTTACAGAATACCCCTTTCCCCTTCCACTCCCAAGTGGAATAGATGAATACAGGAAATGAGATACAAGTAACCTAATGAGGTGCTTTCTATTTACCCAATGGCTTACCTCACTTCAGTTTTGTGCTTTATGCTACTATCTACTTACTACGAACTCAATTAGTCGACTGATTTAGCAATTCATAGCTTAATGTACAAAACTGAAGTAAGTAAGTTTTAGTCTATTGCAATAGACAGGTAAATGAGTTTACTGTTCATCGTTTGCAGCATAAGGTACAAGACTTGAAACATTTCTATATACGCTTGTTTATTATCCACACTATAATTTTCAATTACAAAATAAATTTTTACCGGAGAAGACTACGCACAATGCAACTAATAGACACCGTATTATAGCCCGAAATTTTGAAAATAATACTTTACGGCGAAGTTATCAAGTTTATGATTGACAATTACCTTCCATTTTCTTTGGATTAGCATTAACTGTGGAGCTTTTAAAGTTATTTTCTCAAAAAAGCGAAAACACTGTTAACACTGTTTTCAAATATTTTTAAGTCATTACTAAATTAATATAAATACATTTCAAAAAAGTAAATGCATTCTAGCAGTATTTTAATAATTTGTTAATATTAATTTCATTTCATTATTATCATTTATATAACACAAGAAATGCTGGTGTTCTGGCGATTCCGTCACATATTTTAGTGAGGAACGTCACCGTCACTTACCCATAAAAACTTATAATAAGCTTCTTAATAAATATAAACGGCTACCATCGCAATTGTATAAGACTCATTTAAAACATGCTTTTTTTTTTAGCATGGGCAGGTGTAATCCAAACAAAGCAACTCGGCCAGAAAGACCTATTGTGCCCCCATGTCAATTTTAGCCCTCTTGGTCAAGTTGCACCCTATAAAAAGTTTGCAATTTGGCTGAGAGTTAACTTTCCGACTCTGGGTTTGTCCAACCGATCGACCCCAAAGTGCGTCTGCCTGTCCCCGTCCATTGCCGAGGAGTTACCAAGAAGGTGAGCAGGAGTCTCCTCCGTACTCCCACATTTCCTGCACAGGGGAGAGTTCACTAGCCCCATGCGGTACATGTGCTTATTTAGTGCGCAGAGCTCAGTTGAGATTTCTGTGAGTAATTTCGATCTGTCCTTGTTCATAAAGACTGCTTTACGGAGTCTTTCCTCATTAGGTTGGCGCCCTAGAGATTTACAGTGCCTAGCGCCGGCGAGCCCATTTCAAAAGGAGCAGTGCCTAGCAGCAAGTTGGGACTTGCCAAACGCTTTGATGCTGCCATATGAGTTACCACACGTCGCGTCGGTTTTGGACCTCAGAACGGCAGCTCGCTGGCGCCCCTTGCTCTGATCCCAAAGTGACTTAGCCCCCATCTCAATGTAATATTTAGGTGCTCCACCAGCTGTTTAAATTTTCTGTGGCATCCCAGTACCATCTCAGAATCAAATCTGACAGCCTGCAAAACTTTGAGACCAGCCTGGCTGCCGAGATGATTTCTACCCTTCCATTCTTGCGCAGGTAGTTTGAGATGCACAAGTCTGGATGGCAATAATTTCGGCCTGGAAAATGGTGGGAGAGGCCCCTAGGCTAAAAACGTCGCCGTTCCGCACTCCGTCCCTCCAGATCCCAATGCCCGTGCCATTCCGCGTTTTCGAGGCATCGACAACCAACGGGATAGACCCCGATTTAGTTTGCGGATGTACGCTATTGCAGTTTCTCTGCTGGAGCTATCAACACTATGTCTCCAGAGAAGCTGAAAACGAGCGAGATCTTATCCGCCTTTACGGACAGTAGTACTGTCTGTTTGATGCAATTGAAGATGCTGGTCTGGTTTCCGACTTAACGTGTATTACTCGCTAAAAGTTATTACTTAATAAATGAATATATGGATGATCCTGCAACCTAAGCTTACTTTTTTCTGTTTATGATTTTGTATATTTGAATTGTTTTGTCGCTGTGATTTATCTTATTTAAGATTTTTAACGTGTTTTTATGTACTTTTATGACGTATGCTATGCCCATATGTAGTTAACCGGACCAAAATATATTATTATTATTATTATTATTACTACTACACAGATCTTAGATCTAGCTATAGTAGTAGCACAAACGCCTTTTTTACTAATCGCCGTAAGTGTTTGTTTGTTAAAAATATCTCTTAAGATCCTTTCAATTACTGCATCAGTATTAGGTACAATCAACGACTTATAAATATAGGTTATATTTAATTGCAATATTTTATCTCTGAGATAAAATACAAAACTATTAAAATTTCTTAATACTTACCTAAAAGCGAACTCGTAGTGGCATATTCACTGCTCAAAGACTGATAATGGGGAAGGAACCGGAAAATATAGGAAAAAGCTCAAGGTGAGTATTTCGCCTAGTTTCGGCGGAGACACGGCGGTGATCTTGGCTGTGGTTGTCACAATATACTGACATAAGTTTTCTAATAGCACTTAGATCAACTATTCCGACAAATGTTGCCTTCAAATTAATTTGGGAGAACAAAAGCGTTTTAAACTTACCCAAAGGAATGGGTGAGGCTACGTGCCTAGGCATAAGTGGAATGAAGTAGAAGATATCCTTCTCAGGCTAGGATCTTCAAAGCTGTTAACTGAAGCTGACCCTTTCTTCAACATTCCCAAACAACAAGTAAGGAGTACATTAATCTCTTAATACTTAGTATGTCGAAATAGTGGTGGCAAAAGTCTCTAAGTCCAAGGCAGACAAAACAATTATTAAAGAAACAAAGGTATGAAGGATCTACTTAATGTAATGGGCAGATAGGAATACTATTGCAATAATGATAGTACCACCCAGATTCTAGCAGAGAAAGTCATTACAGATTCTATCAATATGAAAAAGAAGCAATAACTGATAGCCTGTGTCTAATGCGATGATCTGCAAAGGAGAAAGTTTCTGGGCTAGCAGGAGGATAATAGATCTAGCTCAGATGGCAAAATTAGAGACCATCTTTTAGGACAAATATGATAAGCAGAGTTGACCTTAAAAGGCCGTGGTGGAATACATTTTCATGGCCGGCTCACCTTTAATCTGTTAAACCAATCTTTTAAAATCTTAAAAACCACATGCATGGATTCTGATCAAAGAAATTTTTTTGTCATAATATTCAAGCACTACTTCAATTGTCTCTCCAGTTTGCCGTGGATCAAGTGAAATCTTTGTCTTTTACATCAACGTCTCCATAAACACTGTATTTCTATACCGTGCTTCTGACGCTCGTAATTTCGTTAGAAATACATTCAATTGCTTTCGAAAATATATGTATTGTGTATTCAATTTCGTCGTTGGTAAAACAGTCTTACAAGCCAAGTTAGGTCCCATAAGCAGTGTAGCACTGAGAGAAATAAAAAGGTGACTTCAACATTTTTGTAGTGTAAAATATTAATAGATATAAATCTAACGTTTAATTATAATGGTCACACGAATGCAGAAAACGTTAAATTAAGCGCTTGTAACGTTTTAAGTGTAAATTTACGTTAAATGCTTAATTGAATCATTTCTTTCTCTCAATGTATTACTTAACGAGTACAAAATAATACAAACATTAAGCCCATTGCCAGTACAGTGCTTTCAGTGCGTAAAACAAAATCGCATTTAGTTAATTTAACCCCTTATTAGTATATTTCGTATGATATGCTCAGCATTTCCATATTCAATATGCTAATCCCCCTTTAGATCGGATTCACGTCAGAGGAACGCTCTGTGGGCTAATTAAATTTGAAGCAAATGAGAGATACGATGAGGGACTGACTACCAGAACACTTAAAAGCAGATTGCCTGGCATAATTACTCTACAAGCAAATAGTATATAGACAGGGGAGGCGTATTTGTATTCGATATTCAATAAGTAGAGGGCCTGATCCCATGGATTTGAGATGGAGCTAACTTTGTGGTAATTTACAGTAAAGCAAAGGCGATCCTTCAGCTTTACGGCATATCAATTATTTGACAATACCGAGACATGTTTTTCCACGAAACCTAACTAAGGTCGGGTACTTGCTAAAAAGTTGCCTGTAATTCTTCAAGTACGAATGACAATGAATACATTTTTATATGAATTTTCATTTTAGGCCTTGTAGTATAGTTGTTCGCATATAAATTATCGCCTAACAGTTGAAGGTAAAGAGGATATCTTTTTGTATAAACCTACAACCTTACAGGGTAGTTTCGTTCATGAAGGAACACTTAGTTTAATATTTTGTATTGACGGATATTCAATATAAATGCAAATATTAGGTAAATACCTTCAAAGCTCATCTTCAACGTTGTTCAATCGTCCTAGACACAGCCCCTTCCTATTGCCGATCGCAGTGCAGGGTTCTTTACTCCAATACATCAAGACCAATATGCGTAAGCAGGAAACTCTGCAGAAACACCATTGCATCAACTCGTGCAGAGGATTGAGCATGCCCAGCAAACCAATTAAGTATTTGCGACTGAAGTGCTTTTGTGCACATTCCTCGACCTAGATGGAGCATTCTGCAATACTTTTGCAGCATGAATCTCCAAAGCATCGTGGGAGAAAGGGTTCGATGAAACAAGCTGCAGATGGATAAACTGCATGGTTAAAGGGATATCAGTTTAGACAACCATCACGGGGAGACACTGGTGGCTCGAGTCGAAAGAGCACATCCGCAAAGAAGACTTTTGTCCCCTGTGTTGTGGAAACTGAAGTGGACGAGCTGCTAGTACAGCTGGGCAATAAAGGACGGACATAAAACTTTGAGATATGCAGATGATCTTGTCATTCTGGCCCAGTATATCTTCAACAACGTAATGCGGGATAAAATTCAGAACGCTCTGCACATTGTACAAGCATCGATCGAGGAGCAGGATCTAAATATTAGTCCCTCCAAAAGGATCATAATAGCATTCACGAGATTCTTTTGGTAACTAAATATAAACCAGACTAGTGCACCAATGAGGTTAATGAACTGACTTCAAATACAATTCATTTTCGAAACCCTTTTTCCTAGAGACGCTCAGGGCTTAGTAGTAGGTCTTCTAATCAGGAAGGGCTTAGAATGCAAATCACCATCCTACACCAATGTGTGGTTGACTAGACTTCGGCAACTGAATTGTTTTAATGGATATAAGCGATCATTAAAACGTTGAAGTGGGGGTTTCTGCAAATTAGTCGCAAAAGTATTAAAAAGTATTAAGAAAAAGGATCTAATAGATATTGCTGTGCATCATTCGCAATATTTTAAAAGGGGTTTCAGCTATAATTGTGCACAAGCAATGAATGGGTTACCTGGCCACATAAAAGAGCTCTCGCTGCTGCAGTTTAAACACACAATTACAACATTTCTTGCAGATGAACAAAATTAATTAATTTAGGAGTGATTTATAAATTTATTTATATCTTGCTTGTTAGGTGTTTGCATGTTTATTTTTTTTGTTGGGTCATCAGGAAGAGCAGCGATCCCTTCAGGTTTAGCTGATGATGATCCTTTTGGCGATAAAACTTGCTGCCTAGTTTTCATTTTGTTTTTTCTGGCGCATATAGCATGTAAGGGGGTTGGATTCTGTCTGCCTTCAGGTGTACATATACTAGTATTACCTATATGTTATATATTTGCCAATAAACATGTTTATTATTACCCAAGTAGCACTGAAAGTCGGCTGTCGATTGGGTACAATATGGGCCGATGTCAGAGTGTCGGTGTGATATCTCGAATTAACACCCAATATTTCATTAGTAGGATTTTTCAATATCAAGCAGATACCAAGAAACTGATATCAGAGCAATAGCGGCGGAAAGTCAAAAAAATCGGTTAATGAATGGTATTAGATCATTTTAGAGAAACAACCCCAATGTCATAGTTCAATATTGGGACAGTATCATTTTTAAAATATAAGCGCAAATATTTCTTCTTGAGTATTGTCTCAACATCAGCATAAAATCACGGGCGTCTGTAATGTATCGGCACCATATAAGTATTACAATATTGAGCCTATGTCATACACAGATATCAATGTAATTTTGTCTTTTAATCAGACCAATACTGTAGCTGGACATTAGTCTAACTTTAGATATAGTGCGCTTGTGTAGTTGCGGCAGTTGTGTTTTACGTTTTGTGAAATTGTATTCTGTATTTCTAGCGTTTTAGCAATAGTGAGCAATAGTAACAAGTACTTTGGTGCAAAATTGTGTGAGATGACCTCTAGTTCAACCACGTAAGTATTACATTTAAGCTACTTACTATTTGTAACTTGTTACTTGTTTAAATCTGGTTTTTTCCACCTACGTTCACGAATTATAACCTATAACCGAGCAACGTATGCGAAAACAAAGAACATGTAAAATAGGTAGAATAGAACAAAATAATTCCTATAGATGATTATTTTTCAAACAAATTTTGTCATGTGCAGTTACCCAGTAAGTAATGAAGAGGAGCTGCAACGCTTGCAACTAACCTGTTCGCGTAAAGGTCATGAAAGTTTGGTAAGTTTAATAGCTATTTTACAAATAATTGTGGGTATGAAACGTTAAATTACTTGTAGGTCCATACATTATCATTGACTGGTGGAGACACAGTGAAAGAGAGGCTGTTAACGTAATATTAAAAAAAATACTTATATATATATAATCAATAATCTTATTTACCCATGGGGTGTTAAGATACTAAATTCAGTTTCGATACATCAACCATAAACAAATGTTGCCCAAACTTTTTTTATTCCTTGCCATCCGTATCCCTTCATTCCATTCTACTCCTTGTTTCTTCAAACTCTCAGCTATGACACTGTCCCATGACTTCCGTGGTCTTCCTCGTGATCTCTTCTGTGTAGTCTTCGCTAGCCATACCCTCTTTGTCTGTCGCTCTTCCTCCATACGTACCACGTGTCCAAACCACCTCAACTGGTGTTTCCTAATAGTCTCCAGGATAGGCTCTACACCCAATTCCTGTCTTATCAACTCGTTCCTTATCCTGTCTCTTCGAGTGACTCCTTTCACCGCTCTCAGATACTTCATTTCAATAGCCTGTATTCTGCTGCTCGTTCGATTATTCAGTACCCAGCTTTCACTTCCATATGTCAAAATTGGCTTAAACACTGTATTATAAACAATTATTTTTGTCTTAATTGATATTTTCTTGTTTCTTATAAATGTCCTGTTTAGTGTATAGTATAACTTCGTTGTGTTCTCTATTCTAGTGTTTATTTCCTTGTCTTCTTTCCCATCTTTGTGTATGTTTACTCCTAAATATCTGAATGTGTCTATTTGTTCTATATCTCTTCCATCTATTTCTATTTTTACTTTTGGATCGGTTTTCCCTATTGTCATCACTTTCGTCTTTTCAATGTTTATTTTCAAATTTCTCTTCTTCAGCGCTGCATTCCAATGGTTTAAGTTTATTTGCAAGTCTTTCTCGTTCTTTGCATATATTATTACGTCGTCAGCAAATGCACTCTCTGCTAATTCCACTGGCTGCATGTTCCTGTACCCTACTTGGAGTTTTTTAGTAAGTACTTTAATTTCCTTTAGTACATCATCAAGTATGACATTGAAAAGTACCGGACTTAGTACTCCTCCCTGCCTTAATCCTTCTTTCGTAATAAATTCGCCTGACTTCATGTTTCCCGTTCTTACGTAATTTCTGGTTTTTTGATATATGGTCGCTATGGCTTTTCTCAGTTCTTCATTTACTCCTCTTCTTCTAAGACTCTCCCATACTTCTTCTCTTTTAATACTATCAAAGGCTTTCTCCATATCTATAAAAGCTACGTAAATTGTATTATTCATGCTCTTTTCAATCAGTTGTTTCAACGTGAATATATGGTCTTGAACACCCCTTCCTTTCCGGAATCCGCTCTGTTGTTCTTCTAGTTGGTGTTCAATTTGTATTTTTAACCGTTTCTCTAGTATTCGCTCGTATACTTTTAGCATGATACTAAGCAAGGTTATTCCTCTGTAGTTCCTGCATTCTCTGTTGTCTCCTTTTTTGTGTAGAGGCAATATTACGCCTATTTCCCAATCTTTGGGAATTTTGTGTTCCTTCCAAATCGCATTAAATAACTTTTCTAAAATTTCTATCCCATTCTTATCCAAGTTTTTTACCATTTCTGTTGTTATCCCATCGTGTCCTGCAGCTTTACCTCTTTTCAACACTTTAATGGCTTCAATTATTTCTTGTTGCGTAATGGCATCATGTTCTGATGGCTCGTTGTTGTTTATAGGCGCCTCGTTTTCTTCTCGGTTTTCTGGCGTATTTTGTTGTTCTGTATTAAGCATTTCTGCAAAATACTCCTTCCATCTCTGCATTATGTCATCCTCTTCCTCTAAAATCTTACCGTTTACTGCTTTTATACGAATATTTGAGTTTTCTTTGCCTTTCCTTAGCGTTTTCAGTATTCCGTAGAATAACTTTTGGTTACCCTTACTGTCGCATTCCATTTTTTTTTCCAAATTCTTCCCAGGATTGCTGTTTCTCTCTTCTCACCATCTGTTTCACTTTTGCTCTTTGTTCTTTGTACTTGTTATAATTTTCGTTATTCCTTTCACTAAGATACATTTTCCATTTTTGTTTTTTCACTTTTACTTCGTTTTTAATTTCGTTGTTCCACCACCTTGTTTGTTTTTTGGCTGTATCTTTTCTGCTACACCCGCACGATTCTTTTGCTGTTTTTATTATAGCATCTTTAATTACTCTCCACATGTCCTCTACCGGCTTGTTGTTTATGCTATTTCTAATTTTGTTCATTTCTGTCTCTATTTTCTCTTTGTATACTTTGGCTATCTGTTCTTCTCTTAATTTGTATGTTCTAATTACTTCATTTCTTACATTACTTTTATTTTTTCTTTTAGTTTTAGCATCTTCTGGTGATTTCTTGTTTTTTATTCCTATTTTTGTTAGTACCAGGTAGTGATCGGAATATATTTCGGATCCTCTTCTTACTCTTGTATCTTTGATTTCTCTTCTATAATTCTTATTAACAATAACGTAATCTATTATTGATCTTTCTTTTCTATTTATTATTTCTCTGGTATATTTATGTGCTTCTTTGTGTTCGTAAAAGGTATTTGTCACCACCAGATTGTTCAAAATACAAAAGTCTATTAATCTACGGCCGTTATTATTTCTTATATTTTCTCCGTATTTCCCTATTGTGTTTCCTGTTTCATCGTCTTTTCTTCCAACTCTCCCGTTTAAATCTCCTAGTATTAACAATCTGCCCTCGCTTTCTTCAATCGTTTCCGTTAATTGGTCCCAAAATTCATCTTTTATACTGGCTTTTTCGTCCTCATTTGGTCCATATACAGTTACAATTGTTGTTTTTATTTTTTCCTCTATTTCCATTTCTATTATCAATATCCTCTCTGACACCCCAGTCCATTTTCGTATGTATTTCACGTTTTCTTTCTTTATGAAACATCCCACCCCTTCTCTCGCACGACTTCCTACTTCTACTCCACAGTATATTAGTAGATGGCCTCCATTTAGAAGTATTTCTCCTTTACCTTTCTTTTTTGTTTCGGTAATCCCCACTATATCTGCATTTACCTTTTCCAATTCCTCTACTAATTCCTCTTCCTTTCCTGTCAAGCTTCTGAAAAAAAATACTTACCAGGACATAAGTCTGCAGTATCCTCTGAAAGGGGAGACAGACACAAGCGTGCTTTCGACTCTTATTTATAAAATATTGACAGGCATGTATTTCATTTGAAACTATTTCATTTCCCTTATTGGCAATTTTTTTCTTATAATAGATGCAATTCGAATTCGAGTAACAGACGCAACTCATGCTGATATTAGCAAATATGTAGGACGATGGTTAGCTGTTGCAGCCGATAGAGAAGGCAAGCAATAAACAAAGAAGCGTCCAGATCCAGGGCAACACAATAGGAATTTTGTAACTATTTTGTTAATTTTATGTTTTTTTCTTTCTTTTTATACTCGTTCAGATTAATTAATAATCGAGCTTTGTTGTGCTACTGAAAACTTAATAAATTGAATAGGTATATCGATTTTTAATATCCTGTTAAAGTATTCCTGTTATGTGCCAAAAAAATGCGTATAAATATGATCTCATTGTTTTTGGTTAGACAAATGTGATATTGACTAGATGTGATTTATATTCTTTGATTTGATATACGCAGTTTTACTATTTAAATGTATATACTCCATATGTAAATCCGATATAATTGCATGAGATTCCAATAATTGTTGAGCCACCTTACGGCTTTATTTATTATTCTGGAAGTAGTATTTTCTACAAAAAAAGAAAATGAATTCAATGCTACACAATCAAAAAAAAAACTTTCTGTCCAAAAATAAGTAAACTCAGCAAGTTCCTTATTTTAAATGGAATGTCTAATATGTATACATTTTTTAATTTTTATGCAAAGAAATTGTATGAAAGTATATAAACCCCCACATATTTACTGTTAATGGCAACTTCTCCTGACACTTAGCCAAAGAGTGCAATAAATGCAGTAATGAATTTTAGAAAATTTCTGTAAACAATACTTTTTTGTAAAATGTATATAATGAACTCGTACTTAATTGAATATCCAGTGTTCAGTGGACCAATTGCAGGTAGATTACATACCTGTATCATCAGTATGATTTTACGATGATATTCCATTTTTACATAAAATCACCAAATACCATATCCAGCCAATAAGTCACACAGATATTGGGTTTAAATTTGAACGACGCGATTGACAATTGTCGGCACACCAAGGCATCCAGGATATCGAATTAATATATACTGCAATATCAGATGAACTTCACGTATTTATGTATGTCGAATATCTATAGCGATACTATGCCGATACAACATTAACTTTGAGCCGATATTGGGCCAAAATCTTCTAGATATTGAGAGTATAACTGTTCGAATGCGAATATTAATATCGGTATGAAGTTACTACAAAGATGTACCACCAATAAAGAGAAATGTTCACACTTCTATATCGCGCCGATTGTAACGCTGATCCACTATCTATATACCGCCGATTAGATCGGCATTGGCAACTGACATTATACCAATATAATGTGCTACTTGGGTATTACATTAACCGGACCTACCTCACCTTTCGCCACCTTATTTCTCAGTTCGGGTTTCAACAAAGACCGCTGTATTTTCTTGCGGCACCTGAAAGGAACGCCTGTTCCAAAATTACGTCCGACTATCCAAAGAAAGTCAATACCTTCACCGTTCTTCGACTGTTTAATTCAGACGATAGGCGATTTTCTCCGCTAGCATCACACTTCCCTCCTACTATGATATATAATTTCCAATAAGGTGCCGTCGCCTTTCGCTACCACTAGCCAGCTTCCCGTTACCATCCACGTCTTTTCCGCTGCAGATATTGGTAAGATAGAGAGAGCGTACCGGCTTTATGAAGTGTGAGTCGTCACAGATGGCGTTGACGGTACGCTAGCTGGCTAGAGGCGGGAGGGTGCATTATAGCAGCTGCCCCTATCTTATTCCGTCGAGTCGAACCATGGAGGAGGAACATCAAATATTGAAAAGTGGAATATTTAGTAAGACACCGAAAGTTTTCGAAGGGTTCTGGACATAAATCGACGATCGTCGTGTTTCTTTCGTCCCTTTTTCTTTCTGCCGGTTTTACCGGTCGGTTTTTGCCCGGCTCGCTTTACGTACATCTGCATTAAGGAGGTGAATCTTTAAATGGACCGAAAACGGGCAAAAATGAATTTCCGAAGTCGATTTAAGTGAATTATATTACTTGCAAATTTACCCGGGTTATGAATGGTATTTTTCTCTCTTCGTGATGTAGTTACGTTTACCAATATCGATAGCTTTAATATTTCACCAGAGATAAGAAATTCAGTTTAATGAATGCATTTTGGGCTTCATAAATACTATGTAATTACCATACGTTTTATTACGTTCACACATGATTATAATTTGTTAAGATTGGTTTTATATGTAGTTTAGTTCATCGTATTTTCTTAGAATTCAAAATATTAGACCACTGAGGAAAAAATTATAAACTACATATTTTGCGGTCTTAATTGCACAGCAAAATTGATGGCAATTTATAATGGTATTGCGGTCCGGCTTCACCAAGTATCCATAACAAACATGTCTTTCTTCTACTTGAAAAGCTTCCATGACGAACTCTTAAATTTCGGACGCGATGAAGTTTTCCCTTTTCCATGGGATATCCATCCAAATACTCTTTTTGGCAATCGATCCTCTGATGCGGCTTAGGCTAGCTTTTTTCATCCATTCTTTCTAAACGATTCTCTTGCATCATTAGTTTTCCTACTGAACTTAAATTTTCTCAAAGAGCCCATTTTTATCTTCTTTTAATATCCGTATTTCTGACCCCTAATAAAACAGCTACTTCACCATAACTCCATCTAATCTCAGATGGAGGATTTCTGTTTGTTTTTATATCTTCCCACAACTAAGTTCTGTTCCACCCAGACCCCATCTTTGATTATATAGGCCTTTAACTATTCTTATAAACTCGCTTTGTTGCTAAAACATAACTTATAAGGCCTACAACTAGCTGACAGTACGGATGAGAAGGAAAGGTGCATCATTCCTAATCTTGCGACTCAAGCAGCAATATGCGGTACTGGTTGTGTTCCGGTGCCTCAAGCCAAGGGCCTTCAAGACCTCTAGTAGCGCAGTGCTGAGGAAGGACTACAACTAACTTGTGTGCTCGATCCAGCATACTTATGATACAGCCATCTAATTATAAACTATTTAACTATAAATTATAAAAGAAATAACTATTTCTTCTACTTCACCTTTAGACCACCTTCATCACTGACATCGTAGTAAGAGATTAGGTTGATAAATAAGTTTCTGCAACCCTCAACCAGCTAATTAAAGCTCTTTGAAGCTACCAAACTAAGTGGAACTTGATGAACTCGAACAATAAAGGAAGCCAGCATTAACTGCATTTTACCTTTCACACGTATTCAGCCACCCGGTCTGTATGACGTACAGGATCCTAGAAGTTGTCATTTCGGACACTGCACTGCCTTTGAACATGATAGGTTCTTTTCCAATGTATAGGAGGGAGTGCAAATGCAAGGAAAAACAATGACACCCGTAGACACTTCTCGGTTTATGGGTGGTTTGAAAACAGGAATATTTTATGGTAGTCTACGGGTCAGAAAATACTACAACCTTCAACAATCCATAAAAATTTTCCAAGCTGAAATCTATGGCATTGAAATGGGTGCTAGATGTTGAATAGGATCATCAGATACAAATCAACAAAAAATTGCAGTAACAATCTGATTGTGTTGGAAGCATTAAACTTACTTAGGAATATAAAACAAATTCAACACAGTATGTGCAAACGAACAAACATATATGTATACATATAAAACATTAATCAACATACATACCATAATGACCAATAAGCAAACTGCACAACTATATGTTTATGTATTTTTTTTTTTTGAATTGAAAAATCAACTTGGTACCATACATTCTCATCATGAGTGCCCAAAGAATTCATTTATAGTATGTACAGCCCTCTCCGTGAGCAACAACTTGGTTTTTGTTTTAAAAGCTCTTAATGACATTATATCTTTTGTTTCATGGGAAAGAGCCTCTCTTTTATACACAGCTGTCGAGTGCTTTTCCAAAAATAACGTGTGGTCTTTACGCCATGTCTAATAATGGTAACTGGAAGCCTGAAATTTAGTTTTACTAGAATACCCATATATCAATATTTCATAGACATATAGAGCCGATACTGTCATTATTTCCAGCGTCTTAAATGCATTCCTACAAGAGCTTCGCCCAGGTACGGCGTACATGATATGAATTGTATACTTCTACAGTACAAATACACGCTGAACGCTTATGGAGCAACATCAATGAATCAATCCGTAACTCACCAACAACGGGAAATAAGCATAATATTGACCCTTAAGTATTTCGATATTAGAGTACCTAGCAAGCATCTTCAATGCAAAATTGGTTTTTGCTAGCTTTATACAAAAGGTGTTAACATGTTGTTGCTATTTTAACCTGCCATCAATTGTTATTCCCAATAACGAAGCGCATTTCGTTAAGTGTAGGGCAATCTTTGAATCATCCAAACAAAAAGTGTCCGGTGCAACATGTAAATTCATAAATATAATTGCTTTCGTTTTATTTGTATTTATGCTTAGATTATTCCGAGATGTCCAGGTTTTTTAACTAAACTTTGCAATGCTATCCTTAACTTAAATAAAATGCCTGTCGTTAATAAGCTAGTATCGTCCGCATAATTCACTACTAAAATGTGTTTATTTTCTAACTGGTAGCCCAGGTCATTTATATAAAGCAGGAACAGCAAGGGACCTAAAACTGATTCTAGCGGTACTTTTGCCAAAACAGGCAGACTACCGGACATCCGACCATTAACCAGTGCTGCAGTATTGCAAACTGTCCTGGTTGGGTATGTGCATTTCACCTAAACATTTTAGAATCAAGAAACCTGAGGGTGAAAGCTTCAAAATATTTATTTCTGTTTTCCGAATAGCTGTAGATTCAGAAAGCACCTACAGAGAATCGAGCTCTCTGACTGTCCACTATGTTTGAGAAAATGAGAAGACCACGAGAAATATTTGATATCTGGAAAGGTTGAGCATTCGCTGGAAAATCTGAAGAGCATATCATTCAATAATACTTTCAACTACACCAAAGGTCTCAACTTGTCAAATGCATTTTTAAGATAAGATTCGCTTTACTGTATGCCCTAGTGGGGGCAATGGAGTGGACGAATTAATCGATTAACGGGAATAATGTATCTTTTCCTACACTCAATCAGAAATTCGAAATGGTAAGCAAATTAAGGTAAAGAGTTTTCATTGATTGACATTCTATTACAGTAAGATTTTCAGCTTGTTAGAGCGCTTTCTAAAGCTGCTGAAACAGCAACCGTGACAGACAACACCTATGGTTGTTTCGATTCTTTTAGATGTTTATTAGGGCGACACCAACTCATATTTAAACCGTGTTGTTCCTATATATTTCCATAGTGATATTTAAAAGGTGTCATATTATGCTATGCTATTCTCTCCTAGTTATTGTTTGGAAAGCTGGCCTAGTCTAAAATCATTTTTATTACGTAATATTTTATATGCTACGTTGTTCATTAAGTATTTTATAAAAAAATCTTAAAGCAAATGATACTTACGCACGTGAAACGATTGAAATGTTTTCGATTTTCCTTTGTTTAAATATATATTAAGTGGAGAGTTTTCTTTGCCACAAGCATTTTATCATAATATAAATTAAATAGCAAAAAGTTGAGACCTTACATTGAGAGAACGAGATACTTCATTTAACTATTCATCAACTAACTAAATGCGTATTTATTTTTCAATACAAAGAATCTCCTTTTTTATTGAATACACTTCAGTAGGTATTTTAACCTTATAGCTACATTTTTAATTTAACAAATTGTTTGCATTCATTTCTGCACTTAACGATTAAATCAATACTTAAAGTTTTTTAGCAACAAAAAGCAATAAAATATTTTTCTTAGTGTTTCTCTTATATTTTAAAAAAGCAAACAAAATAATTTGTTTTATCCTGTTTTAGTGGTAATTTTTTCCATTAATTACTTTTATATCATAAGTTGAATAATATATTTCTTTCACTATTAGAAGTGATAGTATGGAGAAATTGGGACGTACGAATGTACTGTCCTTTAAAACTTTAATATAAAACTGTCGATTAAATCTCCCTGGAAAGTACGATTTCGGACTTTATTAATTTTGTATGCAGCTTCAGGTATAGCCCAACTTGACAATCCAATGACATGAATTAACCTACTTCCTGATATTAAATTTAAAGTTATTTAAGAGCGAGGATGAAATTGATTCTGCTAGAAGTACAAAAGCTTCAGACAGAAATTCCTGCCATACATCCAGTAATAAATTGATCATGATCACAGAATAAACAAAAAGAATAACAGCTGATTTTTCAATTATTATTGTTATACAGTGGTGGGTGTACTCCACCACCGCATAATATCGCTTGAAAACTAAATTTTACTGCTCATGGCTGAGGATTTCAATGTCTTTTTGAGCTTGCAAGTGACAAGCGACAAAATGCGGACTAACCTATTTATGTAAAGTAATGCAAAGTTATTAAGATACTGAATAATACTTGGCTATTGGAAATACCTACCAGGCGCATCCCCGGAGTGGTGGATAACGAAAAGGTCATCTTGTCAGGGTTCGCTCAAGACGTGATGGTTAGTGGCGGTTATAGGTTGGTCCTCTCTGCTCGCCCGAGCTGTCGTGTCGTGGCTAAGGCCTTGCATAGGGTTCTACAACGATGCCAGTTTTTGCTTTCGGCTACCGGCCTTCTGATATCCTACACATTTTGAAAGAAATGGGATTGGAAGGCCAGCTGTAAAATAGCAAGAATAGGTCCACAATAGATAAATTAGGTTGCAGTGTTACGTCACCAGTGGATCTGCTAAGTGATGAATGAAACTAGTTCTGTACTTACTTCTGTTTACTCAAAAATCATAAAAAATCGTTAGAGGAAGATGTTATTGAACCTTATATTTAATTTGCAATATACAGTTTTTAAATTTAAATTAGAAGTCCCAGAAGAAAATCGAGCCGAAAAATATATAACATACTACTTTATTTCCATGCATACATATAATTGTGACAACGCTGAAATATAAACAAATGCACCGTTAAAAGGTGGTTATTTGCAATCAGCGCAGAAACTCCAGGATTCGTTGTTATCTAAAAGAAATCCATTAAAAATAAACAAAATGGTCTCAGAGAATCTTTTCCTTATCCGATGTCTCTTTTCATGAATCGCCTTAAACTAATATTGATAACAGTCTACGATTGAATTTAATATGAATTTGTTATCCACCCTAACCAAGTAAAATACGATGATCTTATTTCCAGTTATAAATGTTCTCCTTGCATTCCTTTTTTCTGATATAAATGCTTTTCCTGTAATAACCGAGCACAGTAAGCCTGTTGTCGTTCCCGTACAAAGGAACCATTAACGAAATTTCGATGAAGTCTCAGCAGCCAGAGTCTGAAGACTCCTCTTGTGCATGTTACGAGGCAGTCGGCAATTATTCGTACCAAAGTAGCAAGACTCTAAAACGACTCCATTGTTAGAATGCTAATGAATAACATGGATGCTCCATAAATGCGATGAAGCAATTTGGAGTTCGTACAGTTCTAAAACAGCAATAATTACAGAAAGTGCTTTGCGTTCCTGTAATTAGTCGACACTTTGCGAAAATGTTGTTCACTAATCATGTAGATTTCGTTCAGTTAGCTACATGTTTGCGTTGTTTGTTCCGTTTGATGTCTTGTTTCGTTCCTATCGCTCTGTACGTACTCTAAAGGATCGGTATATCTTTTGTTTCGACCCCTGATAAGAGGGAATATAATTGTTCTCGTTAGGTGTTTAGCATAGCAGCTATTTGCCGCCAATATCGTTAATGGAATCACATCACATGGTTGCATACCGACTGCAAATGAGGCAATAAATAAAATATGATCATTGTTATATTGTAGTTACAATTAACTTTTGATCTTGTTTATACTTGTACACTATACTGAATAGGAATTTTATTCTCACACGTTTTACTTAAACGTATTTACATTATTTAGTTTTTTCATAAATAAAATAGTGGTATGACCTAACACACGAATAGAAATACACTAGTTGAATTACATTTCATTGTGATAATATAACACTTCACTACTCGCGCGAGCAATCACAACATAAAGGGTTGTGTTGGGTATTTGAATACCGCAATTAAAAAAAAAAAAACCTATGGGATTACTTATTAATATATTAAATTGGCTTAAAGTTAAAAGTAATATAGTATCAAAATATCTTTATTCAAAAAAGCAAAAAATTTAAAAAAATTACATGGCTAAACAAAGTTATAACAATGGAAAAAAATGGCAACTTAAAACGTACCCTTGTTTTAAGAATTACAGAAACAACAGAAGAACCATTGTTTTTTCAACTTATTCAGATTACTCATTAGTATTCAAGTCATGTCTATCTTCAAGACCACATGATGTACATACCAATTTTTCATGTCTCTTGCAAATCAATTTGTGACACTTGAAACAAATCATGGGAGCTTTCTTGTCAACTTTTCTTGGGCAGATATAACATCTGCGTCTTCCCATTTCTTTTTGGTGTTCTTCTTCAGTTCTAGCAGGTAGTTCATCGATATTTAGAAGCAAGCGAATTTTAGTTTTTATCCTTGGGGGAATATTCTGTAAATATAGACGTTTTTTCCTATGCGGAAGTGTCGGTTCTACCGCAAGAGTCTTCAAAAAGTTTCGTCTTGTAATTGGTTTATAATTATTGTTAGCTTCCAAAAATCTCAACATATTAATGCCACCTATATTCAGAACATCAAAAAAGACGGTCAGACGCCATCGTCGACTATTCCTAGATACGTCATAGGTAGTGCACATTTTATCGACGATATCTATCTATCTATATTTTATGCGGTTGTAATCCATGCCTTGTTCGTTTCTTTGTCTATAATACTATCATGGTGCATCGTTGATATCATTAAAAAAAAATATTTTTTGGTACAAAAGAAACAAGGCTGCACTTATTTTGCAAAACAAACATGCTAGTTTCGAGGGGTGTATTTTTGACGTTCACCAACTCTGGTGGAATTTCTCTTTTATTAGAATTGACGCTGAAGATCCAGAACAAGAGCGATACTTGTGAACCATCTGTCCATAGTAATGTTTCTGTTTGTATTCCGAACTGGTTCTGTCAATATTTTTACAATATCGTAACCTGGGTTGCTCTGAGCATATGGCCCATCAGGTTGTGTTCCTGGATATATTTCTAAATTTATAGTAACCATTGTTTTGGTATAAATTAAAACAAATAATTTTATGCCATACTTCGCTGGTTTAGCTGGCATATACATTCGGAAAGAGCACCGACCCCTGAAAGCAATAGACTGTTCGTCAATAGTCAAATAACAACTTGGGACAAAAGCCAGTTTGCAATGATTTACAAATCTCTCGAAAATATCCCATATTGGGGCAAGTTTATCAAATTGACGTCGTTCGTGCCTACCATGGATATTATCAAACCTGATGCATCTGCATAAAAATCTAAATCGGTTGTAGCTCATTGTCAAATAAATCTGTTCACATCCATTACCATCTGTACTCTAGAGATCTAATATATTCTCCCGTCCAGATTTTTTATCCCCACCTAAATAAAGAATTCCAATAAACGCTCTTATTTCACAAAAATCTGTTGATCTTGCATCTCTATCACGTTGAATTTTTTTTTATATTTTCTATTATTATATTAGTACTTCTGACTTATATGTTTATAATTTCATCATCAATAAAAATCGAAAACCATTCAAGATGTGTTTTTGCAGTTTTTACTAAACCGATACACTTTCTTCGCTCAACGGAATATCTTCTTCTTCCATGGCTGAATCATGATTCCTTTGATCTTCTTGTTCCGTGTCTGAATCATGATCGCTTTCTCGAACTTCATCCACTTCACTATCGCTGTCTTTTTCTGCATACATTTCATTTCTTGCATCATTTTCATTATTCGATTTTTCATTCATTACTTCTTCATACCACTTCATCCACTGCTCTTGTTCCTTGCTTCCCATTCTAAAATAGTAAGGTGCATTATCATAAACATAATTCGACCGAAAAATAGTAAATTAGTAACATAGAATAGAAATAAAATATAATACTAGACCTGCTGTTTAAGTTTTTCGCTGAGAGAAAATATAACACAGAAGGTCGCGCGGGATAAATAAATACCCCAACAAAATTTTAGATGTAAAAACAACGACGCCACTAAAACATAAGCCCATGCATAGACAACATCTCAAGACTGTCAGCGAGGAATACTTAGGGCTGTATTAAACTTGGTCTACTCCCTCCTAAACTACACACTAATAAGAGGAGGCGGATATTGCGATACCCCGCGCGAGTACTTAAGTGTTAATATATATGTATAGTTTTGACTTCTTTGAGCATTGAGCGTTGTTAGTGAAATATTAAGTTGTCTTCTGTCACCGATTAAAGAGGGTCTGTTTCAAAATTTTTAATTTAAGGAACGGCTAAAGTATCATCGCAAAATCCAACTTCTAGATAACACATCACTGAGTTGGTTTTATAAACAATTCAAAGTAACTTACAAGTTTATTTAATACTTGTATAAAGAAATGCTTTTAAGATGCAATGCTTACAGAACTTCGCCTCCTTATCGGAATACATTCTTGAAATCAATAAAATTTAGTAGATAATTATTGTTACCGAGCGTTGAATGTTTCGCTGTTATCAGTCTCCGTTCTAGTTTATTTTACGACCCTGCCGAAATATAAAGACGACCAAAACTACATTGCAGACCGTAAACCGCTTTTTACAATTTCATAAAAGGAAAGATTTATAAAGGAGATAATTTTTAAATCGAGAAATTTTATTTACAATTCCCGCATTTAATCGAGCTCATAAACGAAACCTTTCGTAGTGGAATTAAATAAAATCCGCTCTGGTAAAAAAAAAATCACTCCTCCAGACCGGGACTCTCGATTACAAAGTGACGCTAAATCCGTAGCTGTTTACTCGGGTAATTTAACTGAAAAGAACCCAAGGGGCTATTAGAGATCATCTTTATTATACCATATACTTTCTGCTTCCGATCGATGTCGTTCCACCCACCTTGTTTAATGTGTTGGGTTCCGTGGGTTATTATCTCAAACTCTGTTTGTGGGAATGGAATCTCTGTAGGGCCAGCTGACTACTTATAATAAATGTAGAATGTTATTATTATTTCGGTAACACCGTATTCGTTCCAAGGAATCGTGCGAAGTTATGAAAAGCGTCGTTGTACGAAAAGATGAGGAAAGTATTATTATTATCTTTGTTATAAGTCCTCTGTAAAGGTTTATTGTTTAGAGAAATTAGGGAAAATTGTATTTACGGATTCTTAACAGACAGAGAAAGCAGTTAGCCTTGAAGTGACGTTTAATGGACGTGAATATCACGTAATAGACCTAAAATCGACGTCTATTGAACGTCATTTTACGTCGCCCTGCTACCTGGGGTGTGATGAAGTATGATCACTCTGAGATTCTCTAAGAAGGTAACATATTTATTCCGAGTTTGCGAGCTACAACACTAAATGTTGTAAGAATCTTATTTTTTGACAGTGACAACATGTGGTATAGATATAGATAATAGAATAGAAGGGAATATCGACCGGACTTCATAAACAATCAGAGAATTATACGGGCATTCGGTCTGTCAAAATAAAATTAAATAAATACCTCGATATTTCGTTTTAATTTAAAACATCTTCAGGAGGCACTAAAACTATACAAGTTAAAATGAAACACTATAGAAAATCACAATAAGTAATTGCTTACAAAGTTGTAGGTTTAATGACAGCTGACAAAATATTGACGGACATATTAATAAAAAAAAAATTGTTTGCAGTTATGCATAAGACTGATTGTCGTATTGGAAAACGTTCGTGTGCCTTATCTCTGCATGTCCAAGATCTTAAACATAGTTTTAATTATGCTGGTATTTCCATACTTGAATTAGAACCTAATTACAAAAAACGATTATTTTTTGAAATGGTTAATATAAAAAAATGTAGTAATGCTATTAATTTTAAAACTGATACAAATCAATTAAGTCAAATTAGTATTACATAAATCTTCATCCTGTATTCAGCATGATTTATTATTTATGCGAACAATAATATTATTCCTGTTAGGGTACTACTAGTTTGTAGACAGAAGTTATATAATAGTATATTAAAAGACAAGTTTCATTTTGACGTTTCAAAGTACGAATTCAGAGTTTAAGAAACGAGTGGCGTAGCCACGAGTTTCTTAACTGAATGAGTGCTTTAATGTCAAATGAAACGTGTCTTTTATGCTATTTTTTGCAATTAGTTTTAAAATTTCTCTTTTTGTAAAAGCAAAACGTGAAAAATTTGATAATCTAGGGAAATTTTGTGGCGGTTGTCACCAGTTGGCACCTTGGTTTGGCACAAGATTTAAATTGACAAGTTAATTTAAAATTGACACATTTTTGAAATTTGTTATATATTATATTACTAAAGTAACTATATTATAATATTTAATATGAGTTCTACAACTTTTTCATGCACTCCGCCTGAAATATGGCAAATTGCTGAAAAAATCATTAATAATTTACTTCCGGAGAAATCGTACACTATGTATCAAAAGCGATACAAAAATTTTGAAAATGGTGCAAAGAAAGGAAATTCTTCATATTTCTGAGAACGTCTTACTTGCTTATTTTGAAATGCTACGTAAAGATTATAAATCGTCATCATTATGGTCGATTTATTCGATGTTAAGATCGTGTTTAAATGTACATAGAAATGTGGATATATGAAACTTCAAGCATTATTAAAACGGCTATCTAAAGGTTATCAAACAAAAAAATCTAAAATTTTAGAAGAAGAAGATATTCATAGATTTTTGAAACAAGCCGATGATAAAATATACTTAGCTATAAAGGTTAGTGTTGATTTTATTTCGTTACTTTTTGTAAATTCTTTATATTCTAGGTTATTTTGATAATAGGATATAATGGAGCCTGTAGGCAAGAAGAATTAATTAATATATGTGTGGAAGATCCTCAATACAATTCCGATTCCATTACAGACAACATACCTAAAACAAAAAACAATGTACCCAGAATGTTCGCAGTGACTGATGTAAACTGCATCGAACTTATAAAAAAAATATGATAATCTGCGGCCTAAAACAGTTACTCACAAACGTTTTTTTCTAACTTATCGTCATGGCTGCTTAATTAATAGCCCTATCGGTATTAACACCATGGGAAATGTTCCTAAACAAATTGCCAGTTTTCTTCATTTACCAGATCCTCATCTTTATACAGGACATTGTTTAGAAGATCCAGTGCGACACATATAGCAAATACTGGAGGTGATATTTTAACTATAAAACGATTAGGTGGCTGGAAAAGCACGGCTGTTGCTGAAGGTTACGTTGCCTCTTCTATGAAAAATAAAATTGCTGTTGGAAATATGTTTGCACAGGAAAATAATGTGAATCTACCTAGAACTTCTGGGAATGGTTCACAGTTTGAGTATTCCAACAGAAGCAATATCACTATCGCAGAGAACGATAATTTTCAACAGAATGTTTCTATTGCACACGGTATCACTATCACTTCGAAAGATAATTCAAACATTAATATAAATGTTTATAATAGTTGTACTATTTCAAAGATTAATTAAAAATATCAAATCTTACAATGAATTTTAATATAATAACCTCAAACTTGCTTACAAAATGTCATATTGACATCTCCATTTCTGTTGCAATGTGACCAACTTAAAATAAATCTGCTTAAATGTTTCATTTCTATTACGCAACTAGTGCTGTAATAGACCCTATTACGGCACTAGTGGAATAAATGGTATGGTTACGGCACTAATTGCAAAAAGACATTTAAGGTACGCGAATTTTATTTTATTTTCTATGTATATGTGTGCATAGAAAATAAAATAAAATTCTCGCAACTTAAATGTCTTTATATAATAATTCTTTTATCTCAGTAGGGTCATCGTTTGTGTACATTCAGATAAAATATTTTCACCCTGCGCGCGTTGTGAAAAATGTTGGACGTCGGCTAGGTGCGACCGTTGATAATAACGCTATGAAGAGCGTGGAACAGTCACCGGATACTATTCCAACTCTATATGTCTAGCCCCTTATGTAAGCGCCCTTTTCCGGGACTACGTTTGGTGCGCCCTCTACACCTAGCCGGGGCGGCGGCCCCTTTTTGCTGCTGCCGGCTAACTCGCTCCCGGGAACCCAACCCTTGCCGTCCGTCGAAGTGTACTGCCGCACTACTGTCTGGCGCGCTCCGGGATAGTTTCTACCGTACGCGCGCTCCGCGGAAGTTTCTATCATGCAGTGCACCATTCTATTAAGCATTATATTTTTGCGCACGCTTCGCACTTTATATTTTGAATTTACTTGGGCGCACACATGAATAAATAAAAATAAAAATAACTCTAAAAATTATCTTAGCAATTCCATTTCAAGGTAGCGTATGCATATTGTATGCCGATCATGTTATTATTGCAAACAGCAGAGTCCATAAGTTAAATTGATCTTGCAGGCGATAAACTATTTGTCTTCTTGATTTAAAGGTATTTTGCTCCGAATTAATGTAATAGCCTACGTAAGATGAATGGTCAGAAGATATTCTATTACATACAGGCTGTGTGTAAATTGAGGGGGAGGATTATATATAGCAATGTTCTTTTTATGTTTCTTAACCGAAAAATTTGTAATTGTAATTGGTAAAAAATTAAAAGCCCACGCCTTTATTTTCTGAAATAGCCGTATTTATTCACAAAAATAAACAAATTTATAAACACCAATTTGATGTATGTATTGTAATGGTACATATACTCGATATTATTTTAAAAGGTAAAGTTACTATTTTACTTAGTTGTATATTAAGATTAATTAGTTATAATAGAAAAAAAGATATAAAATGTAGCAACAGACAGTCAGACGATGTCCAGGTGATGTAGGAAATCTCTGCATTTGACAGGTCCTTCAAGGCATTTTCCTTCAGAATATTCCCTTCAGGAAGCAAGATGATCAGCAGTGATATACCTACACATTGAAAATGAATATTAGAATTTGAATAGTATACTATTACAATAGGTATCAACAGATCAATTTTGGATCCAAGTTCAATTCAAATGAACATTTTTTTTTTACAGTGTATTAATTTCATTCAAATTTAGTTTAATAATGTTTGTATATGCATTGGCACTCCAATTGCTTTGATATGTCAACAGAAAGACATGGGAAATTGATGGAAACTGGGTTCTGTAACAATTCTATGTGTATAAATGATTGCCTACATTACATAGTAATAAGTGTTTAAAAATTTCAAATGTATTTTTCTCATAATTAAGAGACACCTACCTTTACCATATTTCAATTGTAAGGTGATTCCAGAATTTTGCAATTTTTATTTCGTTTAAACATTCGACAGTCCATTCGGTCACAAGGGCATTCTCATGTAAAAAACAATGGATATTCCTCTCATTTCGGTTAAATTAACGGACATTCTGTGAAAGTGGTACTCCTTATCGAAGACAATCGCTTTCAAGTCAGTTAAAACATTTTCAATTCGAAGGATTCTCTACCCAACCGGTGTCAGAGCCAGACGTGTCTCAATTTTTTCTTGAAAAAGTTAACGGCTATTTCGATAAAATCCAAGTTTATCCGAAATTACAACCTAAAAATAATTGTTATTTGTTAAACAAAGTTCATCACATAAATATTATCCAAATTACCTACTCCTTTTCGGTAATTTTTCTTCAACGACGATTTTCCCGAGTATGTTCCTGTCCTGATCGAACCATTCTCCGTGATCTGATCTACCTACGATGTACAAGGCCCCTTATCCGAAACCCGAACATTCCAGACCACTCCGATTCCCGCAGAATTCGTCCTTGTAGAAGGTATTCCTCGTCAAATCTACCTAAAGATAAACGTATTATTTCAATTCTAATCTAAATTTAATTATACTTATAAGAAATTTCATTTCTATACGTTCAGCAAAATTTGAGGTTGGAAAATTGTTTGTATCATCGCTGAACGGTTTGCAGTTACTTGGGGAAATTTGTATAAGTTGGTAGTATTATATTTTGATATGTATTTACGATACGTACCAATATCCAGTAATTTACCATCAAGGTTGGCTATTCTATTTCACACGTCTCTTTAAGTCTAGCATAACTCCGTTTGAACGGTCAGAAAACGCGAGAATTTTGAAATTTAACTTAAACGTATACACGTTTGAAACTATGAATTTAAATTGCAAAAGTGGAATTACTAAATAAAACTTTAGTGTTATTAATTAAAGGGACTCACGTACTTACCTGAGATAAAAAAAATATCCTTAGATTTATGTCTGATTTTATACTGTTTCATATTTTGAATTTTCTTATTGAATAAAATCACTTTTATCCACGCTTAAATGTTTTCATTACACATGAGAGATTGATTACCATAGATACAACACTTTTGTGCCTATGACAACTACGAAACTGGTCATTAACATTGAAATTAAAGGAGAGGACATTTTTTGACAACATCCTCACACACAATCTCACATCTGCACACGCACTGAGATAATAATAGAGGTACTAGCCATTCGTTATTTTTTTGATGTCAACACGCCTCTATCGGGTTTTCACGCCCTGCATGCCATCTGGCTGGTGAGAGAGCACACTTCTAATTCAAAATTAATAAAGATAGATGACACTAGGATGTTTAAAATTTGATTTTTTCTAATGTATTAATTATTTTTCTTAAAATTTATTTTTTTAATCCGGGCTGTTGGCTACTCTGTGTAGCGTTACTAGTATATTTCTATAACACTATATTCAATAATGCGTGATAAATGTTAAGATGAAGTGTAGTGCTGCAGCAACAGTCTCCATAAACACAGATAATTAAAATATATAACAATTTATTCCCTGATTTAAAGAAATATTATTTAAAAACACTTAAATTAGATTCAGTTTAAATGTATCTTAGAAACCAACGGTATTGACTTTGTCTGGGAAGTCGCCTACATCAAGGTACCATTTCAATTACTTACAGAACGAAATGTAAAGTGATGCTTTAAATGTAAGAAAGAGAAAGAAAGGGTATCGATCACAGAAAATAATAATTACAGCATGAAATTGCTAGCTATCCCATAAAGAAGTAAAACTCCATTTAAGTTGCAATATTTTTGTATGATTTGTAATCGACTGAGCAAGAAACGGTGCAGGCACACGAGAAGCGCTGGATCTTAACGATAAAAAAAGAACGCTGCAATATACCAAATGTAGAAAGGAATCGCAGTTGATGGCGGAATGGAAAATAAATTGAATGGCCCTGAACGCGAGAAATTCTAGCTGACTTTTGAAAGGTTATATGCGGCGTAGATGATAACAAGAAAACGTGAAATTACCAACGAACAGCTACGACATATTTTCCGTTTTGGTGTTGTGAGTTACATACGTATCGGGCGGTTCGATTCTCGACAAGACGGCGTTGCAAACGTTTCCGTTGTCTCTGTGATATATCTCGCGCCGATGAACATTTCGTGGCACTTTAAATAAGATCTCATGATGACAGAACAATTTGTGCGAGGAAACATCTGGTTAGAAACAACATTCAATGTTTTTTTTTCAATTGTCAATGTCGTCCTTACATTTTAATCATATCAAGGAAAGTAAACATATATTGAAACAGAGAATTACATGTTATACCTGCGGCCGGATACCTGCAATATATTTCCACAACAAATCTGTGCAACCAAAAAGGGGCTACAAGTTTCTTTTTTATTGACAAGCATATGATAAAATTACAATACTTTCTCTTTTCTTCTCTTATTCTCACATTTATGTGCATTTGGATTAGATTCAAAAGGTCCATGTTATGCAAAAGCGTAAACGAAATATAAATATTAAGACGCTTTAACTCATTCGTCATTTGTAGAGGATTACACATCATCAAAGACCGAAAAAGGTCATATTTGCAGCGAAAAGCTGTTTCCAACGGTTGGTTACGTTTTTTTTATGAATAATATTCTTAAATTTGTACGACTGCAATAAATTGAAATACAATATAGCATTCTAAAACATGAAGCTTACTGTCTCACTAGGTTTGTGAGAAATCGGTGGGTTATTTTGAACCTTACAGCCTTGGAATTTTGAGAGGCGACAATATCTTTAAATTAGAAAAAAATATTAATAACTAACAGGAAATACCAATAAACTTCAGTCTCACAAATTCTTTAATCTTCAAAAGACAATGTATATTTCATTAGCTATGCTATCATCAGTGTATTGTGTCAAATACCAAATGCGTAAATACATATAGTAAGTATATCCTAGGTTACAAAAATTAATCATCAGGACTACTATATTCAATAAATTCTAAATATTTATAATTAAGGGGTGTTAAATCAGTATTGAGCAAGTTATTAATATGTTTTTTCATTAGCTTCCCACATATTAAGATTCTTACAATTTGAAGACTTAATTAACTCTAAATCATCAATTGAAAAAGTGTATCATTTTGTTAATACAGGAGTATTAACAAAATGATACGCCAAAGCAGATTTATCGGCATCGTGATTCTTAATATGATATAAATGCTCTTTAAATCTAATCTCCGCATTCCTCTTTGTTTGACCTATATATACTTTATAATAAAACACCGCATTTTATCTTATAAATCCGCGAACATTTTTTAAAATCAATAATTTCAATATTAAATTTTAATTTATTTTTTATAATATTAGAATTTTGAAAAACCGGACTAAGATTGTATTTTTTTACATTATTTTTAATATCTGGTTAGCCTATAATTTATTAAAATTAAATCTGCAAAACTTTTTCTCCACTATTTTCTCTGGAATAAGTGTAGTTATATTTCTTAATAACCTCTTATTTTCTAACTTATTTTTAATTTTATCTATTACACTTTTCTTGTAACCATTAATTTCTGCTATATAATATATATATTCTAATTCTTTTTTAAAATCATCTTCCGAAAGCGGTATGTTCAATAATCTAGTTATTAAGAAAAAGAATGTTGTGTATTTTTGTTTATAGCTTGTATAAGATAAGTTGTGTATATAATTGTTTGTGTGTGTGGCTTTTCTATGTATATCAAAGTCCGGTTTTTCAAAATTCTAATACTTTAAAAAATAAATTAAAATTTAACATTGAAATTATTGTGTTTAAAAAATGTTCTGGGATTTATAAGATCAAATGCGGTGTTTGTAATAAAGTATATATAGGTCAAACAAAGAGGAATGCGGAGATTAGATTTAAAGAGCATTTATATCATATTAAGACTCACAATGCCGATAAATCCGCTTTGGCGTATCATTTTGTTAATACGGGACACACTTTTTCAATTGATGATTTAGAGCTTATTAAGTCTTCAAATTGTAAGAATCTTAATATGTGGGAAGCTATTCATATGAAAAAAACATATTAATAGCTTGCTCAATACTGATTTAACACCCCTTAATTATAAATATTTAGAATCTATTGAATATAGTAGTCCTGATGATTAATTTTTGTAAGCTAGGATATACTTACTATATTTAGGCATTTGGTATTTGACAATACACTTGTATGTACACCTGAAGATAGCATAGCTAATGAAATGTACATTGTGTTTTGAAGATTAAAGAATTTGTGAGACTGAAGTTTATTGGTATTTCCTGTTAGTTATCAGTATATCTTACAGTGCTCGATTTACCTTCTATTAAATCAGAAAAATTTTGTTTGCCACTATTAAACAAATAAACAAAAACTGTTTCGGCCAGTTAATCCATATTTCCTTTACTGAAATAATATTATTTCCGGTATATGTAATGTTTCAACCGACAAATATTTTTTTTATAATAGTAAAAAAAATAATCTCTTTCCTTAGTGTATCGTACTGAGTTAGATACTCATTGTCAGTGTTCTAAGCAATTAATTTAATTTAATAAATATGTTAAAATTTACACGCCCATTATACATTGTAGAGGCATCTGTCGGTAGTCTTAGGATGCGTGTTACGAAGCAAACCTAATCGTAAAGAGGATCAAAAGAATGTGTTTCAAAGGCTTTTGCATGGGTATTAAGAAGGAAATATAGAGGTATTTTACCCCATAACTCCACACTGCCCTTAAAATAATTAGATAAATGTACTCCAAGCAGATCTTCCTCTAATTGTTTGTTTCTGGAAGAGTATTCTATTTAGAAAGACAGGGTTACCGCCATCTGTTAAACATTGCGATTTCATGTTCATTATTATTTTTGAAAAATTTTCCTTCATAACATCCAAAAGAAAAATAATTATAAGTTATGCGTGGCATAATTTCTCGAGAGTTAACTGCTGTAAGTTCGATTAAAAAATAATGGGTGCAATATATTCGAAAAAATAAAATAAAAATCCAATTAGGCTTACTGGTACACGTACCCGATATACGTATTTCTACAATGGTTCATTTGCACGTCGTTTAAAATAAGAATCAAATAAAGAAAAAAATGCGAAAAGGACATTAATTATGCCTACTATAGCCTCCACAAGTGTGGTTAATAAATAATGGACTCACTATACAAAAAAAAAACATTGTTATGACCAACAGTATGGTCACTAACATTATTAATACTACCTACAGTAAGTTAATGTTCTGTTAACTGTATCTTATAGTACCTTCAAACTATCACCAAATGTGAATCATATAAGGAGGACAAAATAACAATACGCTTTAATTAAAGCATCCAATAAGTCCATTATAATTATTTGCACTAATAATAAAATTATATTTTTGCGCCTCCGCCCAGAAACACTCATTTTGCAGTACTTCAAAGCGGCGGGAAAATTACCGTTTTCCTGCCTAGGCAGGCAAAAATGTCACTAAAGGTTGGCCACACTAGATTCCACATGACAGACGTATAATAAATTGTCATTAAACTACTGTTCAACCGTGCTAAGATGAACTGGTGTCTTCATTGCACTTATTATTGACAAATAAATATTAAACCAGAAAGAAAATTACAGAAAAAGATTTATTCTCGAAAACGTCAAAATACTAAGGTATATAAAATGTGTACCAACTTGTACTGTCAACTTCCTAGTGTCAAAATTTCTTTTCTATTTTCAATTCAAAATTAAGACTTGTCGGCTCAAAAAACATTGTGTATCACACGGCCAGAGACTCTTTTGCGAGTATTCGTACTTGTACAAACCGTACTCATACTTGCAAAACTGTAGTTTCTGGCCTAGTGCTACAATTAACTATTTCTTATCTATTTTGTGGCACTGCAAGATCACAATCCTCAAAGGGAGCTGTATTTCACCAACTATATTACTATAACAGATTCATCAATTACATTAGCTTCACTAAGATCACATTCACTAACTTCATAGACATTTGTAGCAAACAGAGTCAGCACAATTCAAAGGATTGGTGTCACATCAATGGCGTTGATAATCCAGCAGGCATCATAACCAGTGATTGTAATCCACTTGATTTGAAGAATTCACAAAGGTGATGATATGGCCCCTGGATGATTGAAGTTAGATCAACCACAATGGCCCATCACAAACACCAAAGTTGACATGGAAAACGTACCAGAATTGTTAAAACAAGGATCTTTGGTAATAATCAAGGACGAAAATCTTCCACCACTGAAATGGCAGCTTGGGAGGATTGCAGAACTTCACCCAGGAATCGACGGCATTATTTAATTATTATTGAAAAACAGTGCCCTTCAAGGTGGGGATGCATGTTAGAATTATATGTTATTTTTTTGAGCTGTTCGTTGGATTGCAGTTTAGTTTTGTGTTATGCGCATGGTCAAGCGGACCATTGTATGAATACTTAGTCGTCAGACACAGTTCACTAGTACAATTTATTGAAAACACACACGTTATTATTTATGTCATTATTTGTTTGCAATAACTTCCATAAGTTCGACTAAAAACTAATCGGTGCAACAAAAATGCTTTCAATATTCAATGTGTGTCACGACGAGCTTGCATTAAAAGTTTATGGGGAATAAGAATTGTATACCGGTTTAAAGCGTTCGGTAAATTTACCGGTAAATTACAAAAAATTAAATGAAAAAGCCATACCAGAAATTTTTATGTATGGACGAAATATTGTGTTTATAGATATATAAATGTCTAAAGGGACATTAAAAATAAAAAAAAACCGGTTAGTATAAGTAACAATATACTCAATTATTAATCTTATGGGAGATGTTTTTTGTTTAATTTTAATTTAAACTGTCTTGAGATTGAGAGCCGCTGTAATGCCCTAGAATAGAGAATATAGAAAAGAAACTGACAAAATGTTTTGATTAGAAACGTATAACCTCCATTCCACCGAGGTAGTCAGAAAGAGAAGGAATCAAAAAATTCAACAAAGCAAAAAATTGAAAAAAATCGTGTAGAAATTAAAAGAAAATACTGTACAGTGAGGTAAATTCGATTGCATGGGGTAAAATCGATCAATCCTGATTTTATGCCAATTATTTAATCTGGCATATATGGAAAGGATAAGAAAGTTTTGCAACACAGTCTTTTAATAAACTTTGTTTATAAAATAGACAACTAGCTGGGTTTTTAAGTATTGCATTAAAGTTTCTTGTGTTAAAAAGAATAATTTTCTATGGGATGATAACGAGTAATATTTCATAGAGACGGAAACAAACTACTACTGGGAAATCCCACTAAGGCTAAATGAATTTTCGAAAGGGGAAAGGTGAAAAGGTGAAAGGTGAAAAGAATCAATTGTCATTCATTCATTACCGTTTCTTTTTTTTGACTTTATAAAAGTGTTGGAATAAAAAGAGAGTAAGGGGAAAATTAACATCTCATGGGCTAATACCGATCAGTTTGAAAAGTAAGAACAAAGAACATGCTCATAGAACAACGTAGAAATATGACATATTCATGTTTCTATGTTGGTTTTATTGTAAATTATGGTTAGAAACTATAAAGAAAAAGTATGGCCTGGCGAGAGACAGTAATATAACCTCAAATACCTCCAAAATACTATCAGGGCAGTAAAATAGAGTACTTCATCCATTATGAAAGCATCAGAAAACAATGAGGTGCCGTATTCAATACTTCAGAATACTTTAAAGAACCGGAAGTTTCTAAGGAAGAGAAAAGATGACTTTTGTATTTCTCCAAGTTGACGAAATCTAGGAAATTTTCAGAAGCCAAATTATCCAGCTGATCATAGAAGGGGAAGTTACGTTTTTGAACTGAGAGAGAAGTGCGTTGAGTGAAATTTTGCTTTAATTTTAATTTATTGAATTATTATAGGTTATGTAATTATTTATCTGTTTGTTATTTCTATAATACATATTTTCTGTTATTTCCGTAAGTTTCCCTTTTTAAAATTCAAATTTTTGTTATTAGATTTACCTCATGTAGCTTTCAAATCGGTTTTTTATAAGAAAATAGGTGGGTGATTGGAATTGCCCCCCTATTATGAGGCAAAACCGATTACACTTGATGTATTAAAAAAATAGTGTTTTACATTGGGTTAATATATATGATGGTATGTGTACCTAAAAGATGTATGATTATATATAATTTTTTTCAATTTTTTTCGATCAATAATAATAATTGCACCTGAGAAATAGTACATAAATCAGATCGGAATTGTCCCACTTTACGGTAAGTATCAAACGAGATGGATAACGAAATGCAACGCAAAGAAAAAGATTAATGTTCATTTGTCGCTAGGACGGCAAAACGCCCCAAACTCATTTTTTAATATTTAAAAATAATAATATATAAGAACAACATTTCACGTATTTAAATTAATAGCAATTTTGAATACATTACATTATGAGAGGGCACTAATGCAACATTATTGTAAAATAACTTTAAAATTTGAACCTTAAAAATTTTTTTTTTTACTTCTAATAATAATAATATATAAAAAATAATTAAATACAAATATTTATTACAAAATTCTAGTATTATGCCTTAAGATTGTGAAAAAATATATATTATTCTAGCCTAACTTCTAACTCTATTTTCTTGTACAATCCCCATTAATGTCACACATAAAGAAAGAAAATTACCGGTAATTTACCGGTAAACCGGTACTTTAATTTTCATTTACCGAATTACCGGTAAATGAAAAAATCGGTAAATTTACAATCACTGATGGGAAAGTAAGTAAATGCGAGATTTAAAAATGGTTGTAGTAAATTTGTAGGTATCTGTTTAGTTAAAATATTTTCGACTTCCGTTAATGTTCCCTTATACCGGAAATAATTATTGTCAACTCTGTTATTGCAAAAGGAAGGTAGTCTTTTTATTTCAAATTTGGATTCTACAAAATTTAAAATTTATCCAATATACGATACACTTGATGTTTATGCTTTACAAGATTTTAAATCAATTAAAATTACATAAATTTGTGTTAGATAGATAGATAGATGTTTTATTGTGTGTGACAGCTTTTAGCTATCTACACTCGTCAATTGTATAAAGAAAAAAAATTATAAATCAAAGCATTTAAACTCAAATTGTGTACTCTTCTGTACTAACTCTTGGATGTCATAAAAAGCCCTCCCCTTTTTTTACCGTACATTCAAAATCACTGTGCGCTAATGTTTTTCACTCTTTTGGTATTTTATTGTAAAAATTAACTGAACTGAAGCTGAAACATCTCAGATTCTTGATCAAACGGAAACATGGTGCGGCCACAGGTTCCCGACGAGTGTCATACTCGCTTGGTCTACTAAGTTTTTTTTTGTCTATTCGAGTAAGCATACATAATACACTCATAAATAGATTGACTCACGCTCGTCAAAATGCTCATATCCTTACTAACCCCGAGGATGAGCATTATCCAAAATCCTAACTGCGCGCTTTTGCAAAATTAAGATCCCATTCATATGCTCAGATTCCCCCCGAAGTAAAATACCAAAACACATAACTCTATGGAAAAGATCATAATTTGGTGACCGTTTCCGCTAAATGTTTTAGTAAATATGCACAATTGGATGGTCTCTTTGTTAGGTTACTAATATGGGCCTACTAATATATTATGTAGTGATTCATGAAGTTATAAGTTGCTTGCGGTTAGTACAGTGGAATCTTTTCATATTTTATTGTAAATAGTATCCACCAAATGCCATATCTATTTCCAACAACGAAATTAAGAAATATTAAACTGACTACAGGAAGAGAGGTGGCAGTTTTTTTTTTAAATAGCAACCTCTAGCTTTCTCTGCGCCAATCGATTATCCGGCAAAAAATACGTATAAATGTCAAAAGCCCTTTTTAGCTGACATAATAGTAAAGATGCGTCCACACGATCGGAGTTCGCCGAACTCTGAGCGCTAGTTTGACGAACTCCTTGTCGTGTGGATGGGCAGTTCGGAGTTCGGCGAACTAGTCGAAAAACTGTTTGCCTATTCCCGATTTAGAGTGAGAGGGAACGCTGTTGACAGCTGTCTACCCAGCTCGCATTGCTTTTAAACTATTTTCAATGACAATCATTGTGACAGCAGGTAACAAGTAAAAATTCATTTTAATACACTAACATACTTTTATCTTTGTTATTGTAGCATGTTGTGGTATGATGGTGGTCGTATCCCTAGTAACAAAATTTAAATTTCGCGCAATTATTTTTAGTAACTTAGCAACATTGAAACACGAAATTACCAATGATTTTGTATTAGATTACTAGTTACTTTGATGTCTTTCTGTTGAAGTTACTAAGAATAATTGTGGGAAATTTAAATTTTGCTACTGGGGATATGTCAAAAGAGACAGTTTTTCAGAAAAATAATTTTTTGACATATGATCTTTTGCGATCTTGTGTGAATGCTTTGATATAAGTGTTAATAATCCCCATTACATTAAATTGGTTCATTTCAAATAAATTAAAGAACTGTATTTTCATTACTTTAAAAGTATGTACACCAACGACACATTCTAATTGTACGACCTACAGCATAAAATAGAGCCTGAATGTGTAACATGGGTAGTAGACGACTTATGCATTTACTGCCGTCTTCGAAATATATAAACACATATGTGCGGTCTCTGTTTTTTTTTTTTGTAGTAAATCTACTTTAAATGTAAGGAAGAATGCAGTAAACAAACATTGATCTTATAAAATAGAGAGAATTAAATACATCAAAGGCGCATACTTATGCCTGCCGACTTACCTCGGTTACCACAATTCGAATTTTTTCAATTACTTACCTTAAATATAATATTGTATACAAACAGATGTTTTGTTTTCTTTACACATCCCTACAGCTTTACTAAATATATTTGTGTTTTTTAATCCAATTGATTCATAATGATTGTTTTCATATCTATTTTTAATTCGCCGCGGCTCCTTTTTTTCGATATTAACATAATGAATAATTAATATTTATATAAAGTATTTATAGCTATCACTACTATTCGATTTAGCACTAATTCAGATTTTGTATTTCTTTTGAAAAGATATTGTGGGACTTTTCAGGTAAAATCTTTGAAACTAGGGAATTTATAATCGAAATATTATTTTATCTTGTTACTATAATATTAATGAAAACATACCATTACTATAACCGCTAAAAGATATTTCTGACGAGTGTAGAGCCTTTCGTTCTAATATCTGATATAAAAATCATGGTTCTGAATGCATCCTCGTCATATCTCCTTTATTATTTAATGTTAAAGAAGGAAGCCGTAGCGAATTAAAAAAAAATGATATGAAATCATGAGACATTAATTAGATTACAAAATATAAGCATATTTTGGTAACGCTGCAGGGAAAACAAAACATGCATTTCTGTCAATAACGACATTACTTCAAATTTCTCTGCATTTAATCAATTAATCGGCGCAACACTCACTTCACGAAAAATGGAAGTAGTAATAATCCTTATTACAATATTGTTTAATATCTTACATAGGGACTGCCGCAATTTAGTTATTGTGTTCAGTAATATCGAAAAAAAAGTGTTTCATTCATAACGGAGATATTCTTTACTGATTTCAGTATAGCTGAATACTTTAAATGTCTTCATGCGATCCATTTTGATACTTTCATTATTATTTGCATAAACGTATAAAATGAATAAAAGTAATGAACCCATTGATATTGCTATTTATTGTGTAATTAACATGCCTTTGGTTTAGTTCCTAGTCGTAGTTCAACTGTAAAATGAAAATACCTTTTAAAACCATTTAATAACACTACAGCTATTCGAAATACTTCAAACATCAAATAAATTTATTCCTACGCAAAGATAACATAATAAATACATAAGAGATGCATTCAACTTCGACATTAATAAATCCAGTCTAAGTTTTTTTAAAGTAACCGACAGAGAGACCGCACATCTGTGTTTATATATTTCGAAGTGGCCAGTTACTGCATAAATCCGTCTACTATCCACGCTAAACATATGGACTCTATTTTACCCTGTAGGTCGTACAATTAGAAAGTGTCGCTAGTGTACTTAATGCTGAAATAAATTAAATCATAATAAGAAATTAAAATAATTATAATTTGGTTTAAATATGATGAAGAGGTTTCCACAATAAAATTTGTTTGAGCTTATGTGTATTGTTACAATATGATTTGACTTAAATGTGTATAATATGCTTCTTATAAATAGAAAAATAAGATAATATTTATGTATTAAGAAATAAATTGTTAATAGGTACATACATGTTCACACATATAGTATTCTGTTCTTGATGTGAAAAAAATAAATCATTTGAAAGAAATTATCCCTCACTATCACCGACTTGTGTTTAAAAAATATCGTTTAAAATGTTTCTAATCCTTTTCCCTCGTATCTACAACGCGTGACTAATAACATGAACCTGAAGGGGTCCACTATATATATACACAATTGACAGCATAAAGTAAACTAATAAAAAAATTGAAATTAAATTTCACTATAGGTAGTTCTAGTTATCAATATTTTAAAACCTACAGAATAATTGCGAAGTTCTCGTATCCATGTCCATAATTCATATTTGATTCATATATTGCGTTTCCACCAACATGCTGTCAATCGCAATCGCAATGACAGAAATACAAATATTCATAAATTGTGGTTAGAATTTTGTGTGAAACCGAAAAAAGACTTTCAGTTATTCAATGACAGCGACCTAACCGTCATAATTTCTGTATTATGCATATTACCCAATGCTATCACACCCAACTTTCATGCCGAACGCTGTGCTCCGAGTTCGCCAAACCCCGTCCACACGATTCGTGTAGAGATCGGTAGTTGGCGAACATTCGGAGTTCGGCGAACTCCAATCGTGTGGACGCACCTTAATAATAATAATAATGCATGCTTTGGCATCCCCAACAGCTTTCGCCAATTACAGGGACGTCGGCACAGTCATGAGTTATTATTACGCCTGCGTCCGTAGAGCGACTTCGTCTCTTAGCATTCGCCAAGGAGTGAGGAAAACCACGAAAACCTCACATTGAGAGCAGTCCGTCTGGCTCGAACCTAGGACCCCGCGACTGATAGCCAAGCGTGCAAGCCAGTAGACCAGGGGTCGGCAAACTTTTTTAGGACAGGGCCAAATTGTAACGAAAATTAAGTTCAGCGGGCCAGGTTGTAAACTCTAACCTGTATATTTTTTATTAAGTGTTCCTCTGTGTTTTATTGAACCGAAAACAATGTACCAAAAAGTTTCAAAGTTTCAAAAACACCCTGTATATTCTTATATTTTTGTGCAACATTCCCTATAGGCTTCAGTGGTTTTATTTTAAATTATTCCTATTATTTATTAACTTTTCCAAGTGGTCAAATAATTTTTACCTGGTGGATTATAAATAACATTACAATAAATTATTATTGCTAGTAAATATTATAATAATCATTGTTTTCTATATTTTTCTATATCGCATTTTATAAAATGAGGCAAAATGCGAACAAAAAGTTAATAAAGTGTTTGTGTGATATAAGAATTTGCAGAGGATTGAAATAGTTACATAATGAAATCTTTGCAGACGTTGTGGTAATAATAACAGACAGTGAAAAACAAAGAAAATTTGAACATATGGAAAGGAAACATGGAAGAAGAGGGCATGACAATAAACATAGAAAAAGCTAAAATCCTAGGAAACCAGAATGTTGAAACTAAAATTGAAATAAATGATACTAAGATAGAGTAAATGAGAAATTTAAATATTTAAGAGTAACATTGGAAGAAAAAGGAAAACAAGATGCTGGAATAAACGATTGATAAAACAATCAAGTACTACGCAATAAACCAAGAATTTACTAATGAAAAAGACAAACCTATAGTAGTGTTATGAAGAAAGCCAAGAAAAATAAGATTCCACTATTTTAGGGCATTTGGAAACACATCTCAGTAGTTCAATACCTGCTACTTCTGAAGATTTGGGGACCTTGAAAACATCTGACCAGAAAATTTTGAAGTAAAATAGGATCCATTTTTAGGAATTCTAATCCAATCTAGATCACAAGAAATGAATTGCGACGTATTTTTTTTTGTAATACTTCAACGAATGTTAGTATCTTTTTATTTAAAATAATTTGAAGGGACGGAAGTTCAGTTGAGAGGGCATAAGAAACAGAAGCAATAATTACTATTAATGGACGATTGTAAAAATTCTTTCTCATTTAAAAAAATATTAATTTCTCTAAGTTCCCAAAAACCTCAATAAAACTTTTCCACTATTGCACCATCGAACTGGCGATGGTTAACACGCCGAGAGCCAATAAAGTTAACCACTGCCACAACTGGTTCAATAATGCAAAATAGATAGAGGTGTTTGATGAATTATGCAATGACTTATTGAAAGCTTTGCACAAAATAAAAATACTTGGGCAGTATCAACAATGACTGTTGACTCATCAAGAACTAACAAAATCACTAGACATTTTTTGCCTTCTCCATTAAGAAGCGCATTGTGATATTCTCAATTTATCTGACAGTCGCTTGAGCTAAGAGATCAACAGAAAAACAACCCCTCTTCTTTGGGCACACTTCTTCAGCTTTATCGCAAATCTATTCAGGAATATTTCAAATTTAATCCTAAATAAGGTTAGAAATATTATTGCGAAGTACGCCGAAAGCGTTCATAGTAAATAAATTAACCGGACTTATTTACCGCGACATCAGTTGACTATCAGTCGGTGAATAGTAGATGTAGATACCTCCCCGGTACAATAATTTTCGTAAACCCTTATTGTGGGTGAGAAAAACTATCGGCAATAGCTGAATTAACAGTTTGGTACTTACAACTTGCGCGGGCCGGATTGAAATACGCAGCGGGCCGGATTTGGCCCGCGGGCCGTAGTTTGGCGACCCCTGCACTAGACCATCAGCCGGGCTAAAATGAATACTTTAGGAGATATTTCAGAAAAACTATCACAGCATAATCATGTATAGGTTCTAGGTGGCCATGGTCAAACAATGTAGCGAGATGGAAAACTTAATGATATACATTTGCGACCGTGATAGGGGATAATACTAGAGGTACCGATATCAACTTTTAGAGGGCGTTAATCGCTATTAGCGCGTAATTTGAATGCATTTCTGACGTTTATTGATTTATTTTATAGTGTTTTTGAAACTTAAAGGTATTTTAAAAACACAAACATCAGCTGCAAACATATAATACACATTAGTGCTCATAACATAAGTATCTTTAATGTTGAAATAAAAGTGTTTTAAATATTAAAAATTATTACCTGTAATATTAGGCTTAAATATTATTCAGTTAAGATATGTCACATAATTAGCAATTTATACTTAACACAATTAAGCATGGGCTAGGCGTATGAATAAAGTTATCTAAAACGAAATCAAAATTACTAATTGCTGATGGAAGGTGGTACTATATTGTTGTGGTACACATCTGATTCCAAAATGAATTCCAGGTATCCGACGGTATTCTATCCAAATTGACTAGACGTTTACTTTAATATACTGCATTAGAGAATATATTATACTGTCTTCCCACAACAACAAAAGATAAACCACTTCATGGAGTTAATAATTAAAACACGTATTTCGTTACTAATTTTGGCATTTCACCCCTCTTTCACGTTAAGTGAAATTATAAATTGACATTCAGTGGCAGTTAAATAATACAAAATATAATAAGTAACGACAAAAATGAATAAATTCAAGAAATTCAAATACAAAGCAAATTCCAAGCGTTTCTTACCTCACGTTATTCGCAACTTACACGTTTAAGAAGGAAAATAAAGCTAAAAAGGAATGGAATTTCCACATCCCTAAAGCAAATTCTAAACCACATCATGTATTCGAACCATTGCATTTTACCTTAGACTAGGGTTCAGGCAAGTATTAACATTAATCATTCTATTATTTCATATATTTCTAAAAAATATTTGTATATTAGAGTTGAGGACGTCCTATTTCGGATGCCGAAACTAATTCTAGAGTAAATTTAACAATAATTCCAGGAACGGCAAGGACTTTCAACATATTTTCAAAATAATGGATAATTATAGAGGTAAGATACATTTTATGCGAGCAATTTCTCTACTTGAATATAGGACATCCCAAATTTTAACTAATCTCTAAGAAGAGAGGAAAAAGTCTTTAACGTTAATCCCATAACATAATTATTTAAGCACGGTTTGTTTACTGCCGTATATCTTAATAAAGCCCTTATTGCGAGAGGGAAATCCATGTCATTTAAAAGGCTGGTGTTTAAATACGTCTTTATTGCTAATTGAAGTGAAGTAAGATGAATGAACGGTTTATTCGGCATTCTAAAAGAGGGTCCTCTACGACAGTATAATTTTTCATCCCCACTTTGTGTTTCTCCGTCGGATGTTTTCCTGTTTACAGTGCACAAACGCACGTTGATCGGCTGCAGTGCTTAGATCTAATTTCTTCCAGCCATTACACAAAAAAAAAACTTACAGAAACGAGAAAAAATAAGTAAAAGGAGTAGTGCATTACATCATTTTTTTTTAAGTATCACGCATCAAAAATTAATCTCTACAAGTACTAAAAACAAATTCTCTCTTGAATTATATTTTTCGAGCCCATGTTGATTTATCTCATAATGAAGTTTTTCATTCAGTTTGCGATCAGCGTGAGAATATTTGCTCAAAGCTTACTGGAGTTCAATATTTACTTACAATACCGCGTTTTTCTACCTATTCTTCCATCGCTATACTGTTGTAAACGACAGGCCGTATCATAACCAGATTCTATAGGTAAACATATTCAGTACGCCCCGATTGACTTCAATGAACGCGCACGATTTAAAATGTAAATTCATGCATATGTAACCGATGGTGGTTTAATTTTTCTGACAGGCAGTTGATTGTTTAAATTATACGAAAAATATAGCGATCAGAAACACACGTGGTGATCCGATGCAACACGGTCATGCTCAGTAATATTTAACCACGGCACACTTTTTCGTTCGCGATGGGAGAGAGGAAAATGTAAATACCTTGATCTATATTAAATGCTCGACTACTTTAAAAACTGCATAATTTATCATTACTACTCCGTTCTACTCAAATCTTGTTGTTGTGAGCTGGGAGGTTACAACAATGTTTCTGCACAAATACAAGTAGGTATAGTAGTTTAAAAAGCGACAAAGTTAAATTTAAAGATAGAAAGAGTCCTAAGCATGAGTTTTCCAGAATTTGTTATAATACTGCTTATCATTCTACTTTGCCTTTTCTTGTAACATAAAATATTATCTAGGAATAAAGAGTGCATCTCTGCAGGAGCGTCAATATTTGTTGTAATTTCAAGTACATTTATAGTACTACGACATATTTAACACCATGTATACAATTTTACGTTGTACCAGCATTGCTTCCCTTTCTAGGATAGCACTTAAAATCTCAGAAATTGCAAATGTAAACATTTTAACAAAATTTGGGATATACATAGCCAAAACTAATTGGTGGAAGTGTACAGGTGTCTCATCCAAGACTGGGTCTTTGATTCCAGTTCTATTTTTGATTTTAGGAAAAATTTTCTTATACAAAGACAGAATTTAATTCTGCATAACCTAAACTATTTTTAATTATACAGAATGTTCCAAAAGTATAAGAACGGATACTTACTCCGTTATTTTAAATAGGACATCCCATATATTATTCCATTTTTAAATTATGCGAAGAAAAATAATATCACTTATATAAAACTATGACGCGTCTTTAATAACAACGGTGTTATTTACGCTTTCGTAATAAAAGGCCCTTGCTGCAAGCTTTCGACTATGGCGGCGTACTTGTATATGCATTTGTTTTAGATATTCATATTTTAAATATCACACATACATACATACCTAACTTGATACAACAGTGAAATTAAAATCAATATAATTATATACCTACTGGTGTCCATTATAGCCCTGAGCATTTGCTTAACTTTAGCTCAAGATTGATTTGAAATTAATTTTTTAAAATAGCGGCCTATATCTTTGGTTATGCTAAATTAACTCTTACACAAAGCTCTTTCAATTCTTACTAATCATTTGTGACTGTTCATGCAGGATTTTGCAGATAATTATTTTTAAATAAATCCAATGAATTTTCCATTAATTTTCAAGTCAGCTTAATACATGAACACGATATAACTAAAGCCGCAAATTAGTAAGCATATGTCAGTATCAGATCAAAAAATAGAAAGCAAATCGTACGTCTTTCTTTGCAAATAAAAAGCATTTAAGGTCATTCGTCTATGATTAACAGAAACTATATTACCGATGTTTGGTAGCCTATGGTCATTGTTTGTTACTAAAACCTACCAAATAACCATTATATTTAATTAATAATAGCTAATAATTAAATAAATAATTAAAAGTCAAAGCAATAAAAAAATAATCTGTTTTTATGTAATACGTTTCCGTAATTTCTTTTTTTTTGTGGGAGCTACCTAAAGAAACCTATGTATAAGAAAAGGCCATCCATATAGGGAAATAGGAAGAATAGATTGACCATTGGAATTTATGAAAAAAAAATACCCCACAATTTGCAAAAAAGAGTAGAAATATGTTTAACAGAAAGACGATATGTTTTTAAACATCTGCTACAAATTTTGATAATTAGAAATGATGGCTACGTATAAATACTTTTAATAACGGATGTATTTTGTTGTGGTTCAATGTTCATTTGTTTTTTATTATAAACAAAAGACAAACATTAACTCTTATTTTAGTGGATTATGAATAAAATACGTGCTATTTATGGAATTAATTAATTATATAATAAAATAAAGAAAACAATAAAAAAAATAAACGACCACTAAGATGTAAGAAAGACGCAATAATACATACAAAATTATTTGTTGACAGTTTTGACGTTTAACTATTATGCTGGTGAAACAATTGTCAAGGCTTGCTCTATTAAAAATAAATATTACTATTTTCGCTAATTATCAATAAATATCATTCTTTTAAAAAATATATATGTCGCTATTTTTATATTTTATTATCTGATAGTAACATATTTATTAATTCGAGGCTTTACTCAATTATTTAAATTTTATGTACTAACAATAAGTAAACATGAAAATTAATGGAACATTTGTTAAATTTATTTAAAATCATAATTATCTACAAAATTCTGCATGAGGTGTCATAAATGTTTAATATAGATTAAAAGGGTTTTGTGTAAGGATTGATTTAACGTAAGCAAGATATAGGGTGCTATTTAAAAAATCAAGTTACCTTACGCTAAAGTTAAGCAAATAGTCAAGATTATAGTGGACCCTGTATATCATTATATTGATTTTTGTTTCACTGTTACGTTAAGCTAACTATGCATGTATGCTACTTAAAACAAGTACATGTACAGGCTGTGCCACCTTATCCGAAAGCTTGCAGCAAGGCCATTTTCTACAAAAACGTAAGTAATACCGTTCTTATTACAGATAGACATATAGTAGGTTATATAAAGCAATATTATTTTTCTATTTTTCTTCGTAGAATATGAAGATGGAATAATATATAGGATGTTCCATTTAAAATAACGGAGTAAGTACACGTTTTCCTGCTTTTGGAACAGCCTGTATAGTCAAAAATATTTTGTAGGTTATAGAACATTGAATTCTGATAAAGTTTTGTATAAAAGTATTTGTTTTAAATCAAAAATAGAGCTGTAATCAAAGACCCAGTCTTCTGTGGTACACCCTGTACATATCCAGATATTACTGAAAATGGATTTAAGTGGTTATGAAAATAATGACCAAAAGATCGAGTAACCCATATAAAATAATAAAAAGTTGAGGGTATCTGCGAGAATTTGTAACACTCTGTATATTTGTCAATATTTGTACAAAAGGCGGTATAACATACTATGTACTCACACATAATTTCATTTTTATATCTTTAGTAGCTTTCTTGCTAAGTTCGGGCAACACATATATTTAGTAAACATTGTTTTTCTAGCATTTTAATAAAATGTAGACAACCTGCTTAAAATCCGTATGCATCCATATTATACATACAATCGCAATGAACTGGTGAACAGGCTATAGTATAATATGTACTACATCTTGTCAATTATTTTCGCAAAGTAATGCAGATGATTAATTGAACCAGATTCATCATTTTTAACTTTCCGGACCCTAATGGCATAAACAGATACTGTATTGATGCGAACGTTGTAGGGCGCCATTAATAACTCCGTATACCTCCCACATGCACATGGATCTGTCTATGTAACGTGCAGTCTAGCTCATCACTCATAATTTAAAGAATAGCAACCGGTAATATGCTATCGTAGTTATTACATTATTGTAGGAACAACTAAAACTATACAGTGTGTTTACGGAAACATTCTAAAATGGGTAACTATTTTGTTTTTACAGATACAGAGTCGGTTAAATGGAGAAAGTTTGTGTACTTCTCCATCTGCATTTCGTCATATGGAATAAAGAAACAAAAGAGCGCTTCGTTGCTAAGATACTATTATAGCATATATTTTTTTTTAAATGGGACACCCGATCTATTTTTACATCTTTTAGTTTCTCTAATCGTTGGCTACAACAATGTATAAAACGACTTTTCTTTATAATCACGATTACGAGAGTTATAAAAGAAAATCATGCTCATTTCATTCGAGCTGTTCGCAAAACATTCTACAATCGCTAACTTTTTTGTTTCTTGAAGTTACAAACTTTCAACTTGCGATGAACGTAGCTCTCATTCACATGTATAGCTGTGCGTGAATATTGCAATGTGAAGCTAACGAATGAAGTGACGCCTATTCTCAAGGTTGCCTTCACGGCGTGAATGTATGGTGTAGGTATCGATGCCTTCACCGTCATTCGCAATAGATCGTTCGTATCATACGGCTTTAAGCAGTATATTTGATTCCCTATCTGTGTGAATGGTGCGTTGTGCATATAGTAAATCTTCACATCGTTTTCACGAGACCAATGCTAAGCGACTACTTATATTACTGAAATGTAATGCACAACTAATTCGAAATTGTTCGAATGCTTATTTTAAGCAGAAATATTTTAGTATATATGTATATAAAATATACATGCAAGACGGATTTCGCAATTTACGACTCAAATAACAATGGAAAGGCTTGTTAAGCAATACAGTCACTATTTATTTAATTTTAAACAAAAAATATAATTCCTCGCTAAAAACAGAGCGTTTAATAATTAGATTTGAAAAGATATACATTTGAAAGATTATAGGGACTTGTTCCAGTATGTAAATAAATTGTATTATATTTTAATGCGCGTTTTAAAATATGGAGTTTATAACGAGAGGCAGCTGCAAGTGTTTTTTAAAGGATATTTTTTTTCTTTCTTTTAAACATTGGCAGAGAGGATGTGAATGTTTCAAATCATACTTTTTTTTACATGAGAAGGGGAAGTTTTTTTTCAATATTTTTTTTGACATCGACAAATAGGATGCATTAAAATGTTTCAAATCATTTTTTTTTAAATTGGAGAGGGTTGGTTAGAGGGGGAGGAGATGATTTTTTAAATGACTATTTTTCTCTTTTTCTCAACATCGGGAGAGAAGACGCATTAAAATACTTCAAATTATTTTTTTTTTAATATTGGAAGAGGTGAGAGGGGGAGGGGGGTGATTTGTTTTAACTCTGACCCCTTCCCATGTTAAGAAAATATTTAAAACATTTTTAAGGCGCCCTCTCTTCCGATGTTTTAAAAAAATATGATTAAAAAAACGTCTCTCTCCCCTTCTCACCCCTACCAATGTTAAAAAAAAATATGATTTTAAATATTTTATTGCATCCTTTCTGCCGATGTTTCAAAAAAGAAGCAAACAATTATTCAAAAAATACACTCCCCTCCCCCTCTCACCCTTCCAAGTTTAAAAAAATATTATTTCAAACATTTTCAAGCTGTCCTCTCTCCCTGCGCTGTTTAAAAAAAAAGAAAAGAAGGATGATGGTTTTTTTTTTTTTTTTTAGTGACAGTCTTTTCCTTTTTTTTTAAAACTGTCACTAAAAGAAAACCATCATCCTCTCCCTCTCAGCCCTACCAATTGAAAATTGTTGCTGCATTTATTTTGATAAGTGCTGTTTCCAACCATATAATTTTCAAAATGCATTATAATGTCTCTTTAATTTCGTTATAAATGTCGACATTGAAAAAATTCCTCATTTCGACCGACCGCAAAAATAAATGTCAGAGAAAATACAAGTGCCAATGAATATACTTTATTATTGTTGATTCAATATTAAAATGTAACCGATTACAAAATATGCCATGAACGGAACTGCCCGCTCGCAATCTTTCAGAAGATAGATTTTACACTGTTGAAAATTTTAACACTTTTTTGACTAATTTAATAGTCAGGAGAGGTCCACACTGTTTTCGTGTTATTTTGTCGAGAACTATAGAAGTTTAAATTTGACGAACAAAGATAGTCAAGTATTGTCTATTGCTAAGGGGTTATTTTGTCCAACTAACACGTGGAATTATAAAATACTTCTAGTCACATTTTATTTGATCTAGACTAGACAAATTTACTAGCTGTTTAACTAAATGAATGCGATCTATTGGATGATTTAACACCGTTTTCTAAACATAACGTCTTTTTAATATGCAACTCCTATTTCTTAGTGCTATAATATCTCTCTTTAAGACGTTTTCTCAATTATAAATATACAGAACCGCTCATTCAAAAGTTTTGGTTTCAACTAAACGTACTAATTTTAAAATGATTTTTTGAGAACCATTATAAAATTAAGTGAATGTTTATGCTATTTGATTCAAATCTGAACTAATTAGGTAATAGTTGTTCCCAATACATCTACAACATCAAGATGTTGAATTTTTTTATGCCCACTGGAATTAACGTTAATAACACAAGGTTACACTTTGCAGGTCAGTCACATTTGGTGGTTTGTTTGGATATATTAATACGCAGAAAAAAACTCGAAAACAGATACATGTGCAATGCAGGTGGTGCGTACAATGCAATACCGTATTAGATTAGGTGGGGTTTCTATATTTCTATCCGAGGGAAAAATTCTGATTGGTTAATGCTTCTGAATGTCTAGAGAAAATAGTAAATCCTCATATTTGAACAAAGAATTCACACCAAGTTCTAGTAATTTCTGTTCTACTAAACACATGTAGTCAATTCGTCGGGCAAAGTTTGTAAAAATCAACACTAAAATATTTGACTAGCGCAAAATTAACGCCAACACCGTAATATTTTCAACAGTGTAGGTAGTGCGTGGGCAAAGCATACAGTCACTTGAGAATAAGGCCTATTTCACTCTTTCGTCGGTTCACACTGCAATATTCACGCGTGAAGGCGATATGAAAAATTTGCTTCATACACAACGCTTCATTCACTCAGGTAAAGAATGAAATATACTGCTTGACACCCTGCTATGATACGAAGGATCTGCGATGAATGACGGCGAAAGCTTCATTCGCAACGCTAGTAGATAGACACTTTCGTATTAATTGTGTTTTAACTGTTGCACTTGTAATCTTTCATATAAATAGTCGAAACAGTTTTTTACAAATACATACACATGTTTACTATACTAATTACAACAAATGGGAAGTAGATATTAAACAAAAACTGAATGTATATTATAGTAAAAGGACAACAAGAAAATGTTTTAAATTTTTGTTTCAAAATAAGTTTCATTACTTTCCCTGCACAGGTTTACCCTTCGCACCAGATTACTGGTACCTTTTGCACTGTTTGTTCATTAAAATCATAAATACATTGTGTAATTTTGAGTTTTTCCAATCAAGGCATCGTGTTTCATACACTGTGTTTTTATAGCTCCCCACAAAAATAAATCCAAGGGATAAGCCATTGTAGAATGTTCCCGCGAACACACTGTATATGGCAGTTACTTCAGGGACTAAAAAGTATTGATGTTATTACTTACGCATATAGTATCTTTAGGAAACCTCTTGGTCTTTGATTTCAGATGACAACACGTAACAGCAACTTTTGGCATCTCTAGCGGTTCAACAAACATAATTCGCTGGTCCCGGCATATCTCTTGTGTCTTCTCTCACAAAATCGGTTTTTCTCACTGCTGTTGAATTGAAAGGGCTTTCCACAGTTGAATAATAATTCCTTTTTCTTCTTATTTTTTCTTCCACGGCACCCGGTATATTATAAGCCGCCGGCCCTAGGAAAAACAGGAGGATACTAGGGATTCTAAACAATTGCAAATATTGAAGGCTACCTGGTCCGTACGTGGTAAATTTGGTGGTTACTCTTGGAGCTTCAATACCAAACGGTACCGCTAAAACCGAACATCGTCTACGCTTCGGATAACTTTGTAGATTGTAATTATTAGGGGCTGGGGTATCAGAGTCCAAATATTTGAATCTCTTAGCGCCAACTACTAATGGTGGCGGATGGATGCCTGCGTATTTTCCTCCTCTTAAAGTTGACTTATTAGTGTCGTATTGACCTGGGCCAGGAAGATCCTGAAAAAATTGCATTAACAAACTAACTCAACAGTAACAGCCATACGCAAACTTATTGTTAGTGTTCGAGTGTTATCAGTATTTTATTATTATCAGGCCAACTATGCATAGTTATCAATAGTATTATCAATGATATTTACTTTCAATAGTTAGCGATTCAATGAAACTAGTAAAGCTGTAAAAAGGAGGGAAAATGCTAGAAAACATTATTTTACTATAGCTAACAGCTTCTTGCGGGTTTCGCCGTGTGTCAAAACTTTCGTTCGACGTTTCGCTGTTCATACTGACAGCTTCTTCAGGATAACTGAACTGTTCAGTTATCACGTTGAGTTAGTACGTCGAGCGAAAGTTTTGACACACGGCGAAACCCGCAAGAAGCTGTTAGTTATGATTACACCGGCCGTGAAAGCCTACGCGGTGTTAACATTATTTTACTATCTTGTTTCCACCAGAGTGGGAAGACTGATAGGATTTGCTAGTAGATAGCTCTTTTATATTGAATTTTATGGTTAATCCGTTTTATTTTCGATTCACAGTAAAGTAAAAAATAAATTTCACTCACAGATGAATCATACCGGAAACTAAAATACGAAAATCATGAGGGTTGTTGCTGATTGTTCCTGTTAAATCGTCAGCCGCACTTTTTAACATTAGCGGAAATTACTTTGAAGGACATTAGAAGTTGAGGGAAAACAATAAATGTGATTTTAATTTATATTTGAGAGATCTTAAGAGATGTCGAAGCTGTCTGGGAATATAATCATTCTTATATATTATAACCTAGAATCAACATCTTGAACAGATGACAAATAAATACAAACCGGCATTAATACAATCCGTAGAACTACTGGAAAAAGCGTGGGTATTAAAACGACGCATAATGTACTGGTTATATATCGCACTAGTAAGACTCGTATTAACTATTACTAAACTCACAAAGATGCATAGGCATACCTCTGCCTCACTTGAACTTCGAAATTCTCACCTACTGCAACAGGTACTGCAGAAACCGTACTAAATCTACTCCTCACCCCACTCCACCGAATATTTATATTGAAGGGGGAAGCAGTGATGGGAGCATGCTGTTTGAATGTGGTAAAAATTAGAGAACTCAGAATACTTTTGACATGTCAAAATAAAAACCGAAATTACAAACCTCCGCCCACCACCCAGTTCAAAATGACAGGGGTGACATGATGGCTCCCAAGCTCTCCTTTAACAAACTCTTCAAGATTATCTTGGACAGAAATCAATAGATAGCAGAACAGAAACCAGAAATTCAAAACCAGAGCTAATATACTGATAGGGCAAAAAGAATCACAAGTTCTGGAGCTAGTTTATATGCAGAAACCCTAAATTATAAAGAATATAACATCATAGATAAAACGCTAGCAACCGAAACATGCTATAAGAAACTATGGTGGTAAAAAAACTACCTGAATTAAAGGCATTATAAAAACAAAATTAGGGCTACGAACATGTCTTGTTTATGTCCAGAAATTAACAAACAATGGAGACGTACTAGAGTTTATTTATTTTATTGTTCAGCGTTCGAAATTCAAGCAATGATGTAGTAAATAACTATGATATATCAGTGATATACACAATAATGTAAGCGTGTGGCGGTGAAGTACCGGATCTGCGTCTGAAAGTGATGAGAATATTATATACTTAAAACCGATTTTAAAAGTCGGTTTTGGAAACCGATTTCAAAAACCGGTTTTGAAAACCGAATTTAAAAACAACCTGGTTTTGAAAAAATTAAGTTTTGCAACTTTCAACATTCTTTGATATGCACTAATTTTTAACACCCTGTCAATTTTTTTATTACGTTTTGGTAAAACAATCTTAGTACTTGTTAATTTTAAAGTGGGAGACTTCTGACATTTAAACTAAGTGAGAATCAATCAATTACATATAACGATGTAAATGTCGAAATTTTAACAGAAATCGTAATATCTCAAAAACAGTTGAAGAAAGAAGGTAAAGGAAACCCTAGTAGTAATCGTCATAGAATCTTATGACAAATTCAAAAGTATAATAATATATAGGTGTTCTATTTAAAATAACAAAGTTCATGGCGATTTCCGGTTAACCGGAAGTGCAAACAAGTTGGAAATATTTTAGAAAAAAGTGAGTGCAAGTTGTTGCAAACCCCAAATTTTTAAAACTAGGAAGTTCGTTTAGCCGGAAAACTTCTAACTAGTCACTTCCATGGAAAACCCTGTATACCTACATACATGACACATCATGGTAAAAAGATTTTTTTTAAAGTTTTAAATTACGTAATAAAATTGAGTACCTTCATTCCATTTGAAATTTCGTATATATTTGATATATCTGACACATTCGATGCTTAATTTTAATAATTAATTAAGCATCAAATGCTTAATATAATACTTTTTATTCTAAAGTAATAGGGAATTAGATGTAGAACAACTTTTCTTCTCTAACAGCCGAAATATCTGTTGTGACAGCTAAAATCAAACAGAGTGTGTATGCCTATACCTAAACATCTGTAGATTGTGAATTGAGGGTATTCAGTCGCTTCTTTATTTAATGACACGCTGTTTTAATATATTCATTAAATGTTATGTAATTTTCCAAAATTTTAATTTATAGGGCAAAAAGAATCACAAGTTCTGGAGCTAGTTTATATGCAGAAACCCTAAATTATAAAGAATATAACATCATAGACGTAACATCACACTAGCAACAGAACCATGCTATAAGAAATTATGGTGGTAAAAAAACTACCTGAATTAAAGGCATTATAAAAACAAAGTTAGGGCTACGAACATGTCTTGTTTATATCCCAGAAATGAACAAACAATGGAGACATACTAATTTTATTTATTTTAATGTTCATTGTTCAAAATTCAAGCAATGATATAGTAATTAACTATGATATATCAGTGATATACACAATAATGTAAGCGAGTGGCGGTGAAGTACCGGAATCTGCGTCTGAAAGTGATGAGAATATTATATACTTAAAATCCGGTTTTAAAAACCGATTTTAAAAGTCGATTTTGGAAACCGATTTCAAAAACCGGTTTTGAAAACCGAATTTAAAAACAGGTTTTAAAAACCAATTTCAAAAACCCGTTTTGAAAACCGATTTTAAAAAACCGGTTTTCAAAACTGATGTTGAAACTGATTTTAAAAAAGTTACGGTTTTTATTTTGAAGCGATTAATCACCACAACCAAAAACGGTTTCGATTCGCAGCACTAATTTTTATCCGCGTTTTTATTCAGAATATTATTTTTATACAATTCTTATAGTCATCTGGTGCGCATATATGTACTTGTCTTTTAAAGAGAAGACGAAGTAAACTGTATTTAACTTTACGGACTCTCTAATTCAACCAAATCCATACATACATATTGAAAAGCAACTTAAAGGTCAGCTGAGTAGTGTTGTAAATATTCGGATGATTTCAATAATCGAAATACCCGAATCGGAAGGTCATGATATTCCGAATAATATTCCGATTCCATATTCCACCCGACATACTGATATAAGTGTTACATTACATATTGCGTGTTTTGAATAAACCGGGTATTTTTTTTTTTATCTAAAAAAAAAGGTTATCTGTTTGAATAGACATCGTGGAAGGTGATTACACAAAAAAGGTCTGCTCTTTCAATAAAAGGGTAAAAAAATTCAGAATCATCCGATTCCGAATGAATTCTTAAGAATCGGAATCATCCGAATATTTCAATAATCGGAATCAACGAATATTTTAATTCGGAAACTCACAACACTACAGCTGAGCAATATCCTATCAGATAGCCAAGCGGCCCTAGGGACGAAGCTTGCAATTGCCTGAAAAAAACCTAAGAATCCTGACCAAACACAACAAAGTTACTTTGATGTGGGTGCGGTTCGTAAGGGTATGGTAGGCAACGAACTTGCAAACAAGCTTCCAAGAAAGGGCTCTGAAATAATATTCACTCGACCTGAACCGTGTCTAAGAATAACTAAAGTTGCGATATATGGTGCTGTGGCTGAATTGATTGCAGAAAAACACCAAATTCACTGATACAGCGTTGAAGGATAAATATACAGCAGACGTATTATGATAAGGCAACCATTTTGGAAACTAGCTGGGAATGTGTTAGCTCTCAACCGAGTGCAGCCTACACTGTAAAAAATTACAGTATTTTGCCATGGTAAATCAGGAATATTACATGTAATAACGTTGTGAATTTACCACAATAAACCATGTAAATTTTGTTTTACATGTTTTTTCTAGGATATTTAACATGGAAAAAGAAATTTCGGTAAAATTTATAGCTTTTTCATGTAAGTTTAAGATGTAACAAAAATTCAGAAGGAAAATACAGGAAAAAACATGTACAATTTTGTATTTACTCTCAAAATTTACTTAAAAGTGTAAAATTGACATTTTTTTTTTTGGTATTTGGTGCGCTTTAAAAGTAATTTTACTAGTGAACTATTAATTTTGCTGTAAAAATATGAGGATCTTTTATATTTATTTGTTTTTACTTGAATTTTCGAGTAAAACTATTGAGATCATGGAAAATACGAAATTCATACGCCGCAATGTGATTGGTTATTCAATTATTTATCTGTGCGCGTAGGTAATTCTATTCGTTTGTCGAACTTATTATTGGCTCAATGATATCATGTACGTCACAAACAATCGTAGGTTTCGCGTAAGCGTGTTCATTCTTGATCCCTGGTTGAGCGATTCAGTATGACCTATTAGGTGTTATAAAAGAATTAGGTAAGTTGCTTGCTCTCTTTATAAGAATACATATGAAAATTACTTCAGTGTTCGGTAAATATAGAGTTCATATAAATATCACATACGAATTTTACAGTACAATCTTTGAAAAACACATCAGCATGTGAAATTTACTAGATGGTAGAAATTTTACCTTATGCAGCAAATTTACCTGTAAAATTGTAGGCAACTTTGTTACCAACGATTTTACACGTAATTTTACTGCAACTGTTTTTACAGTGATGAGTCTGATGACAGGATACGGCTGTCTAAAAAAGTACCTGTATGGACTAGACGTCTTTAAAGATGAACCTGTGTAGACTATGTCACGAGAATGATGAGATAACCTACTACATTGTTTTTGAATGCGTTGCATTGGAAGGGCAGAAACTACCACTACTGAGAGAAATCAGTCGAATGAAAAAGGTTTACCACACACTCCACACAGATTATTAAACCTAGTAAAAGGAACTAACCTGTTTATGTGAAGAAATACACTAAGTAAACAATAACAGAATAGGCATCAGGCTGCAGTGTTAAGGGGATAATGATCAATCAATCAATATGTATATCGGTATCCCGCAGTCAAGTGGTCAAGCTTAGAGTATTGGTACGTGACATAATTTTGAACAAAATAGCTGAGTTAATGAGGCTTTGTCCGTATGACTTATTCGGAGATACAAAGTGGCTTCAATTGAGATACCATTGCTATCCCTTAATTCGATTAAATGGAGAAAAAGTGGCATACTAATGCGTTAATAATAAATACCACATGATTTGATCTGGATATTTTATTCGACCTATTAACCCATTTTAAATTTCATCTTTCAATTTAAAAGCAAAAAACATCAAGAAAAAAAAGAAACAAATAAGATTTCCTGTTTGGAAATTGATATCTGAGCATTGTTATGTAATGCAAATATTTTAATTAATTTGATATCTCAAAAATACATAGCTACTAAATAGTTCCGAAATCAAAACATAAAGAAAATATGAAGAAGCAACTTTTATGTAATATATTTTTTTTTTGTGGAAACAATAATCAATCGTTTTTCCACTTATTTGATATTTAAGTGTAACAATTCTAAAAACGTACTTCGTTTTCCAAACACGACACCATAAGATACTCTGGATCTATTTACCTCTTTCAGCGTTCGTAATTCGTTCGCTTCCAGTGACCGCGGAACGTAACTGAATAATCTCGCCATCTCGCGGACGTACTCATCACGTGGATCCATGCGGCCGATTTCTGTTTGGATATCGTAGGTTCTGGCGGGATTGTCAGCGATGTTTATTATCGACGTTTTGCCCTGCGCTTCGACCATTCGCAGCCCTTATATCTGTTTGTTCCGATGAAAGGATTCTGTAAATTCAATTCAGTGTAATAAGTTTTTTGTTTCAGTGGTAATAAAAAAGAAGTAATCGTTATGGTGATATAACTTCTGGAATGAAAAACAAATATTTACAAGAAATCTAGCTGTATAATATTATTATACGATAGCGTAGAATAAAATAAATTTATTAGCAAAAGAAATAAATTAAAGATTCTTTTATAGGCCTTTAATAGTTGGGTTAGACTAGACCTTCAGCCAGTCGTTAATAGATGGCGCTGCAATTACTTCAGAAAAAGCGAGCAGAAAATTAATTTTTATTTTGTTTCTTTGTAAAGCTATTTATTCTTATGGATAATTTAATATTGTCAACATGTTAAAAAATATTTTATCTCAATGCCAAAATTCTGGGAGTTTCAGTCTCTAACGAAAAACAGAAGAACTTACACTACGGATTGATCCACTAAAAAAATATACTCTAACATAATACACTGCAGAGTGAGGCGTTAGGTACCGTACCAGTGGAACCAACCATGGAAAATAATATAAAGTTCTATATGTATGGGATGTATTGAAATAAAATATTTTCATCCACACAATGTTGTTACTTCTAGCTAAAACAGCTAGTATTCTTCTTAGTTGGAATGTTTGTTTTAATAGTTCAAATATGTTTTAAATGCAAGTTAATTCCATTTCAATCCCATCTTTATAGTGTAAATAATTTTGCAACATACAGTAATTAAAAAGTCTATTTCCTTTTTTTTTTAACGTAGTTGGGAAAAAATTGCTTTCTTTGTCTTCTCAGTGAATGTAAAATAAATTTAAAGTAGATATCCAGGTTAAAATAAGCTCCTTCAATATTTTCCATTACCTAATTCTTAAGTTCCACACTAATATGCATCCATCTGAACACGCGACGTGTAACAAACAATGATTATAACAATAATATTTACTCATAATAATAAATTGTTGTGATGTTAAAGTCATGGCCCACCAAATAGAAATTATTCAGCCATTTGAAAGCTATAATAAACAAAACGAGTAATTTAAAAGAAACTACTGAACTAAATAACTGAAGATGGTATAGGGAATGCTAAACAATGGTGTAAAATTTAATTCTACATTCAAAAATACAAAAATATACAGGGTGTTCTATTTGAAACTAATAAGTTTTGCAACTTATTAGTTTCTTAACCCTGTGATTTTTTTTTATTACGTTTTGGTAAAACAATCTTAATACTTGTTAATTTTAAAGTGGGAGACTTCTGACATTTAAACTAAGTGAGAATCAATTAATTACATATAACGATGTAAATGTCAAAATTTTAACAGAAATCGTGATATCTCAAAAACAGTTGAAGATAGAAGGTATAGGAAACCCTAATAGTAATCGTCATAGAATTTTATAGCAAATTCAAAAGTATAATAATATGTAGGGTGTTCTATTTAAAATAACAAAGTTCATGGCGATTTCCGGTTAACCGGAAGTGCAAACAAGTTGGAAATATTTTAGAAAAAAAGTAAGCGCCAAGTTGTTGCAAACCCCAAGTTTTTAAAACTGAGGAAGTTGGTTAAGCCAGAAAACTTCTAACTAGTCACTTCCATGGAAAACCCTGTATTCATACATACATACATGACATATTATGGTAAAAAGATTTTTTTTTAATTTTAAATTACGTAATAAAATTGAGTACCTTCATTCCATTTGAAATTTCGTATATATTTGCTATATTTGACATATTTAATGCTTAATTGCTTTTTATTTTAAAGTATATAATAGGGAATTAGATGTAGAACAACTTTTCTTCTCTAACATTTTATCGTATTCTAACAACAGCCGAAATATCTAGTGCGACAGCTAAAATCAAACAGACTGTGTATGCTATACTTTAACCTCTGCAGATTGTGAATTGAATTATTCAGTCGCTTCTTTATTTAATGACACGCTGTTTTAATATATTCATTAATTGTATAATTTTCCAAAATTTAACCTCTTAGTTTTTTCTTCCGTTATTTATTAATCTTTCTAGAAGGTAAATAATTCTTTAATTCTTAACTTTTTTCTATATCTAAAAATATTATCAGTCAGGTAATCCACCAGAATTAAGGACACGCAAAATATAACATCTAGATTATATGAAAAAGTAGAACGTAGAAATTCTCTACTTACAACTTCCACATGATAAAATGCTGGCCCTAAGGTTGTATCATGTGTATCTGGTGGAATTTTTATTAATTTATCGTTTTCGTCCACGTGATACCCATTTTCATCCACGGAAGTTGGAATTGACGGGGCAGATTTTTGAAACCTATATGGTTTACACAAATACAGTCTTGGCGCTCCTGGTGGCGGTAAATTCGATGGCAACGGTTTCTTTTTGGTGATCTTCTTAGGGTCATAATCCGCAGGACCCGGTGTATCTGTCGGAACGAAGAAAGTTCTGTCCGATTTATTTTTAACTGAAGAGCCACCCTACAAACTATATTTACTAACTACGTAAGTTCAATTGCACGACATATGTTTATACTTTGATGTGCTTCTTTTGTGAATCAATATTGTAAATTGCTTCGGTATATAGTTTTCTTCCAATGATGAAGGACCTGTCGGTTTTACTTATAAACGGGGCATAATTTTCTGTAATTAAATAATATAAAAGTTCGAATACTGACGCACATCACTGGAAGTTATAAATTACGTTTAAATGTCCGGTACGTGTCGAAAATATAAGTATTTGCTGCAACATTATCGGGCGTGTCCCCTATTTTTGGTAAGCCTTGCCTCTTTGCTAAATCATACATCCTAATTTGTTTTAAAACATAATAAATGAGAAGTAATAAGGCACAACAGAATATTAACGTTGAAAACTGACAAAATGACTGATGTGGTCAAATGTCACTCTAGTCAATGCCTTGGTAACAGCAGCTAATATCACCAGCAAGATTAAAATCATAAAATAAGACGAGAGTGTCTCCTTTTTCATTTTTAAACAATAATGTTTTTATTCAGAAGCTTCGGTTTTTCAGCAGATACGCTATAGTCTATGAAGAACCAAGCATAATCGCCATCAGCATAACAATTTCCAAGCCATCAAATTCTTGCTTCAGAGTTCATACAGAAAAGAGGAATAGAAGAGCACGAGCCCTTTCTTGCTCCAGAACTCATCGTAACACTACAGAATCGGGTCACGAAAAACACAAAATGCAGTCCTAAAACCATAGAGTATCGAAAGCATCAACAACAGATTCCATTAGTGGATAAAAATTTGAAGAAAGAGGTTAGTCTTTCAATGTCCAAGTTCCAGTTAATATAACAAGAAAAAAGTAGTGAAGGCAATCATATTGATTTGTTACTTCTACTTTATTAATTTAAAACACGCAATGAGTTCATTTGAGCAAAAAACTGTTATTCAATTAAAAATGTGAATATTATTTGTGGGTTAACTTAACCAAAATTAAAACCAATTTATTGTAATTACGATATTTAAATTAATCATCTGAAACTAGTCACCACTTTTCTGCTTCTTTGTTCTAAACATTATTAAAACAAAAAATGTCTGTGGATATAATATCTTAGATATAGGTATTTCAGAAATTGTCCTAAAGATGGCAATTTGCATATTTCACTACAACAGTAATGCATATTCAGCATAAATAGCACTGCGAATAAATATTAATAATCTGTTCACCAGGTAAAAATCTTTTGGGAGCTATGATCATGAAAACGATGACTCTTTTTTCATTACAAAGATCTAATCCTTGCAATCTAGACAAGGGATAATTTGTTTCACTTCATATCATTAACACATGAGGTGGTAAAAGTATATGCATAATCATGTCAAACAAATACTAAAGAAAAAATCACAAAAATAAAAGCACTACCACGAGATTTATCGAATCACAACGCCGTCATAATAAGATTCACTGATAACCTACAATTTACGTAAATAGAGATACGAAGCAATAGACCGCATCGGATCGACTATAAGGAAATAGCAATAGAAATAAAGAATAGATATATACATGTAGAAAAATATGTGAATTTGTAAGGAATTTACTTTTATATTGATACGGTTTGAAAGTATAAATTATATATGGTTGGGGTACCCATACTCTTAAAATATTTTCTACGATATTATCTAAATCAAGGTCTTTGGTGGAGTATTACACTGCATAATACACCAAGAGGCGCTTTGAGCAAAAGACACTTTAAATTGTTTTGAAAATGTGTTTTCCGTTTTAACGAAAGTCGTTAATTTTATTGCAGCACATGCTTTTGTTAAACGGCACTATTCAAATTTATTGGAGGAAGTAGATACTCAGTATTCGGATTAGATTATATTCAATAACGTTCGCTAGCTAGCTCGACGTCAAGTTTTGTGTTAAATAAAATTAGGTTATTTTTAGATGAAAAGGCTAAATAATAATAATTCACAAATTTGATTTGGTTATTAGTTTTAACTATTATAATTCTTAAAGGAAATGGTAAGAGCAAATTAGATATAGGTTGATATGTGTACTACTAATCCCAAATCCTTAAGGTACAGTAATCCGAATACACACCAATGTTTTCGTTATATTAATCAAGAAGGGTTTTGAAGACTTATCGTTAGAGTAGTGAGTTAGTAGTAGCGAATTAGTAAATTCAAATATGTGTAGATAGAGATCATTCTACATACGCAAGTACCTACGTTGTTGTAGAATTGTATATAATTTATCGGATCATAAATGTTTATATAAAATGAAATCAGTGATCTGCAAATACCGACACCTAAATTGATTATAATTCTCCATTGTTTTTAAAAAATAATTCGCACATCAAAATTTGATTGTTTTACATTGACTCGACAAAATTAAAACACATATTTTTATTTGTTATTTTTACTAAACAAAAAAGTAAAGTGTTCTACTAACTCTAACGCAACATTGCTTAAGTTATGTTGACGTCATTTTTATAAAATGTTTTTGTTATCGGAGTAATCAACTTAATTAAATTTAAATTTAATTTGAGATAATAGATCCTTAACAAAAAAAAAAAAACTAGATGATAAAAATAGTGATAGCAAATCACAAGCTTTATAACATCCAGCGTTATTACTGCAATGCATCCTATAATTCTTCTAATAAATAGTAACATATGAATAAATACCGGATATAACCCAATTTACTGATATGAGCCAGATAATTATTATAGCTATTACATTTGTAATGTTTGCCTGTTTTTCTAGATGTACATATCTAATTTTAACAAAATTTAGAAACTTTCACTACGAAGATTAACGAATATGTGTTGGCTATTTTTTAATGGAAATTTTATTTTTCGGCAAAAAATTGTTTCAAAATTAAACGATTATATTATAGATAGCTACAACTCTGCTAGAATTGCATCAACTATATACATGCATTTAATAGGGATAAAACACGAAAAATAAAATGAAATTAAGAGATGAATTATTTAGGAGATGAAAAAAATATAGGAATAGTGAGCGGAATAGATTTAGAATGCGCTATAATGGAGCCAGAAACGTAGAAAGTACATAAGTAAAATGTTTCGAAATGAAAAAAAGAAAACATTATCTAATAATTGTAATAGCCTCCAGTAATGGAAAAATTGACTGCCAGCAAATATAAATATACTTTAGTAATAATATACAAATATGTGTGCATAATAGAAAAAATAATATTATTAATCATTATAAAGGAAAAATTATGCTTATTAAATCACCCCGAATGAGAAGTAAGAAGTAATCTCCGAATATTATCTATTCCGACTGCTGGCGTAGGTACAGTAGTAGACATCTGTGATTGTGATATTAATACTGAGTTAGAGGTATCTTGAAGAAAAAGTATCCGAACGATGCGAGTGGAAACGAGTGAGACAGAAGATATCGGGTCCCTTCCATTACAAGGAGCCGATATTTTTCTCTTGCATACCAGACTTGAATCGTTCGATTATTATTTTAGATCTAACCATTAAATCAAACTTTTTCTGGAAAAAAATATATACCTAGATATATTACGCCAAAAATTGAGAAATTTTTCACCTTTTACAGTTTGTACCCACTCAAACAATGCGTATTATGTACTACTTTCTCGTGGAGAGAACTGTGACTTATGGAATCACTATTTACGGAGAAGTTTCGACTTATAAAATGAACAAATCGGATTCAATTGAACAAATGATCTTTTGAAAAATATGAGTACAGTTCAACCGAAGAATATTAATTGATGTAAGGAAATTCATATCGAAATGAGGTTACTTTAAATTAAAGCACCATTTCTATAAGCGTGAGTCCGCCAGGGGTTTATTTGCTGCTAAATGCTACCGGAGAATTGTGCTATCTCGTATCAAGGCTCGACTAACACTGATACTAGATACCAGACATACGAATCGGAGGGAGTGATTTTATTTCCTTGAAGATATATGTGTAAGCAGACACGTCCGACCACTCTAATCAAAACCGTCTCTCCATTTTCTATTTGTTTATATTTCCTGTTTTACATTTTAGGAGATTTCAGAAAAGGCTTGCTTGTTTATGTACGCTAAATTATATTTTCCAACCCATAAGCAATTTATTTGCTTGGTCGAGCCATTTTCTTTAGCTTATGTTTGTATTATTTGTCTACTAATTGTTATTTGTTACTTTGTATGTAATAGAAGGGTGGTGTTACACTGCGACCTAAAAGATCTATTGTGTCCCCTATTCTTGCTGCTTTACAGCTGGCCTTCCAATCCTATTCCTTTTAAAAAGTGTAGGATGTCAGAGGGCCCAGTCTAGGTAAGTCTCCCTCTTCGATTTCACATGCACCCAGGTACAATGCCCTCGGGTTGCACAGTGCTGTTACTTTACTTGTTGTATTTTATGTGTATGTTCATTTGGAATGTGTACCTTGTAAATGGTTGTATTTTGTGGTTCTACACAAATTTGTGTTCAGTTGAATAAATAAATGAAAAACATTGCAAAAAGTCACCGGGAATTTATAATTATACCTAATCTTATGTGTACAGTGCTTATCACGTAATTCTTTACTTATTAAAATACAGTTTGATTTTAGTAAAACTGCTAGATATACGCGCTCATATAAAATATTTTTTTTCGTTAGATGTACAATTAGCTCAAAAAATTATGACCCAGGTTCGTAAAATGAATTCGTAGACGCAATTCTGACATATCTACACAGTGTAGCCATAAATACTGTCAGTACTTTGAAGGAACGTAACACAAAAATGACACATGATGCAAATTTTCAAAAAATATATTTGAAAACTAGAGATAATTCTCTTTTAAGCATGTATTGGTTATTCAAAATGCCCACCTTTACTGTCTATGCACAACGATAAACGCTCCGGCCATCGGGCGATACATGTACGCACCGTTTCTAGGGGAATTTTTGCAGCTGCCTCTGTTATGCTTTTCTTTAGAGATTCCAAATTTTTATGAGGTTTTCGACAAGCCATTTCCTCAAGAGTGTTCCTAGTTAGTAGTCGGGGGGGTTTAAATCAGGACTTTCAGAGGGCCAATCTGAGCTGCTATAAAACAAGAACATTGTCCTGCAACCACTTCTGAGTTGATTTTGCTTTGTGTGCCGGCGCTGAGTCTTGTTGAAAAACCCAATCAACTCCATCAAACAAAGTATCGTTTAAATGCTTAACAACAGGTTTCAGAACTGTGTTTTCATAAACTTTTGCACCCGTTTTCACACCTGTTTCGCAAAAATGAATAGGAGTTACTCCATGCCACGATACACCCCACCACACCATTACATAACTTGGGTGGTGGCCCCGTTGAACGCGTGGAGCTCTCTTTTTGGCTTCATAGGATGACCGGGCATATACCCTATCATTTTGCTTGTTAAATTTCGCCTCTATCGTGAAAATTTTCTCAACGGTGAACAGAATATTTTTGTATCCGCCTCTCCCGTACAAGCGTTTCAACTTTTCCGATTTTTCGAATCTTATCACCTTTAACTTCTCTGTTAAAAGGTGACTCGTGCATCTTTTGTATGCTCGCATGTGTAATCATCTGTGATATGTGTGAGACCGTTCTTGGCGCGATATTCATTTCTCTAGCCATGATTTTCTGCTTTCGTAGCGGACATCGGTTGTTTCTTGAACGAATGGCTTCGACGACGTTTTTTGTTCTTGCATCACGCGGCCGCCTAGCTCTTGGTCTATCAACAACATCACCTGTCTCTTTAAAACGTTTCAATGTACGATACACAAAGTGTTCACTGATTTTAAGCTGTTTTAGGAGCGAGTGAATCTGCGAAGCACTGTGCCCTGCCTTGATCAAGCTGACGACAGTAACGCGCACGTGATAATCGGATCACTCCACTGGTTTTGACGTTAGTAAGCAACCGTGATTGTTACTATAGTATTAAACGCAAATATACCACTTACTTTTACAGTGTGATCACTTTGTTCTACTCTAAATTTCCTAAATGAAACGGCAGTGACAGTATTTATGGCTACACTGTGTACTTTAAATGCAATGCCATCGTAATTTACGACGGAGAGGGCTATCGTCTCAAAAGATAATACCCTTTACAGTGCGCAACAAAGATGCCGCACGTTTTTGGGCTTGCCCAGTGATTTGCACTCCCAGAATTAAAACCCTTGTAGTTAATATAATATAATTCTGATTTCTAATTCGCTTGTTTATGTCGAAACTTTAGTTCAACAAACTGTTAGTATTTTTTTTCTTATATTTGAATTATCATTGACTTTACTTCTTTTAGTTACCTGGGTGCCTTACATTAGTATTTATAATAAACATATTTAAACAATAATTTATTTTTGTAGATAGTTTTAGTTTAAATTGTTTTATTTCAGTTATAGTAGGGTATATATAACTTACTATTACATGAATAAATAAATGGCCACAATCTCTACATATCTTTTTTAACTTTACAAATATCAGTGCCAGTTTACTCGTTTAGTTATTTACAATAGATATACAAATATCAAAAGTAAGAATATTGAAAAAGAAGCGGTTTACTTGCTTATTTCTCATTCAATAGAAGGGGCGACGTTTTTATGGAAAAATCTCTACAAAATAAAATTATAACTAGATACTTTTTGTAACCATAGGTTTACCAAACAATTCATGTATGGTCATATTTTTAATATTACTGTCAAATCGAATCATCTTAATTTTTAAAGTTTCAAATTCAAAATATCTAATCCATATTTTATGGAAAAATTCCAATAACTGTAATTCGATTTCTGCCGTCATGAGAGGCAATAGAAATAAGCATTAAAAAAGAATAACAATTTTTTTTTAATAACTATTAAAATAATTTTTAATAAAAAATAAGATTTTTCCATATTTTCTAGATTTTTTCAATAAAAATTGCCATTAGGTATTTGTGTCTGATATATTATTTTATACATCCATATTACAAAAATTCTTATAAAACTAAACCTGAAACAGTTTTTTGTAATTGAAGTAATGGTTTCAGTAAATTTATTCCTTCAAATAATTATACAAGAACACATTTTAAATAATTGCACAAATTATGGCATCTGGTCACCTGCGAGTAAGTGATGGCCAAAATAAACAACAAAGGAAACGTATATATGCCGATAATCGTTCCGGAAGATAATCCCTTTGATGTTATGCGACAAAGATGCCGCAACATTTTCAGCTAAATTTACATTCGCCGTGTTTTGCTTTACAGTTTCCGTAGAAGAATTCAGTAACAAAATAATTCTTAGAATGCTACACACGCGCAATTGCTGGTAGATTAAAGGGGATGTATCTTTCTTTATGTTTCCTTATGGCTTATTTTCCCTATGTCATCTTTTTTTGAGTCGATAGTACATACATAAATTACATCACGAAATCACACATTTTACAGTAATTTTAATTTTTTTTTTTAATTTTCAATAATATTTTTGGGAAATTTAGGTCTTTCATTTAAATAAAAACTAATCAATTTTTCATTATTAATATAGTTTCTTCAATTTTCGCTGCTTAGTTTTTGCAACGTTTTCAAAAATTTCGTCTGAAATATTATTAGTTTTTATATCTTTTTTTGTATTTGCTTCTCATAAATAGAATTTTATCCTAAAAATGTACATCGTATAAAATGTTAAATTGCTTTCCGTCTTCATTATGTTTTAGTACCTCCTATGGTATATTTATATAGTATTAATTAATTGTGCGTCAATTGTAATACTTGGTGGATTGTTTAGATAATTATGTTCTTTCTTTGGACATATTATTGACCTGTTAGTGGATTCAGATTGTGAACAAGTAAATTTATTATATATAATATAACTAATAGATACAACATTTCCGTCATATATTTTGCCATATACTCGAAAACTAATAGGGACAATAAGTTGCTTTAAAATCCAGATGAATTGAAACGACACTGTGCACAAACAAATAGCTTTTCACTATCCCCAACATTATAAGCACTTAAGATAATCAGATTTAGGTTAAATTCGAGAATTAGGCCTTTTATTTCACCACTCTTCGCCTAAAAGTAATTTTGTTATTCACATGCTGAAAATGTACAAATCGTTTGCCTTCGAAGTAAATAAAAAAAAAAATGATTTATCACGATTTATTTTCATACGCACAGCACGGTACTTGGCTAATGTTTTGCAAAATAATAAGGCAATTTGGTCGATAGGCATGAATAATTTCTTTGGCAGCTTTATTAGTTAATAACAGGACAACACTAATTTAAAGTTTAAAGTAACCAACAATTTATTTAGTCAGTGGTCATTGAAAAAAAGAGGTACCGCTAAAACAAAATGTTTAAGATTCTTATACTCTCGTTTACGATTTTCCACAAAACCTATGGAAATGCTGCCGAAACGTGTGATATAAATTCATGTCAAGTATACGAAATATTAAATAACGAAATCAAGAATTCCAGCTGTGAGGCTGATATCACGAAGTTGGAAAGGAAGATTAGATCACTGGATCAACCAGGTAAGTTATGCTGATAGAAAGGAAACATAAGAATTTTGTATTTAAGTATGCTTCCTTGTTTCAAAGTATATTAAAAAAACATCTTTCTAATGAATATTGTTTCGATAATTTTTTTATATTAAACTACCTTCTCTTTCATTGAAAGAATATGTCATTAAATCAAAAAAAAAAACTTAAAAACTATTGGGTTTGCAACCAAACTTTAACATTATTATTTAAATTTCTCTATTTATTATATAGTCACATATTATATTAATATTATTAATATTTTATAGATATATATTGTATGTTATTATTCGCATTGGTTTACATAGGAATTTTTAACTATTTTTATATAAATATTTGCTTATATTTTTTGTATGCCTTAACTGAAAACAGTAATAGACCAAAGAATCCATAAAGTCAAGTTTTGTCACAAATTTCGTGAAATTGACCACATGTTTGTCAATATAAATACAATTTTCAAACTTTCAAAATTTTTTGATATGCCATCATTTTTAAAAACCCTGTATAATTTCAATGAATTTTTTTATTACGTTTTGGTAAAACCATATTAGTACTTGTTAATTTTAAAGTGGGAGACAACTAACACTTAAACCAAGAGAGAATCAATCAATTACATATAACGATGTAAATGTCAAAATTTTAACAAAAATCGCAATATCTTAAAAACAGTTGAAGATAGGTATAGGAAACCCTAGTAGTAACCGTCATAGAATTTGATGCTAAGTTCAAAAATATAATAATATATAGGGTGTTCTGTTTAAAATAAAAAAGTTCATGGCGATTTCCGGTAAACCGGAAGTGCAAAAAGGTTGGAAATATTTTATAAAAAAAGTAAGTACCAAGTTGTTGCAAATCCCAAATTTTTAAAACTGAGGAATTTCGTTAAGTCGGAAATTTTCTAACCAGCCACTTCCGTGGAAAACCCTGTATATTACATGGATACGCTATACCATAAGAACTTATAACCGATACTGTTTTAAAGATGTGCAACATGCCTTTTTCTCATTACCCTTTCGTGAATACGCCATCTCCAATGTTACTATCTTTCTCTGTACTCCCCATTGTCGCACAAGCGCAGTATTTGTGATACGTAGCATTTTTATTTTCTCGACCATTTGACAAATGTGTCATGCATGTGTCATTGGTCATTCAACTAAATTTGAATAAAACCTTTTAAACCAGCACAATCCCATTTAATAAGATTAAATATGTGAGGACGAGACTTTATGTTATCGTTCAGAAAATTTCAAATTATACTTTCTTAAATCGTATATTACATAACAGCAGTTTGAATTTCGGGCTTGCAGATGTTTCAATTTCGAAACATCAAAATCATGATTTGGAGTGAGAGTAAAATACGTTCAAACTGTAGTGGAGAGCAAATTGTTCATTGAAATTGTTATCAAGTAGCGAAAAAATTATGCCCACTTGTAGATTTGTGATTTTCCCAGATAAAAATTACAAGATAATTATTAATTAGATTATTTATTGAATAAATAAATAAGACATGATAAGTAATATACTAATAAATTTTATTGGGAACATGTAAAATTACGTAAATACTACGGAACTTCAACGTATCCACCGTCCCTTTCTAACCAAGTGATTAAATTCGTGTATGACATTTTTAATTACATCTGGAGCTATAGCTTCACATGTTTGTCTAATGAGTCTTTCTAGATGGTCAACATCTTGAAATGGCCTCTGAAGGTATACCTTTTCTTTTAAGTTGCCCAACAAAAAAAGTCTAGAGGGGTAATGCCCGGCGACCTTGGAGGCCAAGAAAATTCCATGTACCTCCCGATCACTTTACCGTTGAAAGTGTGGAGGAGAAAATCCCGAATAGTTCTGTTACAGTGACATGGTGCTCCATCCTGTTGGTACCATATTTTTCCTCGTTCATTTAGTGGTATTCATCAAGAAACTCAGACAACTGATTATTTAAAAATTGTAGGTATCTTCCTCCATTCATGTTATTTCGAAAAAAGAATGGTCCATCAATTCTGTCTTTGTAAATGCCACACCATACATTAGTTTTAAATGAATATTGATCTCTGGTTTGGACATGGAACCACCACCATCAACAATTTTGCGAACTTACTGTACCATTAGACGTAAACGTTTCTTCGTCGGAGAACACTACTTGTCGTATCATAAATCTGTATTTTCCAATTCTCCTTGGATACGAGCACAAAATTCGAATCTTCGTTCAAAATCTCTTTCTTTTAAAGTATGGGTAAATAGTGGTTTGTATGGTTTAAATTTATTTGACCTTAAAATTCATGCAACTGTATTTTTACTTACATTTAATAAATTGGATTATTTTCGAAGTAATACTGCGCATTAATCTAACAATTGCTGACATCTTTTAATTTTAATCTACAAGTGGGCATAATTTTTTGCTACTTAATAACAATTTCAATGAACATTTTGCTCTCCACTACAGTTTGAATGTATTTTACTCTCACTCCAAATCATGATTTTGATTTTCCCTGTATTCCAGCCAATGTTTTAAAAATTTTGTACTTAATTATGGATCTACAAGTCATGCAAAGCTTTTTATCAAGAATATTTTTTTGTGAAATGTAAGATAAACATTTTCTCCATTTGTATAAAACTTTTTGGGACACACTGTATATGATCTAAGATAATAGCAAACTACCTTGGTGTTGATTATGACAAACACGCTGCTAAAGTTGCACTAGCGGGAACTAGAGGGATAGCTTTAAGATTAATTCGAAAATAGGAAGCCAGCAGTGATGTCAAATGCTCATAAGAGAAAGTATCTGACTGGCTTGCAACAAAAATAAGTACACCGCGAAGATTTATACTGATTCCATTATTATTATAATATTAATTTGACACACGTCAAAAGTGTTATTAAAATTTTCAGTAATTAACAAATAAATTCAGCTAAAATCTATATTTTAATTATAATAATAATCTCTCAAGCCCCACTACCTTACGTAGACCAGGAAGAGTGCAGATAAATTTAACCCGCGAGGCTGTAGAAAGAACACCTATCGGTGATACAGTTTTTTTGACAATGTACATACTATTAGGCTTGTAGTTTTGTCAATAAATAGTGTAGTATAGTATAGTATAGTATTTCTAGTATATGGAAATGATCTTCCATAATTTACAATCCATATTACAACTTTATTTGCGAATGATACGTCGGTCATAATTCGAACAGAGAAAATTAAAATTAAGGAAAGAGGACCACACAGGCCTGTTCGGTTAAATTCGCGAGGTCGTTTGGTATTTATTTCCTGACTCCGTGTTTTTGGCGCTAGTGTTCTAAGCGCAATGTATTGAAAAGTTCGCGATAGATGGCAGCGTGGACAGTAAGTACGTAAGAACTGCGAGAATATCGACTGCGCCAGCAGTTTTCAGTGGTTTTCAGTTGGCATCAATTGACGTGTGTTCTATGTGTTTACCCGAGTTTGCTCTCTACCGAAGTTAGGATTCTATGTGAATAATAAACATACGACTAAATATATCTTAAGCTTCATGTCACACATGTTCTCACATTTTAAATTTGTATAGTTATTGTTATTATATTTATTGTTTATATTATATACATATATTTATGTATTGTATAATGACAATGTCTAGCCAATACATGACAATAAATAATATGTTTCCTTATATTTATCTTAAATTTTATTTCTCTTATAATAACTAACTACAGAATAACTTTTAATTTTTTGCATAGCTATTATTGCTCAAAAAATGTCAATTTGTATCCGTCCATTGTTTACAGAAATATACTTATAATGTGACATTTCATATACCTTTTAAAAATGATATGCCATATTCCGAGTGTGCAAACGGCCTTAAAAACAATTCCAATCACTATTTAGAGGAATTTAAATTTATCGCTCTTCGGGTGATTCGTGACTCCAGCATATCAACGTCACTATATTAGCAAACCTACAAATATTAAGCGCGCTTCCCGTCTATATTACCTATGAGACTATATGAAGTACGAAGTTATAATTTTCGCTAATTAAAAAGTTAATTCTTTTCCGCGAAAACACTATTCTGGACCACTACAGCACTGTGCGGTGTTACGGCTAGGAAATTTCGCCTTTCCCTTTGATAAAATGTTTCTTCTTTTTTTGTTTCTTTTAATTTCTTTCGACGTTGACAAGTTTCAAGTAAAACCTTTCTTTGAATGAAGCAATATGACTATTTTTCTAAACCAAATTAATTTAGGTTTTGATTGGAAAAGTATTTCTTCGCAAAAAAATATTATTTTCTGATTCAAACAAATCTTACCGCGATATTAGGAGTAAAATTTCTTTGCTTGCAAGAAATATTTATTTGACTATATCGAGAACCATTTAATTAAGCTAAACTGCATGACCTTGATTAAAAAAAGATTGCCAGCGCATGGCTTTTAAAGATTTTCTATTCTAGGTATTTTAATTTGTTGACAATTTTTTTTATATGTATCGGTTCCAGTTTGGATAATTTCCTCCTCAAATGAAAGATGGATTGATTGCACGAAAGGATCCTGTAAATGCAGACCAGAAATTAGAAGTATTACTTGCTGGAATACCAATTTAAGTGTGCTACCATACGCACAAATTCTACCAATTGATGTACACGCTATGTATGTTCCTTCAAATGGATTACGGCCAATTCATCGTTAAGACAGTTTATCACTATCATAACCGTTTAACTAAAAATGTATTATAAATACCTTCGCAGAAGGATTACAGGTGTTTGCTTACTGAAAAATTTGCCATCATTTGTCAACGATGATTTGGCACGAAATACTCTCAAATGAAATAAACGTCGATTTATTTTATTGTTTTTACAGCGATCTAGGAGTGAATTCATTGACAACGTTAAATAAATATGCATTTCGCCAATTGAGTCATGTGTCGGAAATTGATTTATTCGACAATAAAATAGACTATTTACCAGCCACACTGTTTCATCATCTTGGTCATCTAAGATATTTGTAAGACTTCTAAAATGTTCATTCTACATACTTACCGTATTTATATTGTAGGAGGCTTCATAAGAATGATTTGGAAGATCTCAGCCCAGATTTATTTTACACTTTACTTCGATTAGAAAGTTTAGATTTATCGAACAACCGATTAAGTACTTTGCCTGAAACAATCTTCAGAGACAACTTCAACATAAACATAATTCACCTCTCCGGTAACAAGATTGAAACACTACCGGAGTACGTCTTTCAAGATTTAGGAAATTGGAAGATTTAGATCTCAGCCGAAATGTGATACGTTCCCTACAAAGAGATATATTCAGAGACTTATATGAATTAAAACTGTTGAAATTATCAGAAAATGATTTAAATGAATTACCAATTGGTTGTTTTTAAAGTGAATCGAATCTTTGAATTATTATTTAAATATGTATTCCTTTTTCAGGAATTTTTAGAAACCTGCATCGTCTTACATACCTCAATTTGAAAAGAAATAAGTTAGAATATGTATCTAATGGAGTTTTCGGAAGCTTGAATAATTTAGAAGCTTTAGATTTGACTGCAAATAAAATACAAGAGGTAAAATCCAAACATAAGCCGCTTTCTTAATAGTTATGAATCTGCATTTCAGATAACACCTGCAGATTTTACAAATTTGAAGAATTTGAAAGAATTATGGCTAGATCAAAATTATGTTAACGAAATTCCAGAAGACGCATTTACGGATTTAGAAAATTTGCAAGCACTGATGCTCCAATCTAATAATTTGGTGGAACTTAGGGAAAGGACATTCGCCGGATTAGATAACTTAACCTCATTACTAATCAACAAAAATATGTTAGAGACGATACATTCGAATATCTTTTCTTTTACTCCAAATCTGCAAAAGTTGTAATTACAACCTGAACTGATTTTAGCTGCGAATAATTTCATTTTGTGAATTTCAGAAGCGTAGACAGCAACAAATTCCATTTTCTTCCAGAAAAATCGCTGGATGTTTTGGAAAATTTAGTGTATGTAATGCTGTCTAAAAACCCTTGGCATTGTGATTGCAATATCTTGTATTTAGCATCGTAAGTTCTTCAGGCTCTCAAAGTTCGTTGAAATAATGTATATTTTTATTAATTTTCAGATGGATATCGGAAAATGAAAATAAAGTATGGGATACACAGCCTAGTTGCAGAGGGCCGGGTAGTTTAGGTGGCCTTCACTTGAAGGATATGAATTTCAATAAACTTTGCGAAGGGCAGTGGGCCAGCATGTTGCATTTGTCTCCTCGTATTCCCGTAAAGAATTTTCAACCAGAAACAAACGATACTGTAAATTAGTAAATAACAATTAAAAGATTTTTATGCTTTACAATTAGTTAGTGTTAATTGTTAAATTTTATACAACCTTGTACTTTATGCTGACAGATTATTTAATCATACATTAGTATACCGCAATGATGTATCATCTACTCACAGCCCCCTAAAATAATTGGGGAATCGGTTAGCTGAAAACGATTTCGTATGTGCCTGAAACTACAAATACAAATGAAAAAGTTTTTTAAACTCAATTTTACTGTATATGTGTAATAGCAGGGCTATTTGATTTTGAAATTTCTGCGTTAATTTTGTAATATAGATTTCCATGGCAACAATAGAAAACACATAAGCAAACAATTCTCGATAATGCCATTTTATTTGGATATTAATACCCGAATATGAGTCCGCTGCTTGATGATCAGATATAATAATAATAATAATAATAATAATAATAATAATAATAATAATAATAATAATAATAATAATGTTTATTTGTGATAATACAATAAGTATTTACACACGTCATGCTTAGGTAAATATAAAACATGAAAATATAAAATTTAAAAATATGAAAATACAAATAGGTAAAAAACAGGACATAATTCTTGTATTATAAGGTGAGTAAAGCTGATAATGTAGGTACGCACATGTTAACGGGCTAGGCATTGCTTTTTGAGACATACTTAAGGCTCTATGTTCATTGTAGGCCGGAGGTATAATTTTGCTCGATACTTTTTATTCATGACCAGTTTGTATTAAAGTTCCCTATCCCTAAGCTCAACCATTTCTGAGATATTTATGACTTCCTTCAATTCATTGCGTTTGCACTTTTTGAATAAAATCAAATATTCCGAGCCATAAGGTATCACATTTGTACAGATGTTTTTTCAAAATTCATAAACGTTAACCTTCAATGTTATAGCATTCACCCCCAAATCATATACGCGATATTCCAAAATTCACCTCTGACACCGTGACATTTTTATCATGGTATAAAGGCTTGGTACGACTGCTTCTAAGAGTTTTTGAAAAATTAACATTTTCTTGCATAATATTGCTTAAATATGTAAAAATCTAGAATCTTATTCATGTAACTAGAAGTTGGGCGTTTTCCTAGAACGCGGTCCTTGAAGAATGTGCATCAATAAGCAGGTCCATTCTCTCTGCACACAAAAAAAAAATTACTCAATTTGAATATAAATGCATCACATTGAATATAACATAACTTCCTATATAAGCAAGAAGATGATGTATTTATATTGAGAATAAAACTTGTTTTCCAAACCTGTGAATTTGTTAGACGAAACATTTTTTTAGTTCAAATGTAATCAATATACTAAAATCATTATGAACATATAATATTTTCACCACAAAAATAATTATTTTAGATTTGAGTAAATAGATTTTCTAACTGGAAACTATCATATTTATGCCTTAATAATTTATTCGCTAAGTATTATTTCAAAGTTTTTTAACCCAGTAATCCTTTAATATTAGATAACACGTACGTACTTACCTTCGAATATTTTAATGATAGCATCTGTGCATCAGCCTCATTTCACCCCATTCTCTAAGTAGCTGTGAAACGGCTGGGGTATCCATTTAGATTTACTTACACTCACAACCAACAACACTGTTCGCTGGTTTATCAAAAAGTGATTGTCAAGTAAAGCGTATGTATATGCAAAACCCCTTAAAAAAGAGGGAACCAATGACAGATAAGTTTTAGTTCAATAAATGGTTGGGTAAAATTCGTTTCAAATGTTTCAATATTATGGTAATTTCAATTTGATATTTCATGTTTTCAGTTCAAAACATTTAATGATTTTATATACTAATTCATTATACCAAACTTATAAGAGTTTTTATTTTGAATCTACAGACTTTCTTACTATTATTGCATAGATTTATTCCTTACAACAATAACAGTGCTCATTTGAAGGAATGCAAATATTTATACTATTTGTTTTAAGAGTATATTGTGTTTTCAGAGAATTTACTCTTATATTCTAACCAACAAGATTAGTTCATTTAAATATATATTAAGTTTCGATTTCTGAATAAATAAAAATATTCAAATTAATAACAGATTTTTTGTGTGGGGAAACATCTTTTTATAGAATGTGCAACGTACTTTTAGTAACTTTCGTTTGTTTTTTAATAGTATTTAGTAGTATTCCCTTCCAAATTTTCTGCTTCTTTTTAATGTTATATTGAATTTTGAAATTTGTTTATCATTTTTTTTTTTTACTTTTTTATCAAGTTTTCCATGTTTCTTACCTATTGTTGTCTTTCGTGGGTTTTGTAATAAAATACACATTCAAAAAGGTATTCGCACGTTTATTCTCAATTCGCTAACAACTAACTATTGTGTTACCAACTTCTTAAAAACTAATATTCTACATTCGGCCATCCTGCGGTGATTTACCTCCCGGTAAATGGCTGTCTACCACTGTTTCTACCACGTAATCGTCGTACTTGCGAGGTAGTCTGCGTGATCGCCTCTGGATCGGCAAATCGGTTTCCGCTTGGTGAACGTCCTCTTCCGGTCTCTCATGTAAGTCAATGTCGGCATTGTTAATGTCATCTTCTTCGGAACTTCTCTCGGGACTCCTTTCTGGGGAATCCGTGGTTTCCTCATGGTTACGGTAGAGCTTTAACTGACTAATGTGTGCAGTTGTAGAGTAGGTTCGACCACCACATCCAGGTATGGTAGCAATACGGTAGGCGTCACCTGGCAATTTATCTATAACAATAAACGGACATTTATATTTCGCCTGAAACTTAGTCGGTTGCCCGGTAGACGTTGTAGCCCATTTCATAGCCACTAAATCCCCTATCTTGTATTCTTCTCCTCTACAACGATGTTCATCATATTTTCCCTTCATTTTTTCCTGCTCCTTTATGCACCTTTGAATGACTTCCTGTTGCACCTCCTTTGGTTCGAACCGGGGGGCTTGTTTATTAGGGTATACGACATCTTCCCAGTGGTTACTGTGGAATTCGGGGTTGTATCCCATCAATACTTCGTATGGTGTCTTCCCGGTGCTTCTATTGACCGATGTATTGAGGTGGTGTTCTACTTATACAAGTTTGTTGTCCCATTCATCTTCGTTTTCCATTGCCGTTATGAGGGTTGGTACCAATGTCTTCATGACGCGCTCCACCATCCCATTGCTTTGAGGATGACGCGGTGAAATAAGAGTATGCTTTACTCCTATTGATGTACAATATTTCTCGAAAATATCCGCTGTAAAACTTCTACCACGATCCGTAACGATTCGATTGGGAATACCATAATTCTCTATGAACTGTTTCAACTTTTTAACGGTTGTAACGGCTTGCGTCGATTTTACCGCGTAGAGTTTCACGAACCGCGAAAAAGCGTCTATTATCACCAATATATGTTGATTGCCGCGTTTGCTTGGCACAAGTGGTCCACAGTGATCTGCATGCACGCGATAAAAGGGTCTCTTCGGTACCGGTAACGGATGCAATTCTCCAGGTTGTTTACCTCCCGCCGTTTTAGTGACGAGACATTTGAAGCATGATTTAATGTGCTGTTTCACGTAACGTCGCATACCGGCAAACCAAAACTTTTTCCTTATTTTCTCTATCGTTCGATCTAAACCAAAATGTCCTCCCTGGTCATGATACTCCACACATATGGCTTTTCGCATCGCGTTTGGTAAAACATACCGTAATGTCTCCACCCCGTTTTCCCTCACGCGCCTAAATAACCTTCCTCCGTGAATTATATAGTCTTTAATAAGTGTCTTTTCATAATCGGTTGTCTCTATCGGTTCTTTTTCGCACACGCGCACTAATTCACTTATTGTTCCGTCACTTCTCTGCATCATAAGAATACGATCTTCCTCGCTCACAATTTCCAAAACACCTATTCGGTCCGTCAGCTCATCTAGAGTCTCCTCTGGGTCATCAGCAGGTGCCCTTGACAAAGCATCGACATGAAGCATTTTATCGCCGGCCCTGTGTTTGATCGTAAAAGAATATTCTTGTAGTAATTGGAACCATCTAGAGATCTGCGAGCTTTGTGTTCTCTGGGTATGCATATGGACAACGGCTTCACAATCGGTTACGATCGTGAATTCTAGTCCCATTAGATAATGTCTTAATTTTTGTAACACATATGCGACCGCCATTAGTTCTAACTTACATGCGGAATATCGAGTCTCCACGTCACTGGTTTTCCTAGATACATAACATACCACACGCAATCATCCTCGGCATCATCCGCTTGTAACAGCATTCCCGCTAATCCCGTCAACGCAGCGTCCGTATGCACCTCTGTCCGTGCCGCTTTCGGGTTGTATAGCCGCAGTATTGGCTCGCACATCAATTCTTTTCTTAGCAAGTCGAAAGCTTGTTCCTGTTCTGGTCCCCAAGTAAAGGTACGGTTCTTCTTTGTTAGATCAGTCAATAATCGTGATTTTTGCCCATAGTTCGCAATAAACTTCCTGAAGTATCCAGTTAGTCCGAGAAATCTTCGTACTTCATGCACGTTCTTGGGTCTAGGATAGTTCTTAATAGCGTCCAATTTCTCTCGCCCTGGTTGAAGTCCTTCTCCGGAAACAATGTGTCCCAGGTACCCCACTGAGGTTTGACCAAACCGACACTTCCTTAACTTCAAGGTCAACTTCGCCTCTTGGAAGGCAGTCAACACCTTTTCCAGCTTCGCCAACATTTCCGGACAGTCTCGAGCTGCCACCAGAATATCATCCAGATACCACCTGACCACATCACGTCCCAATGGTCCCAGTACAATTGACATTAACCTGCAAAACTCGAAAGGTGCATTAGTGAGGCCAAAGATCATTCTGTTAAATTGCCCTGTCGTGTCCTGGGTGATGAACGCCGTTTTCTTCTTAGACTCTTCACTCAAGGGAATTTGAAGGTACGCGCTGCCCATGTCTAGAGTAGTGAATATCTTCATGCCATTCAACCCTTCAAATTGTTCATCTAGGGTTGGCACTGGATAATTGAGTTTTACCGTTTGGCTGTTCAATCTCCTATAGTCCACTACTAGACGTTGTCCTCCATCTCGTTTATTCACCAGCAAACAAGGGGATGCGTAGGGTGATTTTGTATCACTTACTAGGCCATTTTCTTTCCATTCATCGATAATTTTCTTCATTACTCTCCTTTCTCCGTAGCTTGCGAGATAAGGCTTTGCCCGCACTGGTATATTATTGTCAATAATGTCCATGTCCACAATGTCTGTACAACCAAGCTCACTTAGGTTCATTGCAAAACATTTTCGGTATTTATTTACTAAATGGACCAAATCTTGCTTTACATTGTCCTTAACTGAATCAGGAACGTTTAGCATGCTCATTCCAATCTCCTTGCATGACATCTCTATCTCTTCTCCACTACCTTTCGCAATTGTGTGCTCATTGCCACGTACAAATCCCACAATCTGTTCTGGTAAAATTTCCATATCCTTATCAGAGGTATTAACAATAGGCAATATGTCTGGTTGATCTTCAATAAGAACATTAATAAGATTCACCTCACCTCGGGCTAAGATATTATCTTGCTCACTGATGATAACTCTTGCAGAAGATTCTTCAACTTCCATGTGCTTAAAGGGGTCCTCGAGACGATTACCAAAAACTAATTTGTCTCCTACCTTGACATATGCAACTTCCTCCAATTCCGTGAAAGTTCTCCCAATTAGCACGTCCCATCTCTGAATTCTGTCCTCCACCACACAAAATTCAACTTCTGCCTCAGCACTATCAATACACAGCCATGCTTTCACTTTGCCCACACATTGTACAGTGGGTGTTTCCCCTGTTCCATAACTGTATAGTTTGGTATTCGTCGGATCAATCCTAAGCCCAACTCTGTCAGCTATCGATTGTGTCACAATACATACAGAACTCCCTGGATCTATCATTCCATTCACTGTCCTTCCGTTGAATTTAATTTGACGAAGAAATTTTTCAATCATCTGACGTTTCTGGTCACTCTGTATATTCAGTACAGTATTTTTAGGACAATTCTTACGTATATGCCCCATCTCTTTGCATTTATAACATTGCATTTGAGGACTCCCACAGTTGCGAGCTATGTGGCCTAATTTACTACACTTATAGCATTTTATTTCATTTTTCTTATCGATTATAGGAAGATTAGAATCACTTCTCACCTCTCGTTTCTTTTCCTTATTCAATGTCTCGCTTCTTGCAGCCTCAATCCGGTAATATTCCTGCATGTCATGTAGTAATTCATTTACATTCGAATGGTGTTGGGATGTTAATTTGTGACATAAATCTCTATTAAATAATCCAACCAAAATATGCTCCTTCATCTCCTTGAAGCTCAGTTGTAGGTCAGTGCATAATTTTGCCTTCTCATGGAAATATATATTGATATCTTCCTCTTTCCCCTGTACACGTGCTATCAATCTCTTCCACTTTGTTGTTACATTTTCAGTCACAATAAATGTAGCTCTAAAATACTGACATAAATCTCTCCAGGTATGTATGTGTTCGTAATTTGCCTCGTACCAGTAATGTGCTCCTCCCTGTAATTTATTTCTTGCCATCTCTATTATAAAAGCATCTGACAAACCGTGTAGAATTTGCGCCCTATCCATTACTTCTAGCCATGATTTTGCCTTTTCCGAATTTCCGTTAAACACATCTAAATTCCTCAACAGCTCCGGCATATCATTGTGTTTACTGTTCCACTGTTCACAGGGGGACTGAACTTCTATCTGACATCCTGTCAGAACTTTTCTAATAACAGATCCTTTCGTTTACTTTCTTCTATAAATGTTGTTAATACTCGGTTTATATCTAGGACATTCTTCTGGATTTCTCCCGCTGTGTCCGATCCTCCGCTATTACTGTCCACCGCCAACAATTCCTCTTGGAAACGATCAAACGAATTTGTGCCCTCCATCGTATCTCCACTACGAGCCATGACGCTAGCCCCACAATCACACAAAACCGAACAATTTTTCTTTTAACCGCACTACTGTTTTTACCGCGCTTTTTGTCCACGCTAACCGTTACTCTAACCTCCAAACTGCGCAACCCGGTTTTCTTTCTCCGAACACCTTTTAATTTCCTCCGTGTACTGCGTCCTCCGTATCTTCTGTATCGCCGGATCACGTATCTCCGTATCCCACTTCTGAGAAAATGTTGTCTTTCGTGGGTTTTGTAATAAAATACACATTCAAAAAGATATTCGCACGTTTATTCTCAATTCGCTAACAACTAACTATTGTGTTACCAACTTCTTAAAAACTAATATTCTACACTATTTTTAACCTTTTTTCTTTTTTTTTGCCTCCTTTACCTACTTTAACTTGATGAATGATTTTTCTCGCAAGTGTTTTCTTACAATTATTATCAAAAACCCTTGAAATTATGGTATTTTTCAAATATCTTCCCGCTCTATTGGATGTGCCATTTTGTTTTTCCAGTAACTATTATCAGTTTATAAGGGGGATAATGGAGATTTTAATTAAAAAATGTCTGTTTTACAATTTTAATAGTGTCCATGGGAGGGATAATGGGAATTCGCGCAAAATGTATCACATTGTGGAATGTGAAATGTTTTTGTTTTGGCTCCCGTCTTTCTTTTATTTTCTTTCGGTAGTTTTCTTTAACGGCAATGTAAATATCATTCGTTAGAACCACCTAACTATCGATACATCAGGTTCCTTTGTTTAGTTAGTGGTAAATTTCGTTTAATTGGTATAAATGCACATTCATTAATAGATATATCAATTAATTTAATTATTAAAGGGTTATTTAAAAATTCTTGTATCTTAATTATGCCTTAGTAAGCAATAAAAGGCTTACATCTTCGCTAATTTAACCGACCCTCTATGATAATAACATTAATAAGAGAGATAGTAAGGTCGCACAGTGAATTTTGATTACGCTGGTGCATACGTTACCGGGAAGGCTGCGACAATATCGAAGTTCTTCGTATGATATATCCCATATATACCATATTACGAAGTTATACGAAGAACTCCGATCATTGCCACAGCCTCCTTTGTGACGTATGCACTGGCCGGCGCTGTCAATTCCAAAGCAATTTCAAAACATACAGGATTCGAACGTTATAAAAGGCCAATGACTTTCGAGTTTAGGTAACCATAAACAGGGAGTTTGTGCATGTGATAATAATATTTCTTCTATTTTTCATTCTAAAAGAGACAATATACAGGGTGTTCCTAAATATCATGTACATAAGGAAGGGGTAATTATTTGGTTTATTTTGTGCCTAAAATTTCATATAAACATAGGTTTGCAAACGCTTCGTTACCAATCTGCAGGGTGTTGAATTTTCAAGATTTTTTCACTTTTTACTGTATAGCTCCTACCGTTTTTGAGATATTTTGCTCAAATTTGGAAGGTAGGTTACGCTATAAGGCCTGCATCATTAGCCATGCCAAATGATGATGTAAATCTACAGGGTAATATTTTTTTCGGGGTCATGCCCTCTTTCTCTCACCCTGAACTTTTTTTTGCAATGTGCCACTGCTAGATTCTAAAATACGCAATAAATTTTCTGTCTTGTTTAGAAACTTTTTGATCTCTTGTATTTTTTTCTTATCTCTGACCGTTATCGAGAAAAAAAATCACAAGAGAAAATTTATAGCGTATTTTAGAATCTAGCAGTGGCGCATCGCAAAAAAGTTCAGGGTGGGAAAAGAGGGCATGACCACGAAAAAATTATTACCCTGTAGATTTACATCATCATTTGGCATGGCTAATGATGCAGGCCTTATAGCGTAACCTACCTTCCAAATTTGAGCAAAATATCTCAAAAACGGTAGGAGCTATACAGTAAAAAGTGAAAAAATCTTGAAAATTCAACACCCTGCAGATTGGTAACGAAGCGTTTGCAGACCTATGTTTCTATGAAATTTTAGGCACAAAATAAACCAAATAATTACCCCCTTCCTTATGTACATGATATTTAGGAACACACATATATATGATAACTATCATATCCTAAAAACTTCGTAAAAGCCGCTATTAGAGTGTTTTTTTCCTTATATTCGCACTGCAATATAGCTTATCAGGTTAGTACGCTCCTTTTCAAGTTGGGTTTGAAAATATATATTTGGCGGCAATATCTTGCCGAAAAAGAATTATTATAATTTACGCGGTAATAAATGAAACATTCGCAATCATTACATTCGGTTGATAAAAACCATTAAATCATTATAATCAAACTCGAATGCTTAGCATTGACAAATAGCTAGAATTCATGAAGCTAGAGATATGTGAAATACATCGTTTTTATTGGTGTATATTTATGCATAACATACGGTGTCATAATTTCCTGTAATTACAGAGGACAATGTAAGGTAAATACAATGAAACTGCCGATACACATTTATATTATGTTAATTGCTTATCGTGCGGCTGATAAATATTGTAGGTCCATGCATTCTATCTTATCTTGTATTGCAAATAATAAAAATTAATTTCTGTGGCTATAGTAGTTAAGCTAATGGATTCATTAATTATGTAATCAGACTATGTTCTACATACATGGGAACCACATAAACGTTAAATTGCTGTATAAGCATAACTGTGGATGATAACATTTAAACCAAAACAATATTCACTAGAAAAAGACAAAGCATAATTCTGAAAAAAAAAAATATAATATGTATGAGCACCTTGTGTGTATGGAACCATTATTTTTTCTTAGTTTTTATTTGTTGGTAGCAGTGGATAGGAAAAATAATAATACTAATTTGCTTGCAATTTCGAAAAAATGTAATTGTGACGTTTCGGCTATACAGCTTGCCTCTGACAACTGCAAACAAAAACTGTTAATTATATAATGTATGTATGCAGTGTCAATTTTATATTAAGAGTATTGAAATTATAAATTTAAAAGAGAATGGATTTATTTTAAAAATAAAAAAAGGAAAAAACTGCCTTGAGACATCGCTATGGGTATAGGGAATGCTGATATAGAATGATAGGGGATTAAAATACAGGCTGTCCTAATTAAAGAAAATGGGTTTTCTGCATTTGAAAATATGTCACTTTTCTTCTCAGTTTTGAACACTCTATATGTTAGAATGTGAAGTGTGCATACCGTTTCTTAGAGTTTTCTTAGTTAAAAAAAGAGAAACTTAAATAACGCAAAAACAGCAACAGTTAGCTATAGGAATACCTAATGAAGACTGACGTATTTATGGTCGTAGAATCCAAAAACGAATAAAAATCATTCTATTTAAAATAACAAAATTGACGTCTATTTTCAGTCAACCGGAAGTGATATTTTGGTTGAAATATTTCACGTTTATAGTTCCAATTGAACATATCATGGTGCCAAAATCTCAAATATAAGTAAATAATAGAACATCATAAACTTTTAATGAACCACTTGCCTGGAATGGCCTGTATATGGTTTTTAAATGTACTACGGTCATCTAACATAATACCAAGGTTGCTCACTGTTTTGCGAGGTGTAATTCTTGCTTCCTCCAAGATAAACCATATGTTTTTCCGGTCTCGCCTACCCCTCAAGATAACCGCTTCTGATTTTTCTGGCGCAAGTGATAGTTTATGATTCTTAAACCATACACCTATCTTGCTTAAGCATTCATTTTTCAGATCATCGGCGTATGCAATGCTCGTAGCGTCCACTGTAAGGTCTAGGTCTAGTACCTAATCATATAATATATGCCACAGCATCGACCCGAGTACAGATCCCTGTGGAACTCCCGTCCCGGTCGTCATGACCTCACTGCAATCCAATATTATCTTTCTGTTTCGCAAGTAACTGGAAACAATGTTTATTAGGTATCTTGAAACCTTGCTACCACGTTGTTTCCGTATGATGAGGCTGTGAGAGGCCGAATTGAAGGTATTCTTAACGTCAATAGTTATTAAGGCACACCAGGTCTTATTGAATTCGTTCGCTTTCTGCATTACAATCTCAAGCGCATGAATTGTGGACTTCACAAAACCATACTTTTAGGAGCCGGTTTTTGATTAGAGTTTCCAATAGCTTGCGGAGGACGTTCAACATACATAAAGCCTGTAAGAGCTTGCAAGTTCTGGTGGTTTTCCTCCTTTCGGGAATAGAATAACTCCAGCCAACTTCCACGCGTCCGGAAACTTCTGATCTTGCAAGATAAACTGTCATACAGATTGTTTGTGCATGTAGGGAAGGTTTGTGTAGTCGGCTATAGTCGGAGTGCACTATCGGATCATCACCTCGTCAATTGCATGAGAGCCGCATTACAGTGCAACCGATATTTGTTTAGTTCAGGATCTTGATGCATTAATTAATTTCCTTATATTTAACATTCCTTCTTTCTTTTCGCTATTTAGAATAAGTAAATATTTCAACTATTTTTAATTGCGTTGTTGTTTATTGTTGTTCTCCTACTATTATTTTTGTTTGTAACAATAGATATGTTTTCCCTTGAAGAAAAGAAATCCGTAGTAAAGCATTATCATCGTCATCAGTCTGTCAGGCAAGTTATTCGTTCTTTCATAAAAAAAAACTGTTGGTTATGAAACAATTCGCCTCATAATTAAAAATTTTGAAAGGCATGATTGTACCCACGTCGTTATAAGAAGACTCTAATATCACAGAATGAGAAATGGGATATTCTAATTTGCGCTGCAGTAGAATGGGTATGATTCACGCAATACGGTCTACAGAGTTTTAAAGAAAAATAAATATGGATGCTATAAGTTAAATAAAACAAATGAAGTATTTCCAAATGGCAAATATGACAGATTTGACATGCATCAACGACCAAAAATTTTGTAAAAAAAGGATTGTATTCACTGACGAATCCTCTTTCGTGTGGTATGAACATCACAATCCCGCTGTTACACGCTATTAGGTCTGAAGAAAATCAAAACATAGCATACAGCGCTCGTATTACTGAATATCTCCCAAAATGTGAATGAATACAAAACCCTGTTGCCGTGCAGAGAACACCTTCAAAATCTCGTAATGTACGATGTTTGGTTTCAGCAAGACGGCTGTCCGGTTTATAATGCAGTTATCGTACGAAGGTACCTGCAGGAAACCCTCGATAAACGGCTGGTCACCGGGTAGAGTGCCATTCGCTGGCTTCCTAGGTCACCCGATCTAGCGACAAATGATTTCTTATGGAATTAAGTCAAGTCCTCAATTTATGACTGAGAAAATGAAAGAATTCGTTCTGTTCAAAAATTACGTGATAGATTGTATGCAAAACATATCCGCCGAATTACTGTGCAATGTCTGTAGAAATTTTGTTCGTAGGTTAGGATATTCCGCATTTCTGCTTGGAGATTGTTTTCAGAATTTATTCTCTTCAGTTTCCTTTTATCCTCGTTTTGCATAGAATCTTTTTTTTTACATTTTAAACAATATATTTGTATTTTTTTTCTCAAAGCAGTTTTATTGGAAGTGTTTTTATTTTTGAAAAGAATATATTTAGAATTATTTTCCTTATTTATTTTTAGAATTGCTTCTATTTCCATAAAAATAGCAATTATACATTGCATTACTACGATAGTAGTTTAGTACTGGCGTAGGATTATTTGTATTTGATAGCATTGCATCACGCTATTACGAGTGCCGTATACGTTTTCGAATAACCTCGATTGAGCCTAGAACAGACTGTCGAACGCACTGTATACATCGCTATATGTACGAAGCGAACGTTTCTGTTTGCAGTAGAGGTGGTTTCTGTGGTATGTAGTATACATATTTATTTGCCCTATCTTTTGATAAAATAAAAAAAAAGGTATGCGCCTTATCTTTAAAAATCCTGACAAAACGTTAATCAGATATTTATCACCTAGAGGCGGAAAGTTATAAAAATAGAAACTATCAGCGTTTAATTTTTAAGTAATTAATTGTTAATTTACTAATTACACACTAAAATGGATAATTCAAAGTTAATTTTTTTTTTTTTTTGAATGAGTAGTAGACTTATAGAGAGTACATCTATACTGGCTGTATAACAAATAAACGTAACGTTGCTTACTTATGCATCCGCTCTAAATGCAATAATTGATCCATCAATCACTCTAATCATTAGACTAAAGCGTGATAGTAACCAAGTATTACTCACTGACCTCAAAAAACTGTTTACATACCACCAATGACTTTGGCGGTATGCAAATTTAAACAGACAAGGATTAATTTGAAATAACACACCAAAACTTTATTAGTACCAGCATTATGAGAGCATTTACAACAAAATTTCAACACCGAGAGAAGAAAAGTGTTGTATTATCTAATAAAATGCTGTATTGAACACTTTTTTCTTTTTCAATATGAGCAATGATATTGTAGTGTTAATGCAATACGTAAAAAAATGTTAAATTGCGTTAGTTAACTGAATAATAATAAATGTTATAAGAAACAGAGTACGCGTGATTCTTTGAACGCGTACTTACTTTTCCATTAACAATTTCTACCTGCTAATTGAATAATACAACAGCATTATCCCAACACAGTTACTTGTTGTAGACACACGTAGTAATAATTGTCTCTATAATTTTATAATATTGGTTTAGCACTATAAAATGTTGATTCAAAACTTATATTGTTTCATTTAACCTACCTGTAGTATTCATCGAGTGACTATTTGCATGTAATTCAACACTTTTAGGTGGTTATACGAAAAAGTTTTCTTGTTAGTGGAATCATTTTCGATTTTGCTTAAAATCACGTTACTGATCGGGCAAGTTTTTAATTTCATGGATGGATCCATCGATTACTGTATCATTAATGTAATAAACAGAGATACACTGTAATCGATGGATCTATCGATGAAATTAAAAATCCGCCCGCACATTCATCAATTAGTCCATTGATAGCTACGCATAGCTATATATTGCCTAATTACGAAGACTATAGTAGGTAATAGAAGGAACACATTGATATCAACGGATTGTAATCTCATTGGAAATTATCACTGTTAAAGACACATACAATGTAAATTATTACGTAATATTTTTCGTATTGAACTAATCAACTTCAGGTAAAGTCAACAACAAAAAACGTTTTACAATGACAATATATATATCAAACATTTACAGCATTATATACTAAACTTATATTAGCTTAATAACATAACTAAAAAATTATAAAGGTTTTGTTCATACATTTGAAATGAAAGTACAATTAACGTTTCTATAAATCATTAATAATAACAACATTTAACAAAATTCGTTATCAGCATTACCGATTTCGTAATACTATCCACCAAATAATCATTATTTTCAACGGAATTGGTTTTTTATCATATTAATCGATTTACTTAAACAATTAGAGGCAAATGATTATATTTATAATTTTTACCATAAGCTGGACAACTGTTTTGCGCATGCGATAAAATTACAACGTGTACACCGACCTGTTCTAGAATTGTTCGAATCCGTTTAAACGATTTTGTTTGAATTTGCCGGACACCTCTTTCCAATGATCTTCCATCCTTGTGCGGCCTTGGGTGAAACGTGTCTTCTGTCTTGCTCCTGCAATCCGGCTTGTCGATCGATGTGTTTTCCGGTAATTTCAATATTATTTAAAATTTCTCGAACTTCCTTTCCTATACGTGTAACAGCGTCGCTGCTTTGTATTTCGGCTGGTTTCCCACTGCAACCACTCGCGGTAGAATATAATTCCCAATTTTTTTGCTAGGTCGCACTTCATTTTCATCTTCTCGGGTTGAGATATATTCTCCATTTTGTTTAGTTCATTTCTGACACTTTTTTTATAATTTGTTGTATTTTTTCTTCTTCACTGATTTTTTTTTTATTTTGTTTTTTTTTATTTGACTGCGCGCATGTTATATATATACTTCGCGATGGGTTTTTGATTATCTTTATTATTCAAATTATGTTACAGAAGCTTACAACATAGGTCTTACTGCTACCGAGGTTGGATACTGACTGGACATATACGCATGTGCGATCCCTATATGTATAGTATAAAGTATTAAATATTACATTTCATTGAGTTAAACACCGATAGTAATGTTTAAGAACACCTTTTTCAAATGTCAAATCGGCAATTTGTGGGATTAAACCAACAAGATAAAAATATTGGTTACGCTGAACACTATAATCTTGTTAATTAACTTAAAGTGTGCAACAATATAAATATTTTTGTTTCAAATAGGAGCATATGATTCACTTGAATGTAACATGGTTAAATCAATGCTCATATTCGTGACACTACGAAAAATGTTGAAATAACCATTTCATTTCTCTCAGTGAAATGTATTTAACTCGGCTATTTCCAATTTTCAAACAAAATGAGGCGGATATACAGGGTCTTACAAAGATATGTTGGGTAGTTTTTAGTGCTGTGCATTTTAATCGGATAACTGGTTAACCGGTATTATAATAACCGGTTAAATGGCCGTGGCGGTTGATCGGTCACGACGGTTAACCGGGCGCGAAGGTTAACCAGTTACGGTGGTTAACCGGTCACGGCGATTGAATCAAAAATATAGTGGACATGTTTTATAACTAGCAATTGATAACATTAATTGCCGATAGTGCTCCAAATCACAATGTTTGTACAAAAATGAATTCAATTGAAACTTGAATTAAATACATAGTACATTGTAGACATCTAGAGATTCGCCCGAGTAAGTACCGCATCGTGCAAATTATAAGTACGTAACATACTGCTGTGGCCTGACACCCCGGTTTTTGTAAATTCAGTGATCATATTTTACTACGATCTGTCTTTATCAATGTTTCGGGCAAATTTTCTAAAAAATTAATGTTTATTTTATATGAGATTTTGTTAATTGAATTGAGTTGTTTAATTTATATTAATTTAATTCAGTTGTACATATTGCGTTCACTTGTATTGTATATGTATACGACGTTGTTTAACCTTGTAGAGGCAGTTCTTTGACAAGATGCCGGTGTAAGTACATGTAAATTTATTTTGTTAGCTGCCATTTTGGTACTTCATCTTATTTAAAGATTTGTTTCGTTTAATTTTGTAATTATATCATCCATCAAAGAACTCATTATATAATAATTGGCATTATATTATTGTGTGCACAATGTAGATGTAAGATCTTTTATAATTTCGTGTGGCAAGATATAATTAGTTTAAAGAGTTAATTTTTTGTTTTTTTTTTTTGTATTTTGTATTTGTAATTATTTATAATCACCTCGGGTTGGGTGACTACAAGCATTGTGCTTGCTTTTAGTTGTCATTTATTAATTTACTTGAATTGTCCACGTTTAATTTAGTTTGGTTAATTTTGAAACCACGTGGATTTTTGTGTAAAAAAAGGAACTGTTTTGTCTTTTGCTTTGTTAAAGGATTTGCATTTTCCTTTTGTACATTAGAGTCTAATGCAGTTTTTGATTTCGGCCAGAGCCCTAAGCTCATGGTTTTATTTTCCTCTGCAATTTGTAACTAAAAGTTTTTTTTTTCTTTTTTTTTTAATAAAATTTCTTATTTGTTAATTAACGTCATTCTAAATTCTGTTTTTTTATTTTTCATTAAACCTTTTTCAATTTTTGGAGTAATTAAAGAAAGTCAGATTCCTTTCACCCACAGTTTACTTTTCATGATTAAATTCAAGTTTTATTTGCGAGGGTAACTCTGAGTTTAATTGTTCTTTTGTGCCCTTTTGATTTATCCGCTGAGCTAGTTAATTTAATTTTTCATTTTTACTTTTCATTTTGCATTTTCTTTGGTACCATCAGTACACAGCAATACGTACTGCTGTGTACTGATTGTAATAAATGAACTTGCAAAATGAAATTTTAAAGATGACAAAGAAAAATAAAATTAGCTAGTTCAACGAATAAAATTTTTGAACGCAAAAGAACAATTAACCTCAGAGTTACCCTCGCGAATTAAAACTTGAATCTAACCACGAAAAGTAAATTGTGAGTGAAAGAAAACTGACTTACTTAAACACCCGTAAAGTTGAAAAGGTTCGATATAAAATAAAATAACAGATTTTTTTAACCCAACGAAGATAATTAACAAACAAATTTTATTATTCAAAAAGGGTTAAATTACAGCTCGTACAGAAAAAAAAAACCGTGAACTGAAGGTTCTGGCTCAAAATAAAAACTGCACTTGATTCTAAATTACAATAGGACAATGCTATTTCCAATACAAAGCAAAAGTATTGTTTGTTCAAGAAGATAATCCTAAATATACCAATATCAATCCACGTGGTTTCAAATTAAAACAAACTAAATTAAGCGTGGACAATTTCTAGTAAATAACAAGAATGAAAAACTAAATGCAAGCACAATGCTTCTACTCACCCAAACGAGGTGATTTATAAAAAAATAAAACAGCAAACTTGAATAACGGAAAATTAACTCTTTAAACTATAATGAGAAAATTACAACTAAAATATATCTTCCCGAACAAAAATAATAAATGATCTTATATCTTATATCTATATATCTATAATGTGCACACATCAACATATTAACAATTATTACAAAATGAATTCTTTGATGGACCATATAAAATTCAATTTATACGAAATATAGAATATCAAAATGAATTACAAAATGGCATCAATAAAATACAGAAATACGTCTACTCACGTTAATATTCGAACAAGGAACTGCCTGACAAAACTCTACAATCGTTTTTCTTACAAAAATCCCTCTCTTACAAAACTAACAACGCAAACGCACAATTCACCGACAAAATCTAGTAGAATAAGCATTGAATAGAACAAAGCGTTGAACAAAGCAAAAATATGAGCAACCAAAAGACATGAATGGAATTAAATTAAAAAAACTTAACACTTAATTAAATAAATCATACAATAAACTCTTAACTTAACCTAAACAAAATAAAATCTAAATTTGTGAAAATTCTCGGCACATTGAATACCGAACGAACGGAGTAAACAAGACAACAGAACTATGCAACTCAAAATACACACAGCGGTAATGGGTAGCCTAAACTACAGCAGTATGTATACTTTTCCGACGAGTATTTATATGACGATGACTATTACCCGTACATATAATTGCGCACAGGTGTTGTAGACAGTGTCATAGTTACCGCAATATCACATGATTAGTAGCTGGCATCGTCAGAAACACTTAGAAAAATTTATGTACTGAACTTCTTTTTGCTTTACCTTTTTTTATTTACGAGTAGATAACATTTACTGCCTTTTATTTGACGTGTGGCAACATATTTCTATTAATATACAGATCGTTTAAAAAGAGCGAATTAATGGGTGTTACTATCGCGTTGCAAAAAAAACAAACATTAGTAAAGTCCTTAAGCTGTTTAAAAAATACTGCGTAATTTTTTACTTAAATGAAGAAACAGCGTAACTATACCTTATTTTTTCCAGTTATTTTTTTGGCCAATTTTATGACTGTGTTGAAGAATATTTTTTAAATTTATGGAGTATATCTACTATAAATATTACGTAGCATTCCGTCAATAACTGTTTAATTAGCAACACATGGAAGTGCAAAGTAAATAGTTTAGGCATAAATGAATTTGAATAGACTTTTTAGACAATGGAAATAAATACGATAGCATAGGGATATAAATTACGTTATAGGAAAACCATGCCACTAAGTGATAACCAACAAGTAGTACCCCAGGCAATTATTGTACCCTACATGACCCATATAGCACACAATGTCCGATGGACGTCCGATATAAGTCCATTTTAGGTACAAACGTACATGGACGTACATTGGATGTACTTGAATGTATGTACAGCGGACAGCTTGAGTTTATGTACGATGGACGAACAGGGGTGGACATTGTTGTCGTTAAGATAAAAATAATATATTTTTTATTAGGTATATTTAATGAGAAATATAATAGTAATAACTTTAATACGAATTTGATATTAGGACTATGCTGTGGTAATATTTACATATTATACGCAAGTATATTCTAAATAATGTTAAAAATGTTTAAAATTTTAACAGCTTCTCTGTCCCATGCGATTGCATAGGGGCTACGCTGATTATTTTATGGACGTTAACCTGGTAAAAAATAAATATACGCAGAATAATAAAGGAATATTTAATTTTAACATGATTGTTAAAATATTCTTTCATTTTTAAATCACCCACACTTTTAACTGCGGAAGGACGACGAGGGCCGAGCTGAATCGAGCTGTTTGCCGGCTTACGTTTGAAGATGGTTTAAAGTGCGCGTATAACAGTTTCTAGCGTTTCGATTTTCGATGGCTAATTTGTAGAGTGAGAGTGTGTGTTAATAAAAGGTAATTATAATATATCGCACGTTTGCTTATAGTACTTAGGGTATAAACAATTATAGTTCAATTCACGAATTGCTTACCGATGCCTCACAATAGGTTATGTTCTGTGATCACAACAACTTCCATAAGCCGAAATGGCCGACATTGTGGTGCTTCGGAAAACATTTGTGAATTGGACTACATCTACATAATATAAGTATGTATACATATTTTCGCATTGTATGAGGATCTCTATCATCAATATAATTGTTTTGTAGATAATTTTTGCACGTATGAATTTGTCTGTATGTCATTGTCATATCAATAAATTTATATGCAGGTATACATGGTATTATATAAGAAAGGAAGTATCCCCATAGCCGGCGCCGGCTTTTAATTTTTAGGCATATTGTAACCAGCGCCGGTTTTTTAATTTTTGGTGCCGGCACCGTTTCTTATGCCCTTAGCCGCAATATAAGTTTGTTACCGCGAAGAAATAAAACATGACCTATGCATTGTTGGTGGTGAGAAGGTATTCCAAACAGTTTTAAACACTTCGAGGGTATCCCAAACAGTTTTAAACATTTCAGTATCTATATTATATTTTTTAATTATTATTTATATTAAAATTTGGTATCAGTGCGGTTAAAATACGCGCAACTGGCGCGGGATACGGAGGCAAATAAAAATCAACTTCAATATAGTATAGTCGTATTTAGGTACCCGTTACTCTTGTTTGTGATCTAATATAACTTGTATTATCAAAATAAATTATGAATTATTTATGAAATAATAACTTCACGCATAATTTTGTGTACCCCTCAACGAAACTATATACCTAGCTTAGCCGGTGAGAATCGGATGCGCATTATAAGAGAACTCGATGATTCTCGACAATTCAACTTACGTTTGAATTCTCAATGATTTAATCTAATCATAGTGTGACAACCTTTAAACAACATTTATCGACAGATCTAGTTTTATCTATTTTTTTTAAACGGTCTTTTCGATTTTTTGATCAGCAAGTACTGCCAAAATTATATTGTAGTAATATCTTCTATAAATATTCACTTCACTTGAAATTGGTGAAGTGAAATTTGTTTTGCGCAAGTGTATTGCAATATTCTCGATTGTAATTATTGCTTGATTTATTATTACGTTTTCTAATAGTCTGTATATTATGACTATATGTATAAATTTGCAGGTAAGGGAAATATCCAGGCTAGGAGGAAACAATATTTACGATTTTGTGTACCGATCAGCAGGGAAATTGATCACAAATAAATTTGCTGGAGCGGAGTACAGTTTTTTTGGGATGGAAAGCAAAGAAAAGTTTTCGGGAACTGAAATTAGCAACCTTATTATTGGGTGAGTCAAAAATAAATCAACAATTTTTATTTTGTATAAACGATATTAGCGGTATGAAATTTTATTAATGCTTGTATAAAAGGACTGTTTGCGTAATCTGCATGTATGAAGCATTCATGATTCTTTAGGTTTTTTAAAGTAACTTCTAATTAAACTTTCGATTTTCAGAAAGTGCGCAAAAGTGTTTTGCCACCGCTACGAATAATCAGGTGGAAACCGAAATAGCCAGATGGCTACGTCACTGCAGCGAAAGGGGGAAAAGGAACTAAATAAATAATTGTAATAAATATAATTATTACGTGAACTTCAATAATAAATATATATCTCAAGTATTTCTCTTTTAATTAATTAATTCCATCTTATCGACTGATATAGCCTTGAAGTTTATATAAAATAAGCGATATGATAACTGATTTACATCAATCAAAAGTAGGCTCCATTTGTACCCCATATAAGAGCAACAGAAGGTGTTATGCAGATCTTATATTTATGTTTAAACATACTTTTGTCTTTATAATTAATGTAAATAATCACACTCTTAGGTATTTTTTTAATTTAGTAACCAAGCGACAATATTTTAAACTGCAATCTAAAAGAAGTTCCAAATATGGATGTTCACTGTACATCCACGTTACGTCCACTGAACGTCCACGTGTTGTGTGAATGTACTTGGATCAACGTACATTGGACGTATACAATGTACATCCAGTGTACATACAACTTTGTGAACTTTGGACGTCTATTGTACGTCCACAAGACATCCACCGTACCATCACAGGACGTACACTGTACGTTGATTTGTACACAACTGGACGTCTGGTGTACGTCCATTGAATGTATATGTGCTATCTGGGGAATGATTACTTACGAGTAAGTATTTTACCTACTCGCATTGTTGGATAAAGTACTCGCCGATTATTGACAGTATACATTTTTATTTACTTGCGTAAGTGTCGAGTACATTTATAACGTATCGATTTTGTTTTAGTCAATAGATCTTTAAAATGCTTATCGCTACAAGTAGCTATTAAATATTGGGGAAGGGAAATGTGTTTGTGATACACTGTCTTAGAGCTACTTATAACAATTCGTATTAAAAAAAAAGCAAATGGGAATTCAGAAAATCGGTAAGAAGAAAGAAGAAAATCAAAAATAATGCTAAAAAAAATTAACACTAAGAAAAGTGGCTTTTTTATACGTAAGTGCAAGTGTACCTATAAGGCCTTATATAAACTGATACGAGAAGCGCAATTTAATGTAAATTTATATTGTCCAAAATTATTGATATGCTGAAAATAAAAAAAAAATACTATTGTGTATTAAGCTCTTAACATATGTTCAAGGATGAAGCAAGTTATAGCAAACTTTTTAAATAAAACATTAAGCCAACGTCTCAGTTTATATAACAATAGTATTTTTGAAAATTGTAGCAAACACATATACACAAAAACATTATAATAATTGGTAAAATACTTATATAAAAATAGATACATTGCTTGTAAAACTCTCACTATGTAAACAACGGAAACAAACATAGTAATTTAAAATCTAACATATTACATACAAGTAATCATTTCTATCTACTATAACAATGTTTTCAAGTTTTTAATATTTAATTTCGACCTCATCCCTGTTATGACTTGAATATTTTTTATGAATAAGACAAATATATTTGTCGAAACGGAAAAGAATGTTTTATTTTACTTGATTATTATATTAAGCCGCTACAACCAAAGAAAAAAGAAATTAAATTAAATAGTATACACGGCTAAGAATACAGCTGCAGTATAAAGATAGATATACACAATAAATAAAACTGCCCTTTAATGGATTAGGGCGATTATCCGATCAAAGCGGATAATTGGCAAGCCGGTTAATTGGTCACTACCGTTAACCGGGTCATGCCGGTTATAACCGGTATTACAGGTTATGTACATACGGTTAACCGATTATAAAATATATCCGGTTGCACAGCACCAATAGATTTCTTGCACCGAACTTTCGGTTATACGGATGTGGATACTAGTTTTGTCATTTTTAACGGAATATCCTGTATGTTTCTGCACTTTTGGATTGCTCATTAAATTTAAATGCCATTTGTTAGGCATACTTGAATCTAAGTCGCATGATTTCTGAATTACATCAATTTCTTTTTGAAAAAAAGATGACATTTGTAGCGTCTTCGAAATTTTAACATATCTCCGAATCTGCTTTCCACTGAAAGTTAGGAAAACCCGGTTTTCAGGTTTCGCTGAAGCATGAAAGATCACGCGTCGTTAGAATCGTGCATAACTTGATTTTTTAAAGTAAAATGGTATAGCAATGTTTGCACAATTGGCTGTAAAATTTATTTTTTTTTCTCGAATTTATACAGGTATCATTACCATTCATTTCAAAGCGTCAGAGATACTCCCGATTTTTAAATTTTTGACGTTAAAAACGTAGCAAGTTTGAGAAGGAGTGGGGGGGCGAGGGCGTTATGAATTACTTAAGAATCATCACAAGCTATTTATTTTGTATCATATAGGTAGTAGTAATAATAAAATCATTGAAATCTAATTTTCAATGCACATATTATGCAGTACTACGCATGCATTGATTATTTTAGAGCCTATCCGTGGATGATGAAGCATCTTATCTTTTAATTGACAACTATTTCTCTCTTCTCTTTTTCAAAACTCCGATCAGCTGAACATGTAAAATACCTAGACGGAATATTATATACATTAATGCGCAATTTATTGTGCCCTGATATATTAAAAGCATTTAAAGAGCATAAGGACTCTTGCTCAAGATGAGTACACTTATTTTCAATATTTAAATGAAATATCAACTACTAACCAGTATATTTTGGATTCTTAAATTCCAATTTAAAAATCAAGGTAACTTTTAAATTCCCCGCCATATCATAGGATGAATATCACTAATCATGCCCACCAACCTGCAGATATTTAAATTTAAATTTCAATTGTCATTTACAAATGTAACGAATAACCTCAAAGCTTACCAAATGCTAAATACTTATTGACACAGAAATTTGGACATGAATTATAAAAAATACCTCCAACATCAGTTTGCATACACCCCAAAGTATTTGGGGAATGAAGTTTTCTCGCAGTGACAAACCAAAAATTTTGCAGAAAAGGATTGCAGGTACAACAAAAGTACAGCGCCGATATTAGGAAACCCAGAAAAAAATCTCCTTCAAAGTGTCCAAGGTATAGGTATAGGTTGAGTATATCATTATACTCAATACAGCAAAAACTACCAAGGCATGTTAATAGGAAGGATAGCAATCATCTCCGACAGCCAAGCTGCCCTCAAAGCTTTGACAGCTGTCAGATTTGACTCTGAGGTGGTACTAGGGTGCAACAGAATACTGAAGCAGTTGGCGGAACATCTTAATGTTACATTGAGATGGATGCCAGGTCATTCTGGGATCAGAGGCAATGAAATCGTTGATAGCTGATACGTTAGCTGGGGGCGCCAGCGAGCTGCCGTTCGTGGTCCAGAAACCGACGGTGGTAGCCGTATGGATCATCAAAACGTTTGTCAGGTCCCAACTGCTGCTAGGCACTGTTCCTTCTGGAAATAGATTTGCCGGCGCTAGACACTGTAAATCCCTAGGACTCCAACCGTATCAGGAAAGACTCCGTAAAACAGTCTTTATGAGCAGGGACAGATTGAGATTACAGATTAGGAATGTTGGGCACTGCGCACTAAATAAACCTAGGCACCGCATGGGGCTAGTGAACTCCCCCCTGTGCAGGAGGTGTGTGTGTGTGGGGGGGGGGGGGGGGGGGGGGGGGAGCAAACTCCTGCTCACCTGCTTCTCAAACTGCTCGCAGTAGATGGGGAGAGGCAGACGTCACTTTGGGGCCACGGTTTGACGAAATCCAGAGTCCGCAAAAGAACTCTCAGCAGATTGCGAACTTCTTTGATAGGGTGCAACCTGAGAGAGAGGACTAAATATGGACATGGGAGTACAATAGGTCTCTCTGGCCGAGCTGCCTTCTTCGGGTTTTACACCCGCCCATGGGAAAAGAGGATGTTAATTACAACAAATTTCTTCTAATGTTGAAAAATATTTCTTCTATTTCTTCTATATACTCTTAGCCCGATGGTAAATACATCAATTCATAAAGAAAATCCCCTTCGATTTCGGTTGTATAAATATAATTTAATCAATTTGACTTCACCGAAAACAAAACAACTTTTCATGGAACATTTTTATCAACAACCACCATGTCTCCATGGTCCCCGACTCATTTATTTAATACAAGGTACACTAAGTCTCCACACCTTTTGAAGTAGTATCGATACCATACATTGAAATTATGTAGTTACCATACGATAAACTTATACACCTAATGACTACGGCTACTGGATTTACAAATAGGTGTGTACATAAAATAATAATTACATCTACTATTAATGAAATTCATCATGTTCTATAACAATGGGTATATTAAATAATACTGGACTTGGAGTGGATCTCGGATGCATATAATTTTAGCAATAACAAACATCTCCGTTATTAGATAGCAAAATAAATAAATTCTTTAATTATTACATAGTGTGGGCGCTATGTATATAAACCCTACGGCTGAATTGAGGCAGGGCTCTTCCATGCGATTCAGGTGTCATTTAAGGAAGATTTGATTTTAATTTTGTTTTAAGAGCTATATTTCCATGGTTACTAATCTGTTCTGCACTAGTTATAAAATATATGTTGTTGCCGTGGAATTGCGATCGTTTCATTTATGGATTTTATTTGAAGATTATTGTTTAATTTAATTAAGAAAGACCATGTAACGCCATCTAGCAGCTAAGGTTCGTACTTCTTGCTGATTCCAACGCATCTTTAGTTGTGATAGTCAAAAGTAATGTCCCATTTTTCGTTATTCATTTCCAAATTATTAGTAATTCATTGTCCGTTAAAATAGCTTTTCATTGTTCAATTATTAGTTCAAGTTTCGTTCATTAAAGCTTTACTTTGCTGAATCACTCCGCATTATTAGTTGTCGAGTACTTGATTCACTACTGATAGACGACGATGAAAGTTTTATTAGTTACCACGTTTGGTGTGGGATATTGTCACGTAAGGAACATCCAGTATCGAGTGTATTTTCTGTTTTGCCAGGGGCTACCAGGAGAAGCGTTCGTTGCATCGATATTTTCCTGAAGAAAGGTTTACAAGCAGTAGCGTAAGCCGGCATTCATTTAGTTTAATATCGTCATCTTTAGGTCACTGGTAAAAGCTGACGTTTCTTTCGGTTGTTAACTTTATTAGTTATGGTATCCAGTCCTGTCCTGTCAGGACCTATTTTGTTTTGGTTTGAACTTAGAGGTGAAAAGCAGGACCTAATTTGCGAGACCGCCATCGTTGAATTTACCTGCATCGCGTACAGGGAATCAAATTTGGACCACGCCTACAACAACAACAACAATAGCGTGACATACCCTCCCAGAAACACACACCGACACCCGCCAAAGTTACCAGCTAAGTTGTTACTGTTATTTTATTTTTCTTTTCTTGTACTACATTAAAATTGAATTTTTCTTCAAAATCCTATCACGTCGTAAAGACCGTCAAGCCGAAATTACTAGCCTATATTAAGATTCGAATTTATATTTCTTAAATACCATCATAATAGTAGATTTACTCATTGCACGCTCATTATATATAATTTAGATTACTAGTTAAGTGTAAGGGTTAAGAGCGAACACCAATTGTGATCGTAACAGGTGTGATATGCAAAGATTTGTATTTTATTATTTTGTTTTCTTTGTAACAAATATACAGTGTCACCCAAAAATTTGTGTTTTAAATAAATTATTTCGATCCGATGACACCTTCGATTTTGAGAGCGAACGAACCCCGTAACAACGTATCTATCTACTGAAAAACCAAGAAGACTATAATACGTAATGCTGTGGATTGGCACCCCGGGTTTCGGAAATTTAAATTTGTATTTTTGTTCAGTCCGGATTGGTTTTGTCAGAGCAAGGATAGAGTTTCCGCTAATAACTATATTGTTTATTTTGAAAAATTTTGTTAATTGATTTAATTGTTAGTATTATTTTATTTGTTCAGTTGTGTAAAGTTAATTTCATTTATTTGTACATTTGCGTTGTACCAGTATTGTATATAGTTTATATGCTAGTATTTTCTTTGCGATGCGTTGCGGCTTCATCGCACGCAGAATGTTGTAATTTGATATATATAGACGTGTTACCTGAGGCCCTCTCAGTTACCAGATTGACGAGCGGAAGTACTGTTTGTTTTAGTTTTCTTGGTTACCGTGTTTGGTAATTCATTTTTATTTTAAGATGTAGTTCGTTGTTTTGAAATTTTAAAATCGTCCATCTAGCAACTCAGTTATTAATAGGTGTTATATCGTTGTGCACAAATAATGTAAGGCTCTTTAATAATTTTCGTTTTAGAGTGATCCGCGTTTAGAGTTTAAATTTTCCGTTTTTTCTGTTAGTTTTAATTTCATGGTATTTTAATCACCTCGGGGTAGGTGAAGAGAAGCTTAGAGCTTGTTTTTTTAATTTCATTTTGATTTTGTTTGTTTCTCCACGTTAATTTAGTTAAATTTTAGTTTGCTTTGAATTTTTGAGACCACGTGGATTTTTTGTGGTGTAAGAAATTCCTTCTAGAACGAATCTATCATTTTGTTTGCTAAAGGATTTGCATTGTCCTTTTTAATTGTAAATTCACGAAGGGGTTATTTTAATCCAAGACATTCAGTCTTAAGGTTTTTTCCCCTGTTGATTGTAATTGAATATATATTTTTTTTTATATATGGAAATTTTATGATAATATATATATATAATATATATTATATATATAATATATATATATATATAAACATCATCTTAAATTACAGTTCTTTTATTTTTGATTAACCATTTCAATTTTTGGGGATTTTAAAGAAAGTCAAATTTTACAAACGCCCACTATTACTTTTCATGAAAGTTACTCTGAGATCTAAGAATCTCTTGCGCCCTTTTGAATTTTTATTTGCTGAGCTAGTTAAATTAATTTTGTCATTTTTAATTTCTTTAAACTTATATGCTTGTACAATCAGTTCACAGCAGTAAGTTAAGAACAAATATATTTTTTGTTTTATTTAATTGTTTATGGGCAAACTTTGAGAATTTTAATGCTATATTTAAAGCAATTTTGTTTAAAATAAACCAACTGTTTACAAAGGCGTCTTTCATCAACTTAACCATTTATAACCTTTGCTAAAATGACTATGGAGATTGATCTTTTTTTAACAATGTTTATGTATTGAGAAATCCTTGACTGACTTCGCAACATCAGAACTCACACAGGTATTGTTACATTAAATATAAACATTTGAAATTAAGCACACTATATTAAAATCATTTCGATAAAATTACGTCAAAAATTCCGGAAATTCAGGAAAGGTAGCATATCTTGTATTGATAAAATAAACATTTATCTGTACAGGCGGTAAAAAAAAAAACCTTTGTTACTTCATCTCCAACTCTACTGTACATATTTCTAGCTACTAATTATTTCTTATGTATGAAAGTGATATATGTCTTATACATTATTTATACTTATACTAATGTAGGTATTAATGGTGCTTTAGTAATTGATAATAGTATTTTTGCTAATGAGATTTGATCCCTTAAACAGTTAATTTAATTATATTACCAAATCTGTATGTGCGTAATCAGCTTATCGATTCATGAGGATTTATAAAGTACTTAATTTTAAACTAATGAATCATCCGTCTGTTTCATAAATTTTTTATTACACCTTTCCAAAAATATTGTTGTTGTTATTAAAAATTAGCTAACGTAGAAATTTTCTTATAGTAAACATTTTCCAGAAATATACCTAAGCTTCATTGCTTGTAAAGAAAGCTAGTAACAAGCCAGTTTGCTTATGTTGTTTTTTTCATTTTTACACACGTTGATCTGTTCTGTATCGCCGCAAACATAATTTCCTTTAGATGATTAAATGGAATTTGTAATTGCGATACGTATCGTCCATTTGTTCAAAGAGCATTTGATGTTCAATTGTTCTACCGTCGATAAACTTACACAAGCAATGTATGTACATGCATGTGTATGTATGTTCGTACTTACTATCTGAATAAGTACTTCTAGCATTGATAAATCGAGTGCCTCCAGTATATAATAATACATTAGATATATTTACGCATCATGAATACATACATTTTTCCAAAATATTTTTTATCGACAACGATTAGATATACAACAATAAATTGATCAGTTATCCTAGATACTCATTTAACGAGTGAAATCGTGGTGTGATGTTTGTATGGACATAGTGCGATATGTTAAGATGAAGTCCTTTATAAGTTTTCTACTTTGGAGTACACTGATATACCACATTAATGCGCAAGGTAAGATACAAAAAAATGTCTACACGTGGACACAAGTTGTTATCTATCTATTCGATATAAAATCAATCAATTTAGTTGGAAATGTATTAATTACACTATAAAAGTATGACAAGAAAACGAGATGTATCACGATAAAATATGCCAACAATATGTAGGTGACTTCATCATACAATATGAAATTAAATTTAATACTTAATATCAGACACCAATTTTGGTTTGCTTCTTTCAGCCCAAAAATAGTCATCATGAACTTACAGAAAGTTTTAAATTCTTTGTTACGGCAAATTAGGAACACAAGGATTAAAAAAAATCTGAGTAGCCATAGCATACAGAGTGTTTCACTGGCAGGTAACTCCAAAATAACTCGTAAACAATTATAGATAGGACGAACATTCTTATCAATTGTTGTAGGATTATAATTTTTCTATGACGTAAAGCAATCGGTATTTGTTCAGGATATTTCGTCACCTGGGTACAGCTTTCTATTTTGTTTTTCTTAAGTATAATTCCCCTACTTTTTTATTGCATTTGCAGAAATATCAGTAAATACTTTTTAAGGCTGTTGTAATTTAATTATTACTTAAAATAGGTGATATCAATTTTAAAATCTTAATATTCTCTCTACATACACTTTCAGACGTATGTGTATTCCAACTTTGACATGCTGAGTGTTGTAAAGTAAAAACTGAAGCATTTTTTTTTTAGTTCCAATACAATTTAGAATAAAATTTATTACTGTGTTTAATTGCTTTATTAATTAACAATTAAAAAACCCTTATTAATTAGCCCAATATGTATATGTTTACAAACGTGTATATTTATACACAAATCTCACACTTCCTAAAGTTAATATAGCATGCTGTCATAATCAGCCCCAATCTGCCCCTATTTTACAGACCATTTTAATTAATATTATGCCGAGTGTGAGTTTCAAATTTATCGATAAATCTCTGTACGTACATAAGAACATAAGTAAATGAATACTCTTACTTTAACGTACATGTATTTTCTAACTTTTTCTTTTAGTATTTGGACCTACATGTATAAGCAGAGTATATGGTCAAAACATATTTATAGAATAAATATATTTATTAATAATTTATTTCCAAGAATATATATGCATTTTTAACATAAATTTATAATCTTTCTTATCTTGTTTAATTTTCGTGTGTTCTATAAGTTATTATTTAGAAATAACATTATATTGCATATATTGCCTGATTTAAATACATTTATAGCCGAGAGGTCATATTTATTTCAGAAAAAATGTTTAGTTCTGCATTTGATCTTATTTCTCCCTCGTTTTTCTTTTGGATATTTCTAGTCTTATTTTAATACGGGTAGTATTAATCATAACCATAAGTCAATGGAAAGTTGGCTTACTGACCCAAAAGAATATCTGTCAATCGTTAATGATGCCGTGAATAACGTGCAATATTTGTTTAAAAACTTTAGAATGCGCAAAACATAAGCAACTCTGTGAAACATTTGTTGTATTCAACAGTCTCTAATATAAACTGCTAAACCCTAAATGAAAAACATTTCACAAACACAAATAGACGCATTCATGGTCCTTCAACACTACGGAGACAATATCTAACAAATTATTACACAAATGTTATATAACAATTAATATGCAACATTTGTGTGTTATATAATAACAAATTAATATTTCTAACCTGTATGTGTGGGTTGGTGCTATTGAAGCAGTCGATATAGTAGATCGTTATGTAAAAAATGTAATTGTTGGTATTGTGAATCCAAATACGCCTTCTACATCTCATACAATAGCTTCCAAAATTACGAATTAGATTAATTAAACTACAGTTTGACCAAAACTAAAGGCAAACCTTATATATGAAAGAACTAAATTGATACAAATCATCCCAACCCCGTGCTCCACCTAAAAGTATTACACAAGGCTACCTGTTCTAAGTACTATATGGATTCCATAACAATTGTGAAATGTTCCTACTCTAACTAAATAATAAAGATTGTTAATAACAAAAATATAATACAGTAGCCTCGCGACCATATGAAGACTACTTCATGTGAAATGTTGAAATATGTAAATAGGTCAGTTGTTATTAAATGCCCCCATCGAACGACTTTTGTTATCTCCCAGCATTCGTTAAGGACATTGATTATCCATATAAAATCAATGGAGAAGGAGTAAGGGAAAACCTAACTCTGAGAGGATCTGGAAGGAAATCTCAGAACTTGTTACTAATAGCCGCAAATTATTATTATCCTTCTGAGTGCTTAAGAAGCTCCTTCCACGTTTCCTTCAATTTCCACAGCCTTGCTGTCCTCACAAAGCTGCTCCCTTTTACACACATTGGAAGTTGAAATAGGAAAGAAGTAATTACCGAAGAACAAACAAAACAACAGCAATACCTATTCTCCACTCATCAGTGAGTGGACACTCAAATAGGACATGCCCTGCTGTATCTACACCACCACAGTCACAAAGCGAATCATTAACCCTCCCAATTTTACATAAATATGATTTAAAATTACCGTGACCTGTTATTAATTCTACCGTCTGATACGATAAATTACCCCTCATTTCATTTCAGGTAATATCGCACCTACTCTGCCAATCATTACCATGTTTATTCCTAAACGTTTTTTTAACTACGCTAGTCAAAATTACCTAATCTAATGATTTCCTTTAGACACCGCCTCTTTCGCCAATTGGTCCACCCTTTCATTACCGAAAGTACCTCCATGGATATCTCTCTATAAGCAATAGTATCACAAGTTATCTTTGCCGCAGTTCTTATAACAACGCGATGGAGTTAGATCGAAGCATGTATATTTTATTCAACAAATTTTCAAAAGCTCAAAGATTTTCGTAATTCTTTTACCAAATGAACCTCGTAGCATTGAACAACCCGAAGAATTATTACAAAATTCCGGACGTTAGAAGAGTAATAATTTTGTACATATCAATTTCAAACATTTAATAAATGGTATAAAATACTTTGAACAACGTAAGGTAACGCCAGTAAAAGCATGAGTTTTGAAGTATGTATTAATGTATAGTAGCTAGTGAATGTTATTTCTGGAATTAGAAAATAATGACTACTTATCTCAATAAGATACTTTTTACTAGCGCCATTTACGAAGTTGGAAGTGATATAAAATGACGAAATTTTGGCCTTCCAAACCTCGTCTCTGCACTAGTTCTGTTCTAAAGTCTATTTTATCAGTACAAATATATTCTAATTGCATTGTATTTTTTATCGCCATACAAAATAACTTGTTTATTTGCGTTTTTAATGTTTTGCTTAAAACTACACCCAACATTTAAGCGCACCAATCAGTAATGAAATACAAAGTTAATCAAAGGTTAAGTGAAATTTATTCCGAATTCTTATAGAAATAAATTCAGTTATAATAGTAGTTAAAATACGTTTCCATTTTGATCAATATATTTTCATAATGTAAAATTGGATGGTGATCTGTATTTTCCTTAGGTTTCTTTAATATCAATAAGAAATTCCAAAATATTCTGGTAGGTATGTCTGGCACTATAAGGAATTCTTTTAATATTCTCATGAACAAAATCAGATGGAGGTACATCGAGAATTCATAGCGGCTAATTAATTAGCCTATTGATACTGATCTACTTACTTTTATAAACGTAGCTTGTATTACTGCCCTTCGTGTTAAATTATGTGCAGAAGTTCCGTATTGTTGAAAATCTAAGGACGCCCTCTGTTTTAATTAAATCTTATTGCCTAAGAATTTGTATTGACGAGCGGGAACACGACTCTGATAAGGAACGCTTTTTTTATATTGTACATCCCGTAGTTTCAATTTAATTACATGCTCTTTGGGCTTCTAAACTTCCTTAAGGCTACCTAACCGAAATTGCTATGAATTTCGGGCATTTCCCTAGGGAAAACGTCTTAATATCCCGTGCGATTAGATTAGGTTAGGACGTTAATTTTCCGGTAAAGTGCTGTCAAAGGTCCAAACGGTTTTCTCATCATCCGTTTTCTATGTCTTTCTAAGTACCGATTGCAGGTTAATTTCAAGTCCAATACTATTCCTACATAGAGATTTAACTCTTTGACTGAGTTGTGTCGTTTCATTATAAAGAGTTGGCTGATGTGCACTTTTTTCTTTCGCTTTGTTGAGTTCTGAGACAATGCTTGGCGTTTTTCCCCAATCTTGGTACTGGGTCTGCATGGCCAATGGTATCGCAGCTTACATTTTTTATGGTTACTAGCAGTTTGTCTATGACAATGTCCTTCAAGAGTGGGAACAAAATTTCCCCCTCTGCACTGACATCTGTATTATTTCCCCCTTAAAAATGCTTCAAAGAGTGTAATTTCTTGCATAGTTTTAATCCACAGACAAATAGTGCTTTCCACTTCGCGATATTTCCATTTCACTATCCATTCGAATGAGTGATATAGTTATTGGAAGGTACTTTAATACAATTTGCTACCTGGTGAACATGTTGATGAAGATGTTACTGCCTCTGCCCTGCAGAGGTTTCCCCAACGTATTTACCCTAATCTTTCCATTTCCAGCTTTCAATATTAATGATAATATGATTATAGGTGGGTATGTCTTTTTATAAATTTTTATAATCTTACTGTGAAAAGAAAAATCTTCATTCATCCATATTTAATAGAATTTTAGCAAACATCGATCGTTAGATCGTATCAACGACCACTGCATGCCATGGAAGCTAATGCAAAGGTTATCTTATCTTAAATTATTGTGAACACGCAGATGTTCAGTAATCTTTCGTAAGGAATTTGGCAAGATGTAATTGCGAATGTAGCAAATTTGAAAAATAATAGAAATAGATTTACATATCCAGAGTTGATGAAAATTCTATATCAATAACCCTTATGCTTAGGAAATCGGCAATGCCTAGTATTTAGATTAGATTTTTTTTATTATAGACTCCGTCTGACATGCAGTCTCTGGAAATGCTGCAGGCCCTCGGCCTTCGTATTTAATCTCCAATTTAGACATGGAGAAAATAATACAACGTAAATTATTTTCATTTGTTCATAGCATCAATTAATAATGTAAACATTAAAAACAGAAAAGAAGCTATCGCAAATAACAGTAAATTTTCAAAGTATTTCCCATTTGCCTCTAAACACTAGCTTAAGCAATTTTTAAATAATTTTTTACTGTTCCTAATAATTGAAAAATGATGGGTAAAAAAGCATTTAACGGTTATTGGCGGCTTTGGGTAAGCAACGTCTTGCATTGAATAATTTGTTGTCAAGTAGATACATAAAGGCAAAAGTCTCTTGAAAATTAATAATTCTTATCAGCAGTGTTAGTGGTGAAGACAATTTCGTGTTTGTTCTGCATTAGAATATTAGAAGTTTTATTGTTTGCCTTTTGTTAATAACAATAATCCATTATTGCTTCATTTTGTTGTATTTTACGAAAATATTAATTTACTGTTTTTTTTTTTTGCAAGATCCTTAGGATAAACTACAAGGAGTCAGTAGAACTGCATTTACTCGTTGTTAATACAAAGAGTCATAAATCATCACGAATCTACACGACTCCTTTACAATCTTTCGGTACGAATCATATTATAAGAAACTTTCGTTTTAGGAGTCATTAGGATTCGAAATCACTAAAAATCGAATTGCTCAGCGCTGGTTCACTAGTATAGCCTGGCTGTTTGCTGCAATATACATTCGCTTATTTTCGTAAGCCCTGTCATTACTTTCATTTGCATAATTCATATTTTCTTAGTGGAGGGTGATCATTGTATCTCTCACCCGCTGTAAATTCCCTGCTCCAATCCCGTTTTCGGTGTTCGATTCGTCTGTAAACCGGATCGATTCATCAAACCTGTCTCTGTTGCTCGATTAATTTCAGCTTATCTGATCAGCGATTTCCACCTCGAAACTTCTATTAAAAAGATATGTCGAAATCATGTGATCCGATCTCATTATTATTATTATGTTCCAATCCTGTATATCTGCCACTTAGTAGTTGAAATCTGAGATGCCCCATATTCTTGCCTCGGCTATTATTATCAAATAGAGAGATGGGAAGTTTAGGAGGCATTCTTTTGCTGCTGTAAGAGCATTGTTCTGATTCCTCCTGTTATTGTTAACCGGGCAAGCCTCGGTATCCAGTTAAGTTCAGTTAAAACAGTTTGCTGCTGCAACTTTGTTCATCATATCAGAGATGCATAAGTGACCATAGGTCGGACCACCGTTATGTATGTCCAGTACATCCTATTAAGTCTTAACCCACATGTTTTCTCATGTGCTTTTCACTTCGTCCGACAACTTTATTTCTCCACTTCGGAGTTCGGAAATGGGATAACCATATGGACCTGTTTGATTACAACCTTTTCAGATCTATTGTGATTCTCTTTGTTCTAGGAGGCATTCTCTAATTTTGCGCTATTAATTAGGCCTATCATATTTTAGAGTAGTTGCTTTATGTAACTTATGTACATATGTATATTTCTAGTAAATTCAGGCATCTGTTCCTTTAATTTTTTTACCTCCCTCTCTCTCTCTGTCTTGCCACTACTCTCTGGAATCATTATGTATCCATTGATTGATGGTATTTTTAATTTACGATTCGGTAATTGTAAAGGAAGGACCAACTCTAACGAATGACCTTGACAAATCTTGCTTGGCTAGATCATTCACCGATTCATTTTCCTTTACGTCCGAATGGCTGAGAATTTAGGCCAATGCTAATATTCTTTGGGTGCCAACCTCATATTTAGAGTGCTTACACAGTTCCAAACCAACTTTGGTCAACATTTGCGGAACTAATCGCAGTTGTTGTTGACAAGCTGCCGGGGAAAATAGCGACTCTTAAAAAAAATATAAGAAAGTTAAGTAAGTTACGACGGGTTGTTTGAGAGAGGCTTTTAAAATAAAAGAATAAGTGACAGAAAAATTAAAGAAAGTACCCTTGGTATGAACAAGATCAAAGAAAGTACCCTTGGTATGAACAAGATCAAAGAAAGAAATGTTGAAGGTGTTAATTGGATAGAAAATATAAAAGATCCTAAATGATTACTGAAGAAGAAGAACGTGGGCAGACATTTTGGAAATAATAAGAACAAGATACTATCTAATAATTTGGCTAAAGATAAGAAATTGAATGTAATACGTATTTATTTTATTTTTTTTTTTCTTTAATTAATTTAAAATTTTGACTTTTGTACATTTCTATGTAAATTAGTTTTTGCTTCAAGTTTTATATCTTTATTATTGCATTTTGTAGAATGAGCATAGCGAAAACTCAGCAGAAGCTAAACCAACTTAATCCGGAAATGTAGCAATAGATTTTTGATTGGCATTTGCTTTCAAAAAAAAAATGATCATTAAATTTTCCCATGTTTCGTTCTATGAAACAATATATTCCAGTCAAAGGTCTCATTGATGATGAATGTCCTAAATAATCTATGAATATACTTGGAGGAGGCACTTGTTATAATCTTTATACATAGCTGACTATTAATCATATTTTCGTTTTATTTTTAATTAAGAAATGTAGATAAGATACCTGTTTAGAGAATAGCACAATGCTTTTGGAATAAGATCAAAACTTGTTTAGAAGATAGCAGAATGCTTTATTGATATTTTACAAAATGGACATATTGTACATAACATCCTTTTGTTTTTTCAATAGCGATTAGCATTTTGTTGTGTGCGTCAGTTGTCAGTTAGCGTCAACAATACCTACAATTCTACATGCACGTTTCCAGATTATTTTAACGTTAGTGATTGGCTATTTTTATTTCTTGATATTTGCAAGCAGCAACCAGGAACACTGTCGCTCATATCTTACATGGAATTTTAAATGAACACGCAGAGAAAGTAAAATCTTAAATGCAGCATCAAACAGCAATAGAAACTGTTTATTCATTAGTTTTAATTACCAGGCATATGTTGGTAATGTTAATTGCATAGAAGGTAAATTATAAATGAATTATAGACTTAATAAAAATAAGTATCGGAGTCGTGTATGATTCAAGCTGTTAGATTTATCGCTGTTTCTACTTTGTGAGTGGATGATAATATTATTGGATAAAGAATTAAAGATATAAATCTATTCTTTTCATTCAATTTACTTTGATATCTTTTGGATCTCATGATGGCCATCATCATAGATTTTGACACTTTTTAAATTTGGTTCACTGAGAAGTTTTAGCAAGTTAGTCTAATGATGGCCATCATAAGCCGAAACATTTAACTAAATCTAAAGAATATAAAAATTAATTGAATGGAGAAAACAGATTTATATCTTTAATTATTTATCCATTATATTATTAGATTTACTTTATGTTATCATTTGTTCAATGGTACGAAATTTATGAAGAAAATCCATTTGCATTTGAAAATGACCCTTTTGTGATGGAAACATGTTGTGAAGAAAAAATTATAAAATCAGATTGGATATTGATTAATTTACATTTACTTTAACTTTCCAAATCATTAAATATATTGTTTTATCAACTAAAAATTTAAGTTTGCATGCATATGTGAAGGCATTAATTATTATTATATTAATTAAGAAATAGTATATTTCAAATCAAGGGAGAAGTGCTCCTCAATCATTCATTCATTCAAGTTAGGGTGGGCACTTGAGCAAGGTGCTCATTGTACCATCCCTATTGATTCTCTTATTTCCACTCGAGCAGCTTGGTGTTCTCTATAAAGCCCAGAATCTTGCCCAGTGGAAACTTAAGAACCTTCGAGGGCTCCAATAGATCTCTCCCGAAGTACTTCTGCTTAAGTACCTTAAGTTCCTCACATGTGCAGATTACATGTAAACTCGTTTCCTCCTGTAGTTCGCATCTTCTACACCACGGTTCGCTTACTCGGCATGTGTTGTATAGATGCTTTTTCAGAGGACAGTGTCCAGTTACCAACCCAGTAATGGTCTTAACTTCTTTCTTACTGCGCCTGCGTAGATTATCAGAGAAACTACCATCCGCATCCCCTATCAGCGTTTTGGTATGGAGTTGACCTTCAGTCGACCTCCATTTCTTTGTACTTTCTTTATCTAACCAGGTCCAGATCTCCGTTCTTGCGGAATCCTTAGTGATCCCACATACGGGCTCTGGACCCATGAAGTGTCTCTTAGAGCCCCCCTTGGCTAGTTCATCGGCTATTACGTTGCCCTTTATATCCTCATGTCCCGGCACCCAAAACAGAGACACCGTGTTGTCTCGTGCCAGTGTATTGAGGGATAGTTTACAGCCTCTAACTAATTTTGACCTAGTTACTGGGTTCGAGACTGCCTTAATGACAGCCTGGCTGTCGGTCATTATATTAATTTTCCTCCTCATGCAGCCCCCTTTTGCAATCATTTCTGCACAGGCTGCAAGGGTGGATACCTCTGCCTGGAAGAGCGTTGTATGTTTCCCCAGACTTATAGATATCCTTTAATTAGGACTGGGACCACAAATATCGGCTCCTGTGCCTTGGCTGGATTTGGATCCGTCCGTGAACCAGTTATCTTTAGCAGCGGTCTCACTGCGTGTCTGATCTCTGTTCGGTATAGAGATTTTCACCTTTTCAGTGAAGATAATTTCGGGTGCCATGCTGCCCCGTGGGCATTTGCAACAATGGCCCGTCCAGCATCGTGCCCGTAGTATAAGTGTGCCCTCCCACCCTGAAGTTGGCATGCCACAGGTTGTTGGCTTTCAGTCTAAGGGTTGCATCCATCGCCTCCGCTCTCACATAAAGCTCCAGCGGGGGGAGGCCCACAATGGTCTCCAAAGAGGCGGTCTCTGTGCTGTTAATTGCACCAGTGATACCCAGCAACGGGAAAGTGCTCTATTACAAACCTCGCCTTCGGCTCGGTTTATAATATTTGCCCCGACCTGCAATAGCACTTTCCTCACGTGGTTTGAATACTAATTCTTTCCCGCCCAGTCCAATTTTAACTAAATGTCTAAAAATAATAAAGACATACCTGTGAGTGACATTATAGATAGTAGGCTTAATCTGTCAAATATTTTTGAGGACTGTCAAGTTAGCGCCGTTTTAAGTATTTAATAATAGTTTAATTGAAATTTAATACCTAATAATTTAGCAATTATCTCATAAATGGATTCAGAATGGGTCGAAACATATTACAGGATGTACGGTTTCAACATGTCAATGTCACTTATTTTCCGCCCTAGGGAGAAAGTACAACTTTCTTTCCTAGGGTGGAAAAGTACAACTTTCCTATGATATGAGGGAGGAAAGTGGCTGAGCAAGGAAAGTGGCTCTTTCACTTTTCACTGTTGGGAAGAAAAAATGATTTTTTTGTAGGATCTGGTTCGAACTTCCTTTACCTTTTTAGGATTTACATTTTTTCGATTCTAATTTTGTTGAACAATGGCTGAGATTTAAAAAACAATGTTTCTATTTCATGTGGCTTAACGTTTCGGCATCCCGGTTTATGCGAAGTGAATTCACTTTGTATATTTGTTAGTCCCTTTGTGTTATAATTTTAACATATTGTCGTCGTCCTTTTTGTTAAACAAAATTTTATAATGTTACGTTACATGTAATATGCATGAATTTTGTTTATATATTTTAACTGACGTGTACATATCGCAGTTTACTTTGTTTGAAAAAGGCACATAAGGAATGCAGAAACGTCACGCCACATGAAATAGAAACATTGTTTTTTAATTCTCAGCAATTGTCCAACAAATTAAAATCGAAAAAATAAACGTTTTGGCTAAATAATACACAGCAAGAAGTTAGGAATTACGTAAACGCATGTCTTTAAAAATAAATATGTATTTATGAGTATTGCTTTAGCTAGTTATTTGTTGCATAACGTATTCAGAATGGAATATATCACTATTACGGCTTTAAATGGCTCTGGTAGGCACTTTTGTTATGTGAATAACTCTCGTTAATCAAAATAATATACTTTATTTTTTTATCGATATTTGTAATGATTTGAAAAAGCAAATATTGATTGCAGAAGAAGGTGACCCAAACTCGATTAAGTTATAAGTTTTGCACAATTCGAAATTGTATTTATTAAAAAAAGCTATTCATTTTTACATATTTTGAATGACTTTGGAGCTTGACTCTGGAATATTGCACTTTTAGGTGCCCTTGTAGTTTATATTTGCTTTGTTTCGGGAGATATAAAAGGGATTGAGCTGTTTCATATTTTTTATTTTGCAAAAACGAACGATGTATATCGAAATAGACTTGAACAAGTTGACCCATTTTCAATACCAATACCAGCTAGTTCGTTGGGTCAAGGTCCATTAAAGACAGGACGTAATGTATTTTTAATAGAAACCGGCAATGCCTGAAGAGATATACTTCGATTAATTTAATATTTGCCTGGGGAAAGCTACGTTCGTATAGGCACAGTTATATGGGAATAAATGCCAGTTAAGGAAACAAGAAATGGGGAAATCAAATACGAAACCCCGAGCACCTGTAATGTTTCCGAAGGCATGTAGCGGCTCTCATCAAGAAAAAGAATACTAGCTAATAAGAATGAATGAGCAAAAGAACTAATCTGGCCGCCGCAAGAATTAACCTCTCGAAAGTGCAAAGATTAGCATGCGTATGCATAACTGGGGCTACGTTAACCTGCCCAACAGCAGCTATCGAGGTAGTATTGAATCTTACCACTGTCCGTATTGGGGTGCAGGGCGTGGCAAAAAGAACCACGCCGAAAATGATCAAGGAAGGATCAATTGGGCATGGGCCTCAATTACCGGTGACCAAACCTGGGACTTACTCGGGATGACATATGAACACAATTCAGCTTTGTGAAGGAATTCATCATAAAGCTTACCTGGTAATAAGAACAAATGGGATCAAAACACACAGAAATGCCGTCAAATGATACACCGATCGCTCCAAAGTGAGAAGGAATTGGAATAGGAATATATGGGCTTAGAACCAAGTACTTCCAAAGCTTGGAGAAATATCCGAGTATCTTCCAGGCGACAATACACGCTATTGAAAGATGCGTACAGTTCAATATTGACAAGAATTACCGAAAGCAAGAGGTTACTATTATGCCTGATAGTCAATCAGCCATCTAGTCGGTGAGCTCACATAAAATCAGTTACAAGATGATCTGGGAATGCCCGGGGAAATTAATCGAGCGAATAATATGAAATCGGTGTTTTTATTTTTTATCGCTTCCACCGTAAAGACCAGCGCGTAGGCCTAAAGCTGCGTCCTAACTGGATACAAATTGCATTGCGTTGCGTCCATTGCATTTTTGGTATCTAATCAAGCCTAAGAAACCAGACGGATCTACCCTAAGGTAATCCGATGCGAACAACACGATCAAATTCGCATCGAACGAAACGTTTGAATTTCAAACTTGTTTGTTTTATTGAAGCATTTGTCACAGTGTACAATCGAGTGCCTAATCGCGGCAATGCAGAAGTCAGCTGGATTATGGGATAAGCAAAACTATCATATTGATTTGCGGAATCACGTATAATATCTGTTATGTAGTATAATGTGGAAGGTGTTGTTGTTACGTATTTCCGAGACGATCTACATATCACATAAATAATGAAATTCGCCATAGAGATATTGATTTCTGTAAATTACATAAATTGACCTTTTTTGAATTATTTTGTATTTAAAAGTAGTTGTTTTATTCAAAAGTAGTTCACATTGTTCATTTGTCGGGGGCTATCTGTAAACGCAGAAAATTATAGCGTAGTATTTTTCAGGTTTAAATTGAACATCATAGCGCGCGTATACAGTGACCGGCATAAATATTGCAACATATGGGACTTTTTTTTTTATTATTAAAATATTCCAAATTTTTTTTGGGGGGATAAGTTGTGCATGTCTAGGAACCCCAAAATTTATTTTGACATACGTCACGTGATCACTAATATGGCGGTAAATTAAAAAAATATGCCATGAATTTCCAAAAAGTGAGGTTAGATGACAAAATATCCAAAAAAGCTATTTGAAAAGTTGCTTAGAATTCAATTCTGAGACTACGTGCAAAGATATTTAAAAAAAAATGAAACACAATTTTTCCAAATACTGTTTCATTGCATTACATATTTCCATTTTTGACGTTAGCAGTTCAACAGCAGTAATATTTCTAAATTTGGCTGATACTCAAACAATTTTGTCAATGTTTGCATAATGAACACGGTGAAAACTGAAATAGTATATTAAAAGACAAGTTTCATTTTGACGTTTCAAAGTACGAATTCAGAGTTTAAGAAACGAGTTTCTTAACTGAATGAGTGCTTTAATGTCAAATGAAACGTGTCTTTTAAGCTATTTTTTGCAATTAGTTTTAAAATTTCTCTTTTTTGTAAAAGAAAACGAGAAAAATTTGATAATTTAGGGAAATTTTGTGGCGGTTGTCACCAGTTGTCACCTTGGTTTGGCACAAGATTTAAATTGACAAGTTAATTTAAAATTGACACATTTTTGAAATTTGTTGTATATTATATTACTAAAGTAACTATATTATAATATTTAATATGAGTTCTACAACTTTTTCATGCACTCCGCCTGAAATACGGCAAATTGCTGAAAAAACCATTAATAATTTACTTCCGGAGAAATCGTACACTATGTATCAAAAGCGATACAAAAATTTTGAAAAATGGTGCAAAGAAAAGGAAATTCTTCATATTTCTGAGAACGTTCTTACTTACTTATTTTGAAATGCTACGTAAAGATTATAAATCGTCATCATTATGGTCGATTTATTCGATGTTAAGATCGTGTTTAAATGTACATAGGAATGTGGATATATCAAATATATATGAAATTCAAGCATTATTAAAACGGCTATCTAAAGGTTATCAAACAAAAAAATCTAAAATCTAGAAGAAGAAGATATTCATAGATTTTTGAAACAAGCCGATGATAAAATATACTTAGCTATAAAGGTTAGTGTTGATTTTATTTCGTTACTTTTTTGTAAATTCTTTATATTCTAGGTTATTTTGATAATAGGATATAATGGAGCCTGTAGGCGAGAAGAATTAATTAATATATGTGTGAAGATCTCAATACAATTCCGATTCCATTATAGTCAACATACCTAAAACAAAAAACAATGTACCAGAATGTTCGCAGTGACTGATGTAAACTGCATCGAACTTATAAAAAAATATAATAATCTGCGGCCTAAAACAGTTACTCACAAACGTTTTTTTCTAACTTATCGTCATGGACTGCTTAATTAATAGCCCTATCGGTATTAACACCATGGAAATGTTCCTAAACAAATTGCCAGTTTTCTTCATTTACCAGATCCTCATCTTTATACAGGACATGTTTTAGAAGATCCAGTGCGACACATATAGCAAATACTGGAGGTGATATTTTAACTATAAAACGATTAGGTGGCTGGAAAAGCACGGCTGTTGCTGAAGGTTACGTTGCCTCTTCTATGAAAAATAAAATTGATGTTGGAAATATGTTTGCACAGGAAAATAATGTGAATCTACCTGGAACTTCTGGGAATGGTTCACAGTTTGAGTACTCCAACAGAAGCAATATCACTATCGCAGAGAACGATAATTTTCAACAGAATGTTTCTACTGCACACGGTATCACTATCACTTCGAAAGATAATTCAAACGTTAATATAAATGTTTATAATAGTTGTACTATTTCAAAGATTAATTAAAAATATCAAATCTTACAATGAATTTTAATATAATAACCTCAAACTTGCTTACAAAATGTCATATTGACATCTCCATTTCTGTTGCAATGTGACTAACTTAAAATAAATCTGCTTAAATGTTCCATTTCTATTACGCAACTAGTGCTGTAATAGACCCTATTACGGCACTAGTGGAATAAATGGTATGGTTACGGCACTAATTGCAAAAAACTATTTTTATTTTACCAATGTAATGTAAGTGTAACAATACTTGAGTATTTTTCCATATTTCTGGCCTTGAAAAACATACAATAACATTTTCATAATTTCTACCAACTTACATTTGGTCCCGGTGTGAATTGATTGGAAATTAAATACTCCATATCCTCATGGGTAATTATTTAACTTACCTCCAGTATTCTCTACCAATAAAAAGGCATTTGAGCAAACATTTAAATTTTTGATGTTTCAACACACCGCTGAAGATTTCATTAATTCGATGTCCTATTTTAACACATATATTTTTATATAGAGTGTCGCACGACGAATGTCAGCAATCTATACCTATATGGAAAACTGTTCACTAGAAAAAATTGAAAATTTTAGTATATATTAATCTGGATTTGACCTAGTCGAGCAAAATATGCACAAGTCTCTAGTATTTTCGGTTGTACAGGGTGTAAACATTAATTTTCTTACTTTAAATGCAACACCCTGAATATTTTTATATTTTTGAATTGCCCTTAAAATTCTAATTAACATTTATGTAGAGATCCCCATATCTAAATTAATTTGTTTCCGAGATACTTCGATTCTCCTTACAAAAACGTTAATATTTCATATGCGCTTCCAGTTTTCTTCAGTCCATTTGGCATACTTATGGACTGAATGTAAATGCATCAAGATGGCATATAAAAAATATTATATCTCATACACGGCGTGCATGAACTTTTTTAAAACTTAGTTCACAAAAATGCAGAAAAGTAAAAAATTTCAAATGGAATACCCTATTTTTTCTATCTTATTATTATTTAACGTTAAAACTAAGGGCAGTTTGTTATTAAGTTCCCTATATCTATCTGCAAGAGTTTTCGAGTTATTTTAAAGAAAGTATTTTCTTACATTTATAAAAAATGTGACAAGTTAGCCATGCCAGAGATAACGCAAAAACATTGCAATAGAACTGTCAATATTGTGCAAATCAAAATGCCAGCGCGTCTTAACTATACAAACGAAGACAATTTAAATTTATTTATTATCTATGGAGAATGTAACAAAGTGATATCAAGAACATGTGATGCTTTCGCTTTACCGTATCCAGAGAAACAGAAACCGTCCGTACCTGCTTTAAAACGTATAATTGACAATTTAAAAACAGTGGCACAGGTTTTCTTTTTCGAATTGTAGCCCTAATCCGAAAAAGAAAACCTATTGTCAATAACTGTAATACAATAATTGCCATTCTGGCTTATTTTTGAGCATTTCCGATGGCGTCGTTGAGACCAGCTTCAAGCTTCAAGAAATCAGGAATCTCAAAGATTCAATTCACATAATTTTAAAGGACCATAAAATGAAACCGTATTTGTTCCACTTGCTTCAAAATGTGAAAGAACAAGATTACAGGAAGAGAGAACAGTCTTCTGAATTTATTTTAACCAGGCACCACAGTTTTAATAGATTTTTAGGAAATATTAGTAGTGGACACTATCGATAGCGGCTATCGATAACTATCGATAACTATCGATAGTCTTGACCATCAATAGTCTTGACCATCGATAGTTGGCTATCGATAGTCAACTACCGATAATTATGGATATTCGAGTATCGACAGTTGAACGTCGTCGTGCCCACCACGAATATATTTATATTTAGTTTACAACGCAGAAGAATGCCCAATTTCAATAAAAACACTACAATCATCGTCCGTCTTAATGTGTTATTATTTTTTTTATAAGTAAGCTAAAGGTTTGTGCTAATTAAAAGCGTTTAAATTATCAGTCATCAACTATTCACTGAATGGAACTAAGTCTTTCTTTTGTAGTATCTACAGCAGCTGGTATTGATGAAACCATGAAACGAAATACTAGTGTTAAGACAATTATCATTAGCATGCAATAAAAAAAAAACACAATAAATAGCAAGAAACAAAATATAATGTAATTCTGAGGACATGTTATTTCTCTACTGAAATAACATGTCCTCAGAATGTGGGCACTATCGCTAGTTATCGATAATCAACTAACCATAGTTATCGATATTCAACTATCGATAGTTATCGATAGTCAAGTATCGATAGTTATCGATAGTCAATTATCGATAGTTATCGATAGTTAACTAGTATGATAGATATCGATAGATAAAAAAAATTATATGGACGGAGGAAGCCAAATTTAAAAAGAATTGACTTTTTAATCGTCACAATTCCCATTACTGGAATGACATAAATCTAAATGCCTGCAAAGAACGAAATTTTCAAGAAAATTGGTATTTTAGTGTTTACGTGGCAGTAAGAAATGATAGGGTGGTGACACTACACATATATCAAGGCAATTTAAACGGTAAAGCCGTCTTTTTGTCTGTAATACTGTAAATTGATTAAATTTCCTTGTTGTTGTTAGAAACTTTATACAAAATTTGCCTCTGGTGGAAAATAATTAAGTTTTTTATTAACATGATGGAATTTCGCCACATAACGGGTATTTAATTAATAATTTTTTGTAGCTACACTGTTCAGCAGATTTAGCAGTGTTGGATTTCTTTGTTAGAGGAACTTTGAAAGTTTATGCCAGTCCACTAACATGTCGAGAAGAGAAGATACAATGTGTGAGAAATGCTTTTCCAAGCTTATCTCCACATGCAATTAGAAAAGCTACTTACCATGGAGTATTCGAAAGATATGAAAATGTTTGGAAGTTCAAGGACGGACTTTTGAACATTTGTTAAATTAGTTGCTTCAACATCGCTAATTTATTTTCTTCACTATATCACATCTTAGTCTTGCAATATGTATGAATATTCTGCTTTTGTTAATACGAATTGTAGCTCTGACTGCGTTTGTGTATTTAAGACGCGCTGGCACTTTGGTTTGCACAATATTGGCAGTTCTATTGCAATTGTTTTTGCATAATCTCTAGCATAGCTAACTTGTCACATTTTTTATAAATGTAAGAAAATACTTTCTTTAAAATAACTCGAAAACCCTTACAGATAGGTATAGGGGACTAATAACAAATTGTCCAAAATTTTAACGTTAATAATAATAAGGTAGAAAAACTAGGGTATTCCATTTGCAATTTTTGACTTTTCTGCATTTTTCGGAACTAATGTTTTAACAAAGTTCATGCACACCCTGTATAAGATAATTTTTATATGCCATTTATATTCAGTCTATGAGTATGTCAAATGGACTGAAGAAAATTGGAAGCGCATATGAGATATTAACGTCTTTGTAAGGGGTTGCAAATGTCACTTTTCTGCAAAGAATCGAAATATCCTGCAAACAAATAAATTCAAAAATATAAGAATACATAGAATTTTGCATTTAAAATAAGAAAATTAATGTCACACCCTGTATAACCGAAAGTGCTACAGACTTGTACACATTTTGCTCGATCGATACCCAGTCCGTTTTCATATTAAAGTGCAAACCTATATAAATTTTAAATTTTAACGTGTTATCAAGTTTTCATTTTGTGCAATGTCTCATTTACATTCTATATTATATGTTTTTAAACCTTTAAATTGTAAGAACACTTTAATATTGAGCGTTGTCTGCTTTTAATTTCTAATTGACGTATTACACCTGGAGATGGCCAAAGCCGAAACCGATTTTAATAATATTAAATAAAAGGATTGGATAGAACTCTTTTACTGGTTTTCTCAAATGTCAAATATCAAATCCATATTTGTCTACATTAAAATTTTCAAATTTTTCTGGTAAATAGTTTTTCATATATAGATCGCTGACGTTCAACGTGCAACACTCTGTATTGTAAGTACTAAATTGTAAAAATAATAATGCAGTTTCGGTTTGAATTAGGGAGTTAAACCAAAATTAATTTTGGCAAATCCCTATATATTCTACAGTAAAGTACCGGTATTATGTATGTGGGTCTACCTATATGTTCAAAGAATAATTTCGTATAAAATTGCATTTTCGTAATATTTGTCAATTTGCCATCCTTTTTTTCTCATATAGGTACTGCCATTTAATATCAGCACCGATTGTTTTCTATTTATCTGAGACGTTAAAGCAATAATTTCTTTACAGACTGTATCCCGGTAGACGATGAACACTTTAACGGAAATTGGTATTTAAATGATCCTATTAACGACAACCATGAAGGATCTGTAGCTGTTATTACAGTGCCAGGATTAACAGGTACACCGTGTTAAATTATACTGCAGATTTAAAATTTATAGCTTTTGCTTTTAGCTACTTCACCGTCCGATTCCGTTTACCTGAAATTTTCAACTCCGCAGGACGATCAATTCATTATATCTGTAACTGATGAGTTTCGAAATTATGAAGAGGAGACAGCTACTACTCCTGTTCTCTCGCCTATAGCAGTGATCATAACCCTAACGTGTGGTAGTGCATCAACTCCCATCGTAAGTAGTATACATTACAGATGCCATTATAACTAACTCTTTCCTTTTACAGACTTTTATGCAAAATATTATTGATATCAATAGCGCACCAGTATTTAGTCAGTCTGAATATAGATACTCGCTTCCAATGCCATTTCCACATGCAATAGATTTACGCAATTCGGCAATGAAATCATAGCGAGAGATATTGATATTACCACTACAACCATTACTTTTGAAGCTTCTTCTCCTCTCTTTGTGTTCAAAGGACAGGGAACGGTAGATAGCCTAAACAAGAATCACAAAGCTACTCTAGAACCTACAAGTTCGTTGGATCTTAGTGAACCTATGGTAATTGACATAACTGCTACGGTAAGTACCATTTAATTATATTTAAATAAAGAACGGTTAACTCAAAAAAGTCTAAATCAGAATTGAAAATATTCACAAAATATTATATCAGTAACAACTTTGCCGACTTTGCTCAAACTTAAAGATTTGTTTTTAACTACTAAAACAAAGAAGCAACTTTAATATAGTTTTGATGACGAAAGCAAACCCCAACACCTTTTTTTTTGTGCTATGAAATTACCTAATTTTCGTTAAATTAGATTTTCAAAAACTCTACCTGCGGTTGAAAGTAATGGAAATTGGCGAATGTTATTATAATTCGAATTTATTTGTACCAATGACAAATTAATGTATTTCTGCTTTTAACTGTCATAATTAGGAGTAATTTAATTTTTTTCTTGGGCTAATTGTTGTAGCTAAAAGCAAAAATACATTAATTTGTTATTTTCTCACTGTAAAAAGTTTGCAATCTTTGCATATTTGCCATCCTGCCGGCCTTTTCAAGATCTAATATCGATATATGTTCGGTTAAAACGCTCGAACCTCGTCCTCTACTAGCTTGATTGGTAAAGCGCCCGTCCGGCAAACGGGGGGATGTAGGTTCGAATCCTGTGTGACGGGAAATTTTTTTTTCTTGGAGAAATTACTCCTAATTATTACAGTTAAAAGCAGAAATACATTAACTTGTTATTTTCTCACTGTAAAAAGCTTGCAATCCTTGCACATTTGCCATCCTGCCGACCTTTTCAAGTTCTAATATCGACATATGTTCGGTTAAAACGCTCGAACCTCGTCCTCTATTAGCTTGATTGGTAAAGCGCCCGTCCGGAAAACGGGGGATGTAGGTTCGAATCCTGTGTGACGAGAAATTTTTTTCTTGGGAAAAATTACTCCTAATTATTACAGTTAAAAGCAGAAATACATTAATTTGTTATTTTCTCACTGTAAAAACTTGCAATTTTGCATATTTGTACTAATGTTTACAATTTAGAAAAAAAAAATATTTTATGATACCATGAACCAGCTCTTGGTGATAAATTATTAACTACAAAAAATATAAAATATTTACCGTTGTAGATACAAAAGTATATATTTTCTGATATTTAAAACATTTCAGGGTGTTAGGGATAAACTCGAATGATACTAAAAGGAATTGCTACTTACTTATTCTTTATCAGAACGGCGTTGCTTCAACATTGAATAGGTTACGATTTTACTAAAGTGGGGCTACGCTTACACTACTTCGGTGAACATCTTATGCCATCCCCTTTTACTTCGAGATTTTTTTTTGGTGAAAAGTTGGAACAACACCTTTCGTATGCTTTTCTTGTAATTCTATATTGGCAAAATTTTTCAGCCCATTTGTGCCTTCATCAAAGCTGGCTACAGATGTAAAACAAATTATAAGTAAATAGAGGCACGGTAAAATTACATTATGAAAAACCCTTCAAAACCCTTTCCTTATCGAATCGGAGAATGTAATGGATCGCAAGCTCAACAGATAATAAGCCAAATATTAAAATACGAAGAATAAATTAAAACTGCCATCGAACAGTGTGTTGATCGTATATTTAATTAATATATGCTCAGTTTCGGTGAAATTTTCACTCTTTTCATGCTAAGAAACATGTGATGACAAAAATTCAGTTAATTGCAATGTAGAATTTACCAATACTAATTATTATACCAGAATTTCAAAGATAAAAACGAAATCTAAAATTAAAGAAACATTTAAACTGGAATGCAGTTAAAACTTGACACTATGAATACATTTTTGCAATTTATATATTTTGGTTTGCTTGGGCCTGGTAGGAATGAAGACTAAATGCGAATAAACAGTGATACGATAGGATTGTAATAGAAATTGACTAATTCGATATGATATATTTTTCTAAATTGTTCGTTGTAAGTTGGTTTCGCTGGTAAGTTAATATATTTTTTCTCTTTCTCATTCTGCGTCTCATGAAGTAACTGATGCGAAATGGTAGTATCCACTTAAGGCGTTATATTTTAAATATGGACTTCCATTTTGAGTAGTAAAAGTGTTATTGAAAATTTCTTTTACATAATAGCACATAATCTGCATTTCTTCGTAAAATTTTGTTCCGTATCTTTTCACAAGTCGATCCGTCTATGTTTTTTCAATTGCTAAACAATGATTCTAAGTGTTGAAGGGATTCAGTTAATTTTAAATTTTTGTTTTGTGGAAACTTGATTTTGTTGCGCTTGAGAAACTCTCATTGCTCGACTAAATCTTCTTTTCCAATTAATGCTTGGACTGGTGTAACTCGTGGAAGCATCTCGTTTTAACTTTAATACCGGTTTGTCATATAATAAATGATTCATTTTTCACTGGCTGCTTCCCTGAGTCTTTAAAATATGTGCTTGTTGTCCCGATCCACAAGAAAGGTTGTCCTAACGACCTTAGTAATTACAGACCGGTGAGTCTTCTTACAAGCTTTTCAAAAATATTTGAAAAAGGCGTATATAATCGGTTATATCTTATTTGACTACACCGAGTGTGTACTAGCTGCACTTGAATGTAAAAAGATCCCTTGTGTTTTTTTTTTTGATCCGTCAAGGACTTTTGACAGCATAGCGCGTCAAAGGCTCCTGTATAAACTGAATTGCTGCGGTATTACAGGTACTGCCCTTTCATGGTTTCCTTCGTATCTTTCGAACAGAAAGCAAGTAACTCGTATTCGTACAAAATATGTAACTGCTACTTCAAATGTACTCACCGTAAATAGCGGAGGAAAAGTATTCTTGATCCCTTACTTTTCTTGTTATATTTTAATGACATATATGCTGTTGGATATCCCTGGGCTGATCATAAGAAATCTAAAATTAACTATGCAGATGATACAACATTTCTTGCGGAAGGGGATTCTATTGAGGAAGTCATTGAGATCAGTAGTTCTTTTTTAATTAATTTAAATATATGGTTGAAAAATAATAACTTAATTATGAATCAGAGCAAAAGTAATGTAATATTATTTAAGACTCGGGGTCAAATTTTCCCATCTTCTCTGATTTTTAATGGGAAAGAATACAATGTTAAAGATAATGTGCTATTGCTAGGAGTGAGACGAGATAGTCAACTGTCTTTTGCTTTTCGCAGACTGCATAATTTAGTTGATGAAGGTACGTTGCGTGTGACTTACTTCGGCAGCTGCTGCTCGATTACGAAATATGCTATCATTGTATAGGGAGGAGGCAGTGAGCTAAAACGTGTTTTCATTTCGCTTTCATAAGAGGGGTTTCATTGCCGCCGTCGGCGTAGTGCGCATTGTTCCTGTAATGCTAAGGCATGCTATGCGCTGCACATGCATTAGGTCATTCCTGGCTACCACTCGTCTCACCCTTGGTCACCAAATGAGGCCACTATAAATTAGCATGGGCCTAATTATGGCAGTATACAGCCACACATTTTCAGGGAGAGTTCCCAAGTCCTACCCAGTACGCGACAACACTGCCAAAAGGTCTTACATGCTTTCTCGGCTTTTGTTTTCACATGTTTGCTCCAGCTCAGTTTTCTATCAAATGTGATACCCAGATACTTGGCTTCATCCGTGAAACCGAGAGCAGTGCCAAACAGTTGTGTTGGGCGAAGTTTTACCACCTTTCTTTTATTAGTAAAGAGTACCATCTCTGATTTAACTGGGTTTACAGAAAGACACCGTCCTCTACATCAGTTTTCGATAGACCTTAGAGCAGTCTGCATCAAATCGCAGAGCACGCTCTCAAATCTTCCATCAATGAGGATCGTAATATCGTGCGCATATGCAATTGTGTAGAAGCTAGACGTGTTTAGCGCATGAATGAGGTCATCTACCACACGGTTCCACAAAAGTAGTGACAAAACGCCTCCTTGAGGACAGCCCCGATCTACGTGCTCCCCCCCACGCTGACATCTCTCACACTTACTTCTATTGCCCTTTGTTCCAACATACAGTGTAGCCATCCTACAAGGGCCGGATCAACACCGTACCTGGCTAGGGCACTAACAATACTACAGAAGCTTTATCAAAAGCTTATATATCTAGGAATACACCCAGGGTACGCATTTTATTGTCCAACGATCTCTCTATCAGCCGCACCACTGAGTGGAGGGCAGATTCGGTAGACCTTCCCGGGATGGACGCGTGTTGATTTGTGTGAAGTGTTTGCAAAGGTAAGACCACCTCTCTTATACAACGGTCGCACAGTCGTTCCAAAGTCTTCAGCAGAAAACTAGTCAAATTTATCGGCCGCTATGATTTAGCCAAGGTATAGTCGGAACGCCCTGGATTTGGTGCCAATATTTGGGAATTTATGAATGATTCAATACAACAGTACAACAGAACAGCGAGTGTGAGATTACGGTGGTAGATTGAAGGAAAAAAAAAAGAAAGGAAAACAAGTACAGAAGTAAGCAATAATAACAATTTTAATTCTCAATTAAAATTGTTATGATTAAAAACTAATATACACTGTAGATGCTGAACGATATATTACTCCTAAGTTTCAATGCTGAGTTGTTGTAAAGATAAAATATAGATTTCATAACGTAGCAAGAGAATTAGGCCACGCAGTTGTGCAGGCAATATGTAATAGATATTCTTGTAAGAGAAAGTCTTTGTTTGGAATCACTCGCTTTTATTTATCTTATAGAAGGAACAATATTATAATAAAAGGAGTGGGTGTACGTAAGAAACTAGAAAAAGAAAAGATGGAGTAGTTCTTACGAGACGAGCTACAGGTGATCACCAAAGTAGAAAATGCTAACATAATAAAGCAAGATCAATGATTCCAAATAATAAAGGCGGAACTGGAAACATTCGAAGCAAAACAGGAAATAATGAAGGCGAAAAGTAAATTGAAAGGGACAAAGGAATACATTGACGATTTAATTGTAAGTAAGTAAAAGAAACAAGACAAACGTAAGATACAAGAAAAGAATCATTAACGGAGAAATCTACGAATGGTACAGGAAGTAAAAACTAGTAAAATCCACAAAGCAGAAAAAAAGATATGACGACATTGGTAGAAAATCGGACAACGAGAAAGGACAAGAGCTTAAACATCTGAAACAAAACAGATAGGGTAAAAGAAAAGGAAACAAGGTGGAATTATTGGATAGGAGAAAATAAGAACGAACAAAAAAGATACCAAAAGAGAGATGAAGGTACAGATATGAAATGAAACCACGGGGGACAAGGACCTAAGAAACAAAAGTGCATTTTATGAAGAGATAGGGAAAGAAGACTAGAACTACGATGTAAAAATATTAATTGGAAATATGAACGCAAAAATCGGCAAGAGACAAAAGTAGGCACTTAGAAAGCAACGAGATAGACTGAAGAGGAAATAACTAGATGCAATGACACAAGACTAAAAAACTTTGAAAATATTGGACTGAAAAACTACGCCATAGAACTCAGCGGAGAAAAATTGTGAAAAATTGAGGAAGCATAATGATAAAATAATTTAAGTAATGGGTCTTAAGTGTCCAGAAAAATATAGCTGCTCCATCCAGTTGAACAGCATAAACCACAGCCAGTATATGAGCTGACAAATGAGCTGCATTGTCTGGGGACATGTTGAGTGCCCGACTTTCGTCTGCGGACCAGGCCAGTACTAAGTTTCATATACGTGACATTAACGTTTAAACACAAATATACAGTATAGTGTCAGGAAAGAACAAAATGATTTATTTAACTATAACATTATATATAAGCCACTTATCTTATTTAAGTAGCAGAAATGATATAAGATTGCTAAAAAGTTTATAACATTAAGTACGTTTCAAGATTTTCCTAAAATACCGTCCAACATCGACGGATTAATGCACGTTGGTAGTAATGCATCTACCACCACATCCACACTGATAAGAGCCAAATCTTTGTTTATAGTTAGTTCCACGATATTTTCACAACACACGTATTATTTATATCACTTGTAGCACATAATAATGCGTGAACTTCCATCATAATTTGCGCTGACTCCAAAAATGACAGCGCAGTATTTTTTTGTCGTAAATAGCTTTCAAGTCTATTTCAACGGAAGTACCTTGAAGTCTTATTTGGCTTTACTTGGCTGCTTCGTCGAGATTGAATTCTAGAACCGCGGGATTCGGGAATACGGAAAATTGTGCTATTTCGCATAAAGACTCGACTAACACTAATACGAGGTATAGGAATCGGAGGGAACGATTTTATTGCCTTGAAGGTATACTGTGGCTAAACGTTTTTGCATGCATACCGCGAAGCGATAGGTTCTGAGTGAAGCCAATGTAAGCAGACACGTCCGACCAATCTACTCATATAGTTCTCTGTGTTCCTCCATATCACTACATATTTAATTCCATTGAACTGATGGATATCACTAAAATATACTATGCTAATCGTGTTGGTAAATATGGCAGATCGGAGGAAGGATGCACAAAGCTGTCGAAGCAAGCGTTGAATCAAATTACTGCAGAAGTTTGGCATATGGACGCATTGAAAACGAAATGTGGTAACTAACAATAATTAAACTTTCACTAAAATATCGACTTTTAATTTTGACACTTTAAAGCTGAGCGTCCATTAGATCGGGCGGTCGGGGCGACGCGGTCGCAACCGCTTTGATTCGCTCAATTCCGCATCCGCCGCGCTACGGATCTGGTGGACGGGGTGCCATTCACTTGCTGGTATTTTTCTAAAAAGCAGCACCGCGTCGCCCTGACTGCCCGACCTAATGGACGCTCAGCTTAAAAGGGCATAGCTTGGAGAAGAAAATGATAATGAATAAAACGCCAAAAGATTGCTAATACCTTTTCAAAGACGTATCACTCCACCGCCCTTATGATTTTCACCCCCGATTAGGAGTCGAACCTACGGAGTCGCAGATATGTGTAAAACTTGTCCACCCATTAATCGAAATTGACCTGTTTTGTTGCTAAATTCAATTCAAGATATTGAAAAAGTTATTCCGCGGGGCTAATTTTGAAATGCAAGCCCGGTATACATATCACATTAAACACTAATAATAGTGATCTCAAAGAAAAAGAAGTTCATTATGAAACAATGGATGAAATATGACAGATCGGAGAGATGCATATAATTATGTAAAGCAGCACTGAATTAAGTTACTCTGGAAATTTGACGTAGTATTTAGTGTACAATTAGAGAATAAAATTCAGAGGTAGTAAAATAAAAAGATTGATATGGATAGAGAAGAAACTCGCATGCAAATCTGAATATTTAAGCCATAATGATTCCGTGTAAATTTATTGTACTCACTTGCCTTTTTGTTGTTTTTCACTCATACTATTATTAATATACTTTACATGATAATTTTCAAAAACAATCATGAGTAATTTTGAAGAGTTTGTTTATTGACCTGTCCGCATTGACAGTTAAATAATCTAGTGGTTTCTTTACTTTTCAAAAAAAAAAAAAAAAATTGCAACACGATCGTGACGTCATAGTGAACTGACTCATGTAGTATCTCGTCCGTTATAGTAAATGAACTATGCTGTTTTGTTATAAAACGAATAAAATTAGAGGGAATGTGTTTAAAAAAAATATTTTGAGAAACCCTAACTTATATTCTTTTCTTTCTATTACATACAATTTCCCTATGTATAATGTATAATGTTACAAATTGCCAATGCATTGGTAACTGGCGGGCAGGCAACAAGATATACCACCACCTAAACCAGTTATTATCTTGATTTACTGTTTGATTTGACGTATGACATATTCCGAAATTTTACCATTATTTAATATTTTTTATTATTTATTTCATTAATTAATTAAGGTATTTCAAACCCGTAATAAACGTTATTAGTTGAGTAACTGACGTAATTGTCTTTTCAGTAACTACTAAAAATTATCTACGTATTAAACCAGTTTATTCTCCTAAAATGTAATTGAATCCGTCACTAGCAGTCACTAGTAGAAGCTTAATAAGACATGGAAAATGTACGAATGTTGTCGATACAATCAAAAAAATTATGTTATATTTACAAGTTTGAAATTATTTATGAACGGGAACTATGCAAATATTGGAGGACGTCTGAAGAGTACATGGAAGAAGTTTTAGTCAACCTAGTTGAAATAGTTAATCGTGACAAGAAATATACTATTAGGCTTCGTATAAACTATGTAACAATTGCAATGTTGAGGAATTTGTCAAGAGGTGATTATTAAAGAAGTATTGAGTGGTTACTAAAAAAAGTTGAAAATGCCTGTCTTTCACATGCTGAACAATGTTAACTCCTACCTACCATGTTCTTATACGAATTCATTACTATTAAAATTATCCTGCTACTTTAAATTCATTGTTTCTGTAATTTGTTAATCTTAATCTTATAAGATAGGAGTTATTACAGTTTAGTTTTCGGGGTACTAAAGAATATCATAATTTTTTGATTTATACAATTTAAATTAAAATATTTTAAGAAAATATACATAAAATCACACATTATTATTTAATAAACTTTGAAAATAATCAACCATGGTTCTTCTAACAGCATCATCGTTCATACTGGCAAATTACCGCACCGTTTGTAGAGTCATTTTGAGTACATTTGTCTATCTGATCATCGTCTGAGAAACTATCTTGATTGTTGTAGGCATTATTATGCAATATTACAACTTTAAGAATAATTATCAGCACTAGTGGTATGCTACAGCTCATTACAATAGAAAATACTGGAAAAAAACTTTTCCAAATTCCTAAAGTACACTCAATAACATTATTAGTGCGAATCAGTATAACGCTTCTGCTTAATTTTCCCAAAAAGTAATAAATTACTCATGGAGTTTCCTTGCAATCCTATGTGTAGCTGCGGGCCATCGTACTACTAAACCTCCAAAACAGTTGTCTGCATCGTAGCTTCAACAATCGAACATGTGTGCAGCCTATTGCTACCTACACATGGGGAATCTGTCTGTCTATAATGAATAACTGTTTGCAATTTTTCTTCTCTGCCATCTGGAAACTGTATAACATGACGATGCAAATCAATAGATCTGTAACAAGGTGAATAGTTTTGCAAGCTGCTGATTTGTTCGCTCCACCAAAATATTCAATTGTTATAAAGCTTTCGGTAGAATAAGCCAAGTGCTATTAATAGTTGTTCTAGTGTAGATACAGCACGGTTTCTGTTGTACACTGCAATGTATTTTCAATTCTTTTTAGTAACCACTGAATACTGCTTTAATAATCTAAATTTCTTACCAAATTCCTCATCATCGTAGTTGTTCCAATGGTTTACTTATACGCAAGCCTCTAGCAGTATATTGTTTGCCACGATTAACTATTTCAACTAAATTGACTAAAACTTCTTTAATGTGCTCCCGCCCGATATAACATGAAATTACCTATAACTAACAGCTTCTTGCGGGTTTCGCCGTGTGTCAAAACTTTCGCTCGACGTTTCGCTGTTCATACTGACAGCTTCTTCAGGATAACTGAACTGATTCTCCATGGTCCGACATTCTTCTTATATACGCCCCTGGTGCATCCAACCGTGTAGTTTCCGCTCCATTGACCGTGACGGTTCGTAGTAGGCTCTTCCAGTGTTTCTAAGGTGGTACCTTCTTCTCTATTAACGGTTTTTATTTCCTCTCTATTTCTATGGCTTCCTGATGAGTCTTTTCCGTAGTTCTTGGTGGTATTTATTACTTTTATATTCTTGGAATCCATTTTGTGTCCGGTGTCGTGCATGTCTTCTGCCACACGCTGATTGCTCGGTCTTCTTAATCTTGCGTCCCTCTCGTGTTTTTTTTATTCTTATGTCGATGGTCTTCCTGTTTGTCCGACGTAGCCACTGTCCGCATTGGCATGTTTTCTTGTAGATACCTTCTGTGCGCCCTTGGGTATCTTATCCTTTGCGGTCGGTAGATATACTGCTGGATTCGACGTTGCAGTCCCGAACGTACTTGTTACGTTACGTTTCTTCAAAATTCGGCTACTTTTTCGGTGACTCTGCTATGTAAGGTAAACACGCCATCCCTCTTCGTGGTTCTGTAGTTTTTCTCCAGTGTCGTCTTTTTCTTTAGTGGCTCTCTTATGTCGATGTCAGTGTAACCATTCTTCTTTGTGCTTCTCCAAATGTATCTTTTCACTGGTAAGATGTTGTTCGTCACTGATGGTTTCGGCTCTGGATAGCAAGTTTGTATTAATCTGCATCTTTCTTCTGCATCGGGATGATGGTGAGATCTTGCATGCAGATATCTATCGGTGTGTGTCTTCTTCTAAATACTGCGTGCTGTAGCATTCCCTCTTTTGTTCTCTTGACCATAACATCCAGGAAAGGGAGTTTTCCATTTTGTTCTTTCTCCATGGTAAACTTGATGGCTGGGTGCGGTGAGTTTTATGTGTTCCAAAAACTGTTTGTAGTTTTTCTTCTCCGTGTTTGCCATATTACAAAAGTATCGTCGACATATCGCAGCCAACACTTGAAGTTTCATATCGCTGGAACTTAGGGCTTCTTCTTCTTCAAATGCTTCCATAAACAAGTTGGCTATTACAGGTGAATAAAGGACTTCCCCTTGCTGTTCCGTTCTTCTGCTCGTAGTATTTTTCTTCATACAAAAAGTAATGTCGTGGATAAGCACAGTTTCACTAATTCAATGATGTCTCTTGTTAGTCGAAGTTCTGGAAGTAGGCCAGTGCGTCCTCTGTGGGTATGTTCGTGAATAGCGATATAATGTCGAAAACTTACTTAAAATGTCTGTAGGTTCAGTCTTCAGCGTAGACAGCATATTCACGAAATGTTTCGAATTCTTCACATACGTTGCAGTTTGTCCGGTATATGGCTTTAGTAAGTTAGCTAAATATTTCGACAAATCGTAGGTCGGTGATCCAATGTTGCTTACAATCGGTCTTAATGGGCACTCCTTCTTTTATGTATTTTTGGTATTCCATACAGCCTGGGTGGTCTAGGCGGGCTCTTGGTAGCAATCTGTTCTGCATTCTCTTTAGGTATCCGATGAAGTCTTTATGCTCTCCCTTACTGTTTTTGTGATCTTCTCCGTTGGATCTTTTCTTATTTCCTTGTAGGTGTTCTCGTCCAAGTAAGTTCATTCATCTTTTTCCGGTAATTCTTCTTTATTTAGAAGTACTGTTGCATTCCTTTGTCTGCTTTGAGGATAACGATGTCTTTCTTCAGCTTTCAAATTTGTAAGTGCTGCCTCTTCTTCCTGGATAGGTTGCGCTTTCGGTGGTTTTGCTTTCTTCAATGCTCTGCTTTACTTCTTGTCCGCACTTCTTCTGCTTTGATGTTCGGAATTCCTTTGATGCTGCTTCTACTCCGTGATGATTTCTTCTGTTGGTACTCTTTTGGGTGCCATGACGTAGTTCATCCCTAAGGCAAGTACTTTGGTTTCGTCTGCAGATAGTAGCTTCGTTGATAAATTTATCACAACGTTTTTCAGTGGACCAGGTTGCTCCTTGATCTTCTTTTCTTCCATCTTGCAAACTTCTTCACTTGTTGTTGTTCTGGATTTCTTGAACTCAGTTTCTGCTGCTTCCAGGTTATGCGGTCGATAAGGTCCAATCTTCTTTGACATTTTGTTGGCTAATGTCAAAATGTAGCTCCATGACTCTTGGAAATCAGATGTAGCTCCGTATACACTTGATGCACTCGTTCTCGTAGTAAGGCTTCCTCCGTTCTTCTTAAGATTTTCTTTGCGGCATCCGTTGTTATGTGATGTTTCACCTTTACGAAGTTAGGTGTAATCTTCTTGTCTCGGCATCGACGTAGAAATGCCAAAAGTTGACAATAACTTGTTCTTCTTGGTGCGTAGAGAATCTAGTCGTCTGATAACACTGCGTAGGCTTTCACGGCCGGTGTAACTATAACTAACACTAGAAAGAAATTGCGTCATCTCATACTATATACGGTACTCTTTCAGTATCCAGTCATTTATCGAAATCTGAATTCTTGCTTGTCCGCGTTCCTTTCTAAGTTAGTCATATGTCCATTGACTTACTAAATTAATTAATTTATATTATGTACGTTATGCGTGATATACAACAATTAGAAACAATCTAACTATTAAAGAAATCAAATTGCTATTTTTCAGGATAGCCTAGGTGCTAAAGCTACCGCTACGGTCAGGATTGAAGTGGATACAGACAACAGTGTGAGCGGTCCTCCAACGTTTGAGCACGCATATTACGAGGTTGAATACAACGTGGACGACACTTTACACACGACATCTGTCACAATGGTAATAGAAGACGCAGAAAATGCCGTTATTACGTATTGTAAGAAGTGCTTTGTGATTTGTTCTATGCACAAATTTGCTTAAAATAAATATCCATACAGGGAGCGAGTCGTATACTGGCCAATTCTCTCCCAATACTAATACACCTGGGCAAGTAACAGTCAATTTAGAAGAAGATATTAACCCGGAAGACGTAGAAGATCTGTACAGGATAATAGTTGTAACAGCGACAGTATCACCTACAAAGTTGGACGAACTGTTATTTTGGTTAAGTTCCCCGCACCAGGTAAGTAACCACTCCGTTTTCTACACCGTTAAAAATACCTATACATGGAAAATTTGTTTGAAACTTCATATAGTTCCATATTTGAGAAATAATGATTTTCTGATAACATAACAAGGATGTAAAAAATTTTACTTATATATTTTTTTAAATATTTAATTACTGATGTGGAGATTGCTTAGCTGATAAATAAAAATCATGCGCTGTTACTATTCATAGGTATATAGAAACCTCTCACGGTAGCCATTTGTTAGAAGCTTCCGTGGTTAGAAGAAAAACAAAATTTTCAATTTTTAGACTCCAGGGTTAGTCAAGATTCTGTTCCATATTTAAATATTTTCAAGATCGTACTATATCCACTTATACCAAAAGTCGCCATTCATTTCCTTATTTTAAGTGGAACACCCGATATATATCATTTCTGGAATGCCGAGAAAATTTCATGATGAATTCCATCAAGTTTCCCTAAACCTATTTTCATTTGTTTCTTAAATATCTTGATTATTTTGAAAATTTTGAAATATGCAGCCTTATTTTAAATACTGTCCCTTTTACCCATCTTCGACTGATGGTAAGCGGATCTAGGGTAGACGGAAGCACAAAAATGGTACTTTCGAAATCCAAATTGGCAATTGATTTATCGCATACAGGATGTCCATTATTTGATGGCCAATTACATCATTTTCAAAGTTGAAAAAGTTGAGTTTTCCAAATGTGACTTCCTGAATATTATTAGATGGTCGCATGCAAAAATTAATTCTGCATCGTTTCGCTATACCTTTCCTTATACCCATTGTTAACGGTTTTCTCTTTATTCCATATTTTTTATTTTCAAGATGTGGTTTTTGGCAGAAAATGAAACATCGTTTATTTTTCAAAATAGAAACAACATGATTAAAAGAACATGTATTTCCTTTAATTAGAACACTTCAAAACAAAATAGGAACACAACAAAAATTTGCAACATAATAACAAATAAAAAACATAAAAAACTTGCATGATCAGAAACCCTACCGGCTACCGTGAGAAACCCTGTTTACATTTCGCTATTCTACGGTGAGATTGAATAAGACTGTCCTGATCCTAGTCCACTTTCCACGAGGATTATATCAATATTTACATCCACTGTTTCGAATGAAGTTAGTTAATAAAACAGTAACGTGCGGTCATTGTGCGGTTTTTGTCTAATTGTGCGTATGCTGCTTAATATACACGAATGTCAACCCGGATAACAAGTGTAGTCCACCAAAATTACATCTAATGTATGAGTCATTCAACTAACTCACGCGCAAAAACAACGTAATAAGCATTTTTGAAAACAGTATACTTCTGATAACAAATACAACCAAGTTTAATTAAAGGTATACAAGGTTTAAACAATATATATTGTAAAAATACACATTTATGTCATATCTTAACTTATATCAGACGTTCTTCATATGTTTATACGAGGTACTGAATGGACATACGCTCTACAACAAAAATATAATATAAATTAAAAAATTGGGAACATGTTTTTTTAAACATACGTGCACTGCTCACATGCTGTATTCAAAGTGAAAACCACTATTATTTGTGCAAGCATCTTCATGTTTTCAGAAACATTTATTAATTGTCCATTTGTAATATTCTCTATTCCATTTCTTATTAATGTACATTGGCGTACAAACAAAATTTTATTGAAATTCTTAAATACATTAAGACAATCACAGTACAGTGTAAGTACCTAGGTACCTGATTTTCAATGATGAAATAATTACAAAAATACTCCAAACTGTGACACTGGTAATACTGCGAACTTCTCCTAGACTGAACTGAACAGTTCAGTGTTTGTGTCTGATCATGATAGCTTTGCTATTGAAACATACGTCCAGTTTAGTGCAGTTTGTGGTGAGAGGTCTAGGAGAAGTTTGCACGATGAAATGATTGATTGATTGTAAGATTGACTTTTCATTCGCTAATCTGAATGTATCTGATAATCTGGTTATAAATGAGTTGTGGAAATGAGGAATCTTGGTTAGGCAAACGCATTCCAATATAAAGAGAAAGAAACAAGCTATACCCAGCATAACTGCAACACATCTAACAATTCATTTCTTCTTGAATTATATATTTTTTTTAGATATTAGCATATAGCATTTTCCTTTTTTTAAGATACAACCTAGGCATATATTGATTGGATAATTAAATATTCTGACGTTTTTCTTTATAAAATATTTGCAATAGCACTAATTGGATTATTGGTCTCTATCATGTCGTCGATAGTTGTTCCGACTAATGGGGCAAAATATATGTATTAATAATACCCAAACTATTTGTAATTTATTATTAAATTATACAAGGAATGGTAAATAAAGTATCCGATTTGAAATGGCCGCTATTTTATAAAAAAACAAAGAACAGAGTTAACAAAATATATTTGTATATTTTATGCTGAATGATCAATGAAAAATAATGTGGGTCCAATAACCACTCCTCGCTGCGTTATATAATTGCTGCTCATTTGACAGCATTTTCCATTGTTTGAGACAAAATAGCTAGCATTAGAGCCGCTACTTCTTGACAGAAATTATCTGTTTGCTGCCATATGATATGAGGGTTATTAGCGTATACCTTTTCCTTAGGGTAGCCTCATAAAAAGTCTGGAGTTTTCAGATCTGGCGATTTGGCCGGATACCCTAAATCACCAATTCGAGAAATTACGAGTGTAGGGAAAATGTTCCTCAAAATTGCCTTTAGTCTCCTAACTAGGGTGCAAAAAAATTCTCCATCATCGCCCTATAGCCTCTATTTAGCGGTATTTGTGTTTATCCACAAATCAATTTAAATAATATATAAATAATGAGTTTTGTGGAAGAATATCAATTCTTCTAGGTTGGATCGCGTGTATTACCTGGATCTTTTATGGAAAAGCATGTAAATCTAACTTCCAAATTCATCTCAATAAGGTCCGAAAAATATGTACTTGAGTGGTCTGTCTTTTTGCTGACGTTTTTGGGTCGTTTACGATGTGTACTCTCACACTTTCAATAGTACTATTTGATAATATTGTTCGCAGTCTTTCACTATGCTTGACATTGATTTATTATTCCACGAAACCGACGTTGTCAAAATGAAACTGACGTAAACAGCATCGATCATAACGCTATGATCCATGGTAAATAGTACGATGTCAAAACAACGGCAAATTCAAATCAGGTATTTTGAAAGTTGATTGTTCCCGTACCAAGTACCGAAAATCCTAAATAATACGTTAAGAACGAAAACTTGTTCGATATTCCTCATGAAATACGTTTGCCTATTGGACATGTTAGGAGGAACAGAATGATTGTAGAAGCCAACAGCAAGTACACAAATGCAACTTCTTTATATCTTCGATTTTGTAAGCCATATCAAATGAAGCAAAAAATCTATGAAGAAAAGTCACGATTTTATCTAATGAGATGAATAATCGTTATTGGGTTGACTTGATAGGCATACAGACAAATCCTGGTGGAAATTTCAAATTTATTCTTATTTATGAGGTCCACCTCACGAAGTTTATATAGCTACAGACCTTTACAAAGTAAAAAAGCATAGGAAGTACCAAAGGCACTATTCGATATATTTCACATACGGTCTGATTTAAAGCGACCGCATCGATTGCCCGTATTTCTCACATTGTTGGTGCCTAGCGTTCAGACTTGTTATGATGCGCTCGCTTTCAACCACACAGTACATATACTTAAATATCATTGGATCACCTTCAATACTCCAATCTAATAATCAGGAGTTTGCTAATTGAGTTATGCAAAGTTTGTTAGAAATGTGGCTAAGTCTGAAGGTTGTGCAAGAGAAATCTCGCCATAGTCAGTCAGAGGGAAGTGTTGAGTATGCTCCTCTAAATATCCAAAGTATGCCAATGACTTGGATGAAGGACGAAAACTCTGAAAGATGCTCTGAAGAATCAAAATTTATCCAACTTATGAAAAATACAAAATGAGGTAAATTTGGTAGTTTTAAATAGTTCGAAGAAAAAAACTAGCTATCGAAAATGAGATATTGATAGAAATAATTAAAAATAACACTGTACAATAGAAGTGAAAAATTGTGACATCTGCAAGAAATAATAAAATATAGATACGTATAGAAAATAGGAAAAACAGGGCGAAAAACGGTCTAATCTACAATTACCAATATTTTTATTAGACTACCGGTATTGCTTTAACGCATCATCAGGTCTGAGTGGCCTAAAAAGCTAATTAATTTAGATAGGAAAATATAAGTTATAATAATTACAATTTATACAAAGAGTTGTGCAGTGGAGAATGTACATTTAAATAAAATTAAATATTTTAAAAAGATATTTTGTAAGTTGATAACGTGATAAATTTAAGTTAAAATAAAATTATGTTATTGTAAAAATCTACAGTACTAGGCTGTAGAAAAATCAAAGTATAAGCCGTAAATAAGATGTGACTGTAAAGACTAAAATTGTAAAAAAGGTGCTTGAATAAAATATGAAAAGCAACTATACTTAGATTTTTTTTTTATATTATTTTTTGTCTTATGTGAATGATATCCATACACTAGAGGAAGAGAAAAATAAACATTTGAATTTTTTGGATGTTACTGTTGCTCATAGCGGAGATTTGTTTACTTTTGATATTTGTAGGAAACCTACACATATAGGTATCGCCATAATCACTTTAACCTTCCTACATGTCAAAAGCTAATATGTTTCTATAGTTACGTCTCCAGAGCAGTGAATTTACCTTTATCTCAATCTTCTTTTATGAATGAACTATCTATTATTAAGCAAATAGCTGCTTTAAATGACTTTCCCACTTCCATTGTAAATAAAATATCGTACATGTAAAAATTCAAAAAAGCGTAATCAAGGCACAATATATTGTGACACCTTGGACCCTTCGAAAGTAGATGAACGTGCTTTTCGTTCTCTTCCATATATAAGCTCCTTTACAAATAAGATAGCCAATGTTTCAGCAGTAGGTATAACATAACATTTAAAACTAGTCATCGTCTGGAGAACATACCTATTAACAACAAAGATAGGTTGGATAGAATGAAAAGATGTGGCGTTTACCCTTTGATTTGTAATACATGTTCATCTAGCCATATGGGTAGAACTTTTCGAAATTTTAACAACCGCTTAAAGGAACACACTAGATGTTTACGTCCTATTTCTGCAGGTTTTTTTCACTATTTGCGAACCACATTCTTGATAGTAGACATGAATTTAATCGCGAAACTAATTTTGAAATTTTACATTTTTCTAAGAAAGGTCTTTTTAATTTAATTTCGGATGCAGGTCAAAATTAAAAATAAATCCATTAATTCTCATGCTACTTTTGAATCAACACCGTTGTTCCTACATGTATTGTAGTTCATCATGTTTGTCATGACTACTAAGACCTGATGATGCGTTAAAGCGAAACCAGTAGTCTAATAAAAATATTGGTAATTGTGGGTTAGAACTTTTTCATCCTGTACTTCCAATTTAAAACTGGATCCACACTACATATATTCCGTATATGACGTATACTTATAGAAAAGATGCAAAAGATTCTTCAATCACACACGCAAATAAAATGACCATTAGATGAAATGAAAAGTTCGTGTAAAAATTCCTTACGTTGACAAAGGTAGACGAGACTTTTCCAATGTTATAATGGTTGTACTTGAATACAATGAAGATGGATTGTATGAGCTGGATCACCAGTTTGTTTTCTAGAAATTAATTCACTATATGGGAGTCAACATTTTTTGGCATTGATATTATTTTCCCAGAGAAGAAATCTTTACGCCAAATAGCTATGCTCAAACTTTATCTGGAGGAGAAGGGTACAAAAGATGGCACTGCAAAACAAAATGTCGTAGCTAAAAGTGCCTCTGCAAAACTGTCGGTGTATTGTGTAATTCTAATTTTATTTTATTTGTTAACTTGTTCAAATAAGTAATAAAAACTGTTTTAAAACCGCAGTTTTGTTTTGGGATATGAATGTTATTGCTTTTTATTTTTTCTCTATATCAGTAGCTAGTTTTAAACAGTAGGGGTTGCCTATATGCAGCCAATTTGATGAAGGCTGAACCTAGTTTTAGTCGAATGCACCCGGCTGCATCTAGTTTTAAGTATAGGTGAACAAGATACATTAAAGTTCATGCAACTAAAACTAAGCACTTCACTTCACATACATCATGAATTTTTCAAATATTTTTTCTAATAACAAGTACATAATGAAACACACAAAAAAAATAGAAATAATTGTCTTCGAGACAACTAACTAATCTTGTTGCTCGCATTACAGAACCTCCCACAACAGCGGCACCCTGTGAAGTTTGCCCCAGTAAGTTCTCAATTATCAAGCACTAACTAAAAATAAGTCTGATAATGCATATGATATTCATTTCAAAACCACAGATGAAGGGTGAAATTTTAGAATATTTTTAGTAAAAAAAATTCAATGAGAAATTCCCAAAATTCATGTGTGTATTAAAGTTTTACTTCGTGGTATAGAAAGCTTGAAATGTTAGTGCAAGTGCTAGAAATAAAATGTTTGTATCAATGAAGTGATATAACACTTCTCTTTGCAATCACATAGACAAAAAATACCTTTCGCAACACACATTTTTAACCGATCAGCAGTAGTGAATTTACAGCTTTGCGATACATTTAGTCCTGTAATGGACGAGCGTGAAAACGGTGCTGAAAGGTATAATATTAACGCTCATGTACTGTAACACATTAGAATATATGGGATCCAATCATTTTTAAAATCGCGCGCTATGGATTTCGCATATTGAAAATTGCTGGGAATTGATGGTATATAGGACTGAGTACAATAAATTGTGGGAGGGAGCTATAAAATTATCAAATTTACGTAATGGTACAATCAAATCTTATATGATTATGTTGAATAAAGTTTTTATATATTTGTTAACCTTGATTTAATGCATGGTATATAGTTGTCATCAATATCTCACTGATAACTAGAGTGGTCGACTTTCATCTGCGGGTCAGGTCTGTGCGAAGTTTCATATACGTGACATTAACGTTTAACACAAGTATACAGTACAGTGTCGGGAAAGAACAACATTATTTATTTATTTAACTGTAAATATTATATATAAACTCCTTGCCTTATTTAAGTAGCAGAAAAGGGTATAGGATTGCTGAAATATTTGTAGCATTAAGTGTTTCAAGATTTTTCTCACTAAATCGCTTTCGTTACGATGATAAAACATGCTTATATTTTGAAAAAACCGTTCAAGATCTACGGATGTAACACACGCATAATTAAAATAATCTTTATAGGTAGATAACGCATCAGATGTACCACCACCTATGTGTAGTCTAATTTGTGCCAGCACAATAACTTTACAAATTATTTTGGTACCACTATGATGTAAATCTTGGAATTTACTGATATACTTTTCTACATTATTAAACATTAGTCATTTTCTGGAATTTTCTACGTCCGACATTGTATTACTATGGGTAAAACTTTAGGAGAGTCGACTGACACTGATCCTGGATACTAATTAACCAAAAATCGGCATTTAATTGCCTTGAAGATATACTCTGGCTAAACATTCTACATAGCACGAGGTAAGTGCGGCCCATGTAAGCAGACACTTCCGATCACTCTAATGATAACTCCCTTCTGGATACAATGATAATGCTTAAAGGATCTGAAGGAAAGGAAGGAAAACAAAAGATGAAGCTAATATTAGTTATTATAATAATATGACGTAGAATGCTTTTAATTGCATCATCGTTAATTAATACCCATTTTACTCATGCAATCAAGTTTCTGCAAGCTTCTTCATTTAGCCGATAGCTCTGCAAAAATTATTTATCAGTTAAGGATCCTGGGTATCTCATAAGTTTCGACGTGCCACCGTCAAATATCGTGAAGTCCTTCTATGCTCTTTCACTTAACTGCATAGTGAAAGTGAGCACATGGAAGATCCAATACTGTAACTGAACGAAATATAATAATAATGAATCTTCTTTATTGTTGTAATGCCAACTACAAAACATATAATATTTAATAAGCAAAAAATCATAAAAGTAATGGATCATTTACAAAGTAATTTAATTGTTTCAGTTTAGAACTGCTGTAACTAACCCTATATAACAAACAGAAATATAAAATACTTGTACAGAAATGGAGAAAAAGAAGCGCACATCAATTCAAAAAGTGCGAAGTTTTGCTTTAAACTGACCGATTCCGGAAGATTTGATTCATAGGAATATCATCTCATAAATATTAAACGTAAACGATATTTTAAACAAAGTTCTATGGAGATATCAAACCTAAAATATATTTTTTCACATAATTACTACCTACGTACTACATATATTTAACAGCTAATAATTATGTCTGTGACCGTTATGTTGGCAAGATTCAGATCATCAATAAGAGACGATTATTTTAAAAACGAAAACGACGTATTAAATGAACTCATAGTCAAATAGCGATATCGAATTGACTTATCGACACTTCTATGGCTGTCGCTACCAAATAGCGAAAAGTCGCAAAATAATGACGTAATTAGCAACAGAAAGTGTAAAATGGCGCTTTCCATATCCGAGTTAGCGATTCGATATGATGTTTAGCGATATCGCTATGTGTTGCAGAATAAGGCTCCTGAATGCGATTACATACAAAATCCTTGACTTCCTCAAAAGAAGTCGACAGATAAAATACCCTATAGCAACACCGACTAGATATATAGGGTTTCTACAAGGAGTGTATCGGGGTACTGCACGGAGTGCGCACGGGATACTGATGCGTAGAGGTATGTTACGCCTATTCGCCGTTGCGGCCGGTATTCTCTGGGTAACCGCCCTCCCCCCCCCCCCCCCACTCAATGTCTCGGGCCTGGTATCTAGCCGGCATTGTTAAATAGAGAAAATAAAGTTTAACAATTGCGCCCATGTTCCACTCTTCAAAAACCTTAGCTCCCAGCATTCGCATGAAAGTGAGAAAAATGCACGGAAAAACCTGTACTCTGAGACTCGCCACGTCAGTACCATAGTACATCACCGCAAATTATTTTATTTTTAGCACGACATTATTATTAGTAGCCCTTCATCGCCGTTGCGCATTTTTCTTAATATTTTCGGCGATCGAAATCGTTCATATGCATTCCTGGCTTAAGACGTAGTAATGTACTTACAGTAATAAAATAACTTTGTATTTCAGCTACCACGGAAAGTAAGTATTACCGATATACGCTTCTTTAGCAAAAGCAACCTAGTTGCGTTCTATTTTAATGCAACACTGCACAAACGTGTTGATTAGCCCTTCCACTATATAACCAGGAATTTCTAGAGAAGTACATGTTACGTCATATAGGGTGCTAATTTGAATGCTTACTGTGTTTAGATAGTAGGTGTATATGTTTGGTATTGCACTAAGTGCTCTAAACAGAACCAGTTTGACGTCAGAGAACAGCTACGAGAGATTATTCAGAAATTTCGAGATTTCCTCAATTGTCGAGCATAAGACCACAATATAAACCACTAAGAATGATGGAGAAATTCTGAAAACATAATTGATTTCAGCATGTAAAAGTATATGGGGATCAGACATTTTTATGCTTGGGACAAACCAAAACCTTGTTAACCAGTATAATTAGGGTTAAAGAGTTATAACTATATCGTTGTGTGTAATACAACGACTGCTTCTTTTTATTCGGACGATTCATCTCTTAACATACGGCGTGTTTATTGTATTTTGTTCAACAATAATGTCCGATGGTGCGTAAGTGGATATGGGTTTTAGACGTATACTAAATAATATCGAGTTGTCTATAATGTAAATACCTAGATCTGAAATGTGAGGATAAAACTTAAGCTAATATAGTTAGTTATTGTAATAAATAGCGATAACCGATTTAAAATAAGCATCTAATAAATTGATTTAATATGACCTAGGAAACTCTGCACAACGATGATACTTTTTCTTATCCGTTATGTAAAATTCTTGTATGTTGTAATTCTTAAAATTTGATTACAAAAATTGAATCCAAAGAAACTTCAACTAGCGTTGCCATCAGAACTCATCTTTCAAACGTAACAAATGTATATAACGAAAGCATGTAAATGTTGTGGCAACTAACTTTACTTTTCACACAAATACTGCATCTTATCAAAGTTCATTTATTGTTGGGTAATTTAAAACCAATACGCAAAATACCTAAATAAACTAAGAAAGTAAGTCGTGTAGGTTAAACTGATTGGTAAGCTAATATATGTAGATACATGCAGACAATAACAAACTGCTACATTGGAAAGCTGTTGTTTGAAGTACAGTTAAGCTTAGAAATTGAAACTCCGACGACTCATCTTTGTCCTTACTGGTTTATATTGTGATAATACCGGCTGGTGCCGCCATCTTTTTTTCCGAACAACTAACAAGAAAAAACTGTTCCTGGTAACTTACTTTGCCCTGTTTGATGCTTAAAGAATACAGAGGAATATACCTAACGCCGGACTTCTGCATTTCCTGCAACAAACCAAACTTACACACCTGGTAATGGGATTGTTCAGTAATTATATTGACTTATTTGTTAATTCGGGCTTTAAATGTTAGACACGGTTTTTAAAAATATTATTGGTGCTAAAATCATATCAACATCAGTTTTGTTCTAATGCATTATATGTTTCTCTTTCTTTAATTGAAGTTGGTGAGATCGAAAACCCCACAGAGCGAAAATTTGACATTTTAAAGTAAGATAGCCTCTTTATGAAAAAAATCGGTTGAGGATAATAGTATTTTGGACTTGTAAGATTTTCGAATTCATCGATTCAATTAGTACGAAAATATTTCTTACAACAAGTGGTATTTAGGTCCGAATTGTTACGAATTCTGCGAGGAAATTTTGGACGAAATTTGTCCAACTACACCAGGTAAAATTATGACATATATATACTTTTTATTAAAATGTTTCTTTTAATCTGTGGTATTTTGCACCAGTGGACTGTAATGAATACTGCGAGGAAATTTTGGACGAAATTTGTCCAACTACACCAGGTAAAATTATGATTTTGTCTGCTTTTCATTAAAAATGTTTTTTTAATCTGTGGTATTCAGCACCAGTGGACTGTCATGAATACTGCGAGGAAATTTAGAACGATATTTGTCCAACCACACCAGGTAAAATTATGATTTATGTCTGCTTTTCATTAAAATGTTTCTTTTAATCTGTGGTATTCAGCACCAGTGGACTGTCATGAATACTGCGAGGAAAATTTGGAGGATATTTGTCCAACCACACCAGGTAAAATTATGATTTATGTCTGCTTTTCATTAAAATGTTTCTTTTAATCTGTGGTATTCAGCACCAGTGGACTGTCATGAATACTGCGAGGAAAATTTGGACGAAATTTGTCCAACTACACCAGGTAAAATTATGATTTATGTCTGCTTTTCATTAAAATGTTTCTTTTAATCTGTGGTATTCAGCACCAGTGGACTGTCATGAATACTGCGAGGAAAATTTGGAGGATATTTGTCCAACCACACCAGGTAAAATTATGATTTATGTCTGCTTTTCATTAAAATGTTTCTTTTAATCTGTGGTATTCAGCACCAGTGGACTGTCATGAATACTGCGAGGAAAATTTGGAGGATATTTGTCCAACCACACCAGGTAAAATTTATATAGCTTTCCATTATAGTAGTAGTTCATTTTCCTCCTCTAGGAGTATGGGTCATCCAGATATGTCATTGACGATAAAGAAGGTTAGGTGGTCAGACTAACGTTACTCACTTTTACACTTCCACTTTGCATATTTTTTCCACTATTCTATTCCATTCCTTTTTGTTTTAAGCTATTTATTATCTTTAGTTCTTTCCATTGTAATTGGGTTTTTCTTCTCCAGATTACATAAAGGCGATCTTTTCGAATTTTTCCTTTTATATTGTAATTTAGACTTTGTTTGGTGATGTTCAAGTTATCTTTCCTAAGTGTGTATCTTATCAATCCCCACTTTCTGCAATTAATTGGAGCTTCGATTGGTTTTTGTTGATTAATATTCCACAGCTCGGTATTGGGGATTATGTTAGGCTAGCAGATTCCTATAATTCTTCTTAGGTATTTACAATAAAACCTTATATCTGTTGCAAGTCTTCTTTATTCAAAACCCATGATTTACATCCATACTACAATACACTTTGAACGTTTCTACGGAATGATCTAACTTTAGTTTCTGTTGTTTGCTTTTGGATGTGCACAGTTTCCTCAACAAGTTGTATGATGAGTAAGCCAGCCTTGTTTATTCTGGTTTGTATATCTTTGTGACTATTTCGCTTCCATGACAATTCCTACATATGTAAAATTGTTTTCAATGTAGGTCTCATTTATCGCTATGTCAGTTTTATTGTTGCTGTTGATTGTCATTATTTTAGTTTTACTGCTACTTAATTGTTAAACCGATTTCTTTGGACTTTTTTTCACCAGTGTGTTTATTTTTTCCTGCTTGTGATTTAGATTTTATGCACTCTCTAAATCTCCAAATCAGTCCATTTCGGTTTTTTGTGGAATTTCTCATTATCCAATCAATTGCTATTAGAAGGAGGAGTAGGAACGCAGCACACAACCTTACCGTACTCCGCATTCGATATTAATTTTCTCTGATGACTATCCATTTATTCTTATTGTCACCCCATGGACTTGGTATAATAGTCTAATCAAGCGTATTATTTTCTAAGGTACCACATATTCTTCTAGAATTTGCCACAGCTTTCTCTCATCGATCTCATCAAAGCCCTTTCGTTAATCTACGTGAGACGTGGTTGTTTTTGCCATTGCATTCATCTATTATTATTCATAGGGTGCATTTTTGATCAACACATGATCGACCAGTTCTAAAACCAGCTTGATTATTTCTAAGCATTCCACCGATTGCAACTTTTAGCCTATTTAATACAATACGTGACAGTTCTTGGCTAGTATTATTCATTAGCACAATTGTTCTCCAATTTTCAACACTTTGTTTTGTCATCTTTCTTTGGATTACTCTCTTTCCATTCTCCGGCATTATTTCTTCTTGCAAAAATGTTTCCTAGTGGACATGGCATGATTTTTTTCATTTATATCTAATCCTGCTTTCATTTGTTTGTTGTGGATCTTATCTCGCCCGGCAGATTTGTTATTTTTTAGGCGCTCCATGGTACTTTTTACTTCAATGTTATTTGGTTCTAGTTATATCTCTCTTCTTGTTGTTGGTTGATTCCACCCCATCTATTTATCTCTTTCGGAAATTCTTATTGGTTTCTTATTTGTCTAAGTATGTATGTCATTTTCTTTCCGGCTTCTCTCTTTGTTGCTGCCTTTACTGCTTCTCTCTTGAAGTTTCGGACAGCCTCTCTTTAATTACTTGTGGCTTTGTTTATATAGCTGTTTCAGCTTTCCTCTTTCGTGCATCCTTTTTTCACTTAAAATTTTCACACCTCATAGATTTCATTCTTGAATTTTGTTCTACGTTTCTTTTAATATCCATTCTTTAATGAGTGTTTGCGTTGTTTCCAATACCTTTGTAACTGTATCATCTAATACTGTTTTATATGTTTCCCATATCTGATTGACAGTTTCCTAATGTTTTTTTTTTTTGCTTTCTAGCTCTCGTGCATATTGTTCTTGTATTTCGGGAGAATTTGTTAACCATTGTATATTCAATTTCGTCTTTTTCACCATGTTTTTATTTTTTAAGGGTTTCACTTTTATTTGAATTTTTGATCTAACTTGCATATTATCTGCGTCTCTTATAGATCTTACATCTATTAGATATCTTATGAATTTTCTATCTATGCATATGTGGTCCATTCATTCAAAGTATTTTGCTCCTGCGGATGTCCACGTTTCTTTATATATTTCTTTGTGCGGGAAATGGCTTCACCTATTGTCAAATTATTTGCCGCGAACTTTAAAAAAAGGTTTCTATGTTCATTTTGTCTTCCTACTCCTTCTTTTCCTTCTTCCTTCTTCGTTCTTCTTTCGTTCTTCCTTGTTTGTATTATCGTTTCCTATTATTGCATTTAGCATCCCATCAGCAAGTTGATATCTCTTTTATATTTTCTCTGAATCATATCATATATTTTCTGTGAATGTTCGTAGAATTCTTCTTTCTCCTCCAGTGTTTCATTGGTTGTAATGCGTTTAATGTATATGCGCACATTAATGATGCATATATTATAATATTTTGCTTAGAATCTTGCTGTAATAATTCGGTCTGATACTGGCTGCTATTCTAGCTAGAGCTCGTTTTGCATCTTGGTTTTTGCAACAAGAAAATATGGAGGTTTTATCATTTCTCAATCTTATTTCTCCCCACCCTATCCATCTTGTTTCGCTTAGTCCTAATACTTCTTTATTGAATCTTTCAATTTCTTTTATAACATCGTTTAATTTACTCACTGTTCTAGATCCCTATGTTTATTTTTTTGTATAGTATTCAATTCTTTTCCTTTTTTCTGCTATAGTGCATTTGCTGCTGTGTTGGCCTCTGTATTGACAAATGTTTTCCTTTCTATCGTTAATTTTCGCATTCTTATCCATATGCTGATTATTTATTTATTATATTAACTTTTCTTTCAATTATTGAGTTCTTAACCGCATTTTAGTTGCTTTTTCTTTCATAATCTTAATCTTCCTCCTTTCTTGTTTTGTCATATCTTCATTTATATAATATTTTTAAGTTTATATTTACTCTGCATGATATTAATCTTATTTTCCGCTTTTTGCATTTCTCCTTCACAAGTTTTCCCTCTATTTTTTCGCTGCTCTAATTGTGATGTCTACCTTTAAATGTTTAAATATTGTTTACCATATTGGTGACAGCTTGTTTTAAGATAGTAGGATCGTCGACATTCATTATGAGATCATTCGCTATTGTATTATTTTTTTCTGTTCTCTTTGTTCATTATCTCTATTGTATTTTTCATTTCTTCTCATTCTTTTTTTTTACCTCTTACAATTAGTATTCTCTTCTTATTTTTTTTGTCTCTATTATGTTTTTCATTTCCCCCCATAATTTACGTAGTCTGCATTAAAATGTTTCTTTTAATCTGTGGTATTTAGCACCAGTGGACTGTCATGAATACTGCGAGGAAAATTTAGATGAAATTTGTCCCACTACACCAGGTAATATTATGACTTATCTAATCCACATTGAAATGTTTCTTTTAATCTGTGGTATTTAGTCCCAACGGATTGTAAAGAATACTGCGAGGAAAATTTAGACGAAATTTGTCCAACTACACCAGGTAATAATATGACTTACATAGTTCACATTGAAATGTTTCTTTTAATCTGTGGTATTTAGCCCCAACGGATTGTAATGAACACTGCGAGGAAATTTGCGAAGATTTTTGTCCAGCCACACCAGGTAATATTATGGCTTACATAGTTCACATTGAAATGTTTCTTTTATACTGTGGTACTTAGCCCCAACGGATTGTAAAGAATACTGCGAGGAAAATTTAGACGAAATTTGTCCAACTACACCAGGTAATAATATGACTTACATAGTTCGCATTGAAATGTTTCTTTTAATCTGTGGTATTTAGTCCCAACGGATTGTAATGAACACTGCGAGGAAATTTGCGAAGATTTTTGTCCAACCACACCAGGTAATATTATAGCTTACATAGTTCACATTGAAATGTTTCTTTTAATCTGTGGTACTTAGCCCCAACGGATTGTAAAGAATACTGCGAGGAAAATTTAGACGAAATTTGTCCAACTACACCAGGTAATAATATGACTTACATAGTTCGCATTGAAATGTTTCTTTTAATCTGTGGTATTTAGTCCCAACGGATTGTAATGAACACTGCGAGGAAATTTGCGAAGATTTTTGTCCAACCACACCAGGTAATATTATAGCTTACATAGTTCACATTGAAATGTTTCTTTTAATCTGTGGTACTTAGCCCCAACGGATTGTAAAGAATACTGCGAGGAAAATTTAGACGAAATTTGTCCAACTACACCAGGTAATAATATGACTTACATAGTTCGCATTGAAATGTTTCTTTTAATCTGTGGTATTTAGTCCCAACGGATTGTAATGAACACTGCGAGGAAATTTGCGAAGATTTTTGTCCAACCACACCAGGTAATATTATAGCTTACATAGTTCACATTGAAATGTTTCTTTTAATCTGTGGTACTTAGCCCCAACGGATTGTAAAGAATACTGCGAGGAAAATTTAGACGAAATTTTGTCCAACTACACCAGGTAATAATATGACTTACATAGTTCACATTGAAATGTTTCTTTTAATCTGTGGTACTTAGCCCCAACGGATTGTAAAGAATACTGCGAGGAAAATTTAGACGAAATTTGTCCAACTACACCAGGTAATAATATGACTTACATACACTGTTGAAAATATTACGGTTTCGGCGTTAATTTTGCGCTAGTCAAATATTTTAGTGTTGATTTTTACAAACTTTGCCAGACGAATTGACTACATGTGTTTAGTAGAACAGAAATTACTAGAATTTGGTGTGAATTCTTTGTTCAGATATGAAGATTTACTATTTTCTCTAGACATTCAGAAGCATCAACCAATCAGAATTTTTCCCTCGGATAGAAATATAGAAACCCCACCTAATCTAATACAGTATTGCATTATACGCACCACCTGCATTGCACGTGTATCTGTTTTCGAGTTTGTTTCTGCGTATTAACATATCCAAACAAACCACCAATTGTGACTGACCTGCAAAGTGTAACCTTGTGTTATTAAACGTTAATTCTAGTGGGCATAAAAAATTCCAACATCTTAAAGATGTATTGGGAACAACTATTTACGTAATTAGTTCAGATTTAAATCAAATAGCATAAACATTCACTTAATTTTATAATGGTTCTCAAAAAATTATTTTAAAATTAGTACGTTTAGTTGAAACCAAAAGTTTTGAATGAGTGGTTCTGTATATTTATAATTGAGAAAACGTCTTAAAGAGAGAATATTATAGCACTAAGAAATAGGAGTTGCATATTAAAAAGACGTTGTGTTTAGAAAACGGTGTAAATCATCCAATAGATCGCATTCATTTAGTTAAACAGCTAGTAAATTTGTCTAGTCTAGATCAAATAAAATGTGACTAGAAGTATATCATAATTCCACGGGACAAAATAACCCTTTAGCAATAGACAATACTTGACTATCTTTGTTCGTCAAATTTAAACTTCTATAGTTCTCGACAAAATAACACGAAAATAGTGTGGAACTCTCCTGACTATTAAATTAGTCAAAAAAGTGTTAAAATTTTCAACAGTGTAGTTCGCATTGAAATGTTTCTTTTAATCTGTGGTATTTAGTCCCAACGGATTGTAAAGAATACTGCGAGGAAATTTTAGACGAAATTTGTCCAACTACACCAGGTAATAATATGACTTACATAGTTCACATTGAAATGTTTCTTTTAATCTGTGATATTTAGCACCAACGGACTGTAATGAATACTGCGAGGATATTTGTTCAACTACTACACCAGGTAACATTATGATTTATATAGTATACATTACAATATTTCTTTTAATTGGTGCTGGGCGAATCAAAAAGGATCTTAAAACGCTAAACAGATATTTAATAGATACGGCAAGAATAATCGACACCTATTTTTAAAGATGCTTTCGGTAAACGATTTAAGCGTCTGTTTAGAATTACAAATCGAACAGTCAAGTGAAATACAGATAAGATACACTGTCATCTGCTCCCGCGATGCAAACGTTTGAATGTCCTTCTCAGAATTCCTCCAGAGAATTCTCTGAAACGCCATACACGTTTATACGAACCTGCCGATGCATTTTCGCCACATCAGCTGTTAACACATATTTGTGCAAACGAAGTCTACAAATAATATCGAACAGGTCCTGTTGTAATTTTGGTCCCACCATCAAAGTGTCATTTAATGATAGTCCACTCGTTGTTCTCGCCGAACCATCAAACACTCCTCGATTCTTTGTCGCAAGGCTATTTTCTTTCACAACTACATGATGTGGAAGATAAAAGTGCGGTTGCTCTCTGTCTGCGTTGTTTACAGGTCTCATATGTCCCAATTCTAAATATTCGTTCATGAATGAAATATATTCTTGTTTTAGGACAGGATTTCTTTTAAACTTTCTCTCTAGCGAATGAAATCGTTTTAATGCTTGCTCGTATGAGCCTCCAGGTGTATTCACGTTTTCTTTGAATGGGAGTGACACCACTAATCTCCCGTCACCTTGTCTCTGTGTCGGTTCAGTAAAATGTTGTTCACAAGAACTCTTCTCTCGTGAATGTACTTGTCTTTCTGCAACGGTTTCTATTTCGCAAAATTTCTTTATATTGTTGTTTAATGATTGTAATGTCGACACATTATATATCGATTTCTTTTATTTGTCCTACACACAGCAGCTGATAGAATAGTTCTATCCCTATTGTCATATCGATGTCTTTGGATACATTGAATTGTGGATCCCCTAGTCTCACATTTCTAGAGATTCTTATGTGCTCTCGCGGAATATGCACAAGGAACTAAAAATGTCGTAGAAGCTGAGCCAATCTTCGTACGCACCTGTGAACTTTGGTAGTTCCATAGTGGGTAATTTCACAACGTCCGCCGAAGTTTCTATTACACGATTTAATTTGTTAGTACCACCTGTACTTAGAATTTTTCAAGCTCCAAATATTTGTCTCCAAAAGTATTTCGCCCATCACCCTCTAATTCCGATTCGTCTCCACACACCTCTATCTTAGACTGAATCCTGTTAAATTCATCATACAGGTATGTGAATTTCTCATAGCGCGACTTACGTAATAGTTTCTGTCACACCGTTGTACACTGTACACATGTCGCGCGTTCCACGGAAGTTTCTGACGCGCAGTGCACGTTTACGTTATATTTTTACGCGCGCGCTTCGCAACTTATGCTCGGAATTGATTTGGGGTCACAAATGAATTATTAAAACTAAAAATAATTCTAAAAATGTCTTAACATATTCCTTATTTTATGCTGAAATTAGAGATAAAACATTAAGGAAGAATGACAGCTTTTTTCAAAGTGTACAAGATTTTTGCATATTTTCTCGACTTTTCTAATATAAATTACCAGTTGGCATTTATACAATTTCTTTCTTCAAATAATTATAAAAGAATACGTTTCTAAATCATTTTTTAATACGACACAGCAGGGCTAGGTAATTAAACGCAGAGCACATTAAGTATTTGCAAATTATACCATCTGAACACTCACGAGTAATCTATAGCTAAAATAAACAACAAAGGATACATATGGCAACAATCGTCCCAAAAACTAATCCCCTCTATAGTATGCGACAAAGGCGCTCCAACCTTTTCGGCTAGAGATTTACATTCGAAGAATTTGACTTTATAGTTCTAACCGAAGGATTTAATAAAAAAATAATTTTTCGAATCGGTACATACGCAATCACTGGTAGATTAAAGGAAATCTATGTTTCCTTCAGACTCTATGTCTTTTCTCTATGTCATCTTTTTTTCGTGTCGAGTGTACACAATTGTTTGATCGAAGTTTTAATCGCTTTAGATGGTATATCGTTTTCTGTCATTTAGAATTTGAAAGGTATAGTACTTCTCCATTTCTTTAATATTTCTTACAGCCATTAGTAATTGTTCCTTTTTTAAATTATGCATTACTAGCAATACCTACAATATCATGAACTTTTTTTGTTGGGCTTAAAAAGAGTATGAATTCAAAGCTACCATCGGGAAGGAAGTGATTATTTTTTGCAACTCCAAAAGGAAAGAGAATTGATGTGTTGTATGTGTATATTGGAAGGGCGATAGTACACTGCGACCTAAAAGATCTATTGTGTCCCTGTTCTTGCTGTTTTGCAGCTGGCTGCAGTGTAGGATATCAGAAGGCCCTAGGTTAGGTAAGTCTCCCTCTTCGATTTTACGTGCTCCCAGGTACAACGCCCTTGAGTTCCACAGTGCTACGCAATTTGAGAGGGGATGGATGCCATCCTGTTCCCCAATCTGCTCCAGTCATTTTGCTCCTCCCTTTGTTCCTTCCTTGGGAGGTACTCTCACTTTGGAAGTGGAAGGCTTCTTATGGAGGTCCTGCTCCAATTCCTGTTTATTAGCGGTGTCGTTCCGCTAATAAACGTCCTCCCTCCATGGTTGATCCCACGAGTAGCTAGAGAAGAAAAGGTCCACCTCCACAGAGCCCCGCATGCAGAGGTAAGGTTGGACTAGTAGACTGGTCTTCTATCCAGCCACGCATCCCATCAGCCTAGTCCGTCACCTTAGGATTTAGGTTTTTATTGAGGTTTTCGGTCCGTGCAGTTAAGCCAAGAACCCCCGCCCCTTTCGGGACCTGGTTTAACAGTTGGGCTTTCGGTAGCCGAAAGCAACAACTGGGATTGTTGTAGAAGCCTGTGCAAACCCTTAGCCACGACACGACAGCTCGGGCGAGGGGGTAATGGTTCACGGCAACGGTCTTCATTGATCCTGCTCCGATTTTAAGCAGAGAGGAGGAACTTATAGCCGCTACTAACCATCTCGTCTTGAGCGAACTCTGACAAGATGGCTTTCCATATCCACCACCTTGGGGACTCGCCTGGTAGGTACTCCCAACTCCTAGGAAAGAGAATTGATAGGGAACGGTCGAATTCAAAATTATTTAAAAATTGAAATTATTTTTTTTGTTTTTCATTTACATAGAACAGTTCACAGATAGATTTCAATATTTTTTATGGTATTGCAATAGCGGGTTCATCCTCCTTGCCGTCTAATCACTTCTGCCATCATGGACCTTATTAAGGCTTGGCAGTAGTCTGGTGCTAACGTTTCGCAAGTTTCTTTTATTCGTTGAAACAGGTGATCCGGGTAACTTGAGTTTTCAGAAAACCTTTTATTTAACTTCCTTTTTACCTTAATTTTCAATAGGGCCTAAGTCAAGGGTGATTGGGGGCCAGCATAAGATTTCAGTATTTTGTTCAGTAATCCATTGACGAACTATATGGACTGCATGCACAGCGGCTTTATCATGCTGAAAGATAAACCCGTCTCCATGATCTATCAAACGGCAGCACTAGATTTTCTAGATATCATTATATTGAACGCCTGTGAGGTCGCCATCGATCTCTCCGCACATCTCTGACCCTTCGTAAAACATCTATACCCAAACTGTATTTCGCTCAACTGATTCGGTTTGAAAAGATCGGTAACCCTAAACAAGAATCGGTAACCCTAAACAGAATCTTGAAACGTATTTTAAAAGAATCGGTTAATTGTTAAGATAAGGTTTCGATTTTCCTTGCCATTCGACTAAACATCCGTTCTGCGTTATCGGATGGTTATTCATTCCGATTAGTTCACCATTAATTTTAATTTGTTGTACTCAGCACCGATAGATTGTAATGAATACATAGTTTTCATTTCAATTTGCTTTGAAATGTTTCTTTTAATCTGTGGTATTTAGTACCGACGGATTGTAATGAATACTGCGAGGAAATTTGTCCAGCCACCACACCAGGTAAAATCTGTGATTATGTAATGTTTTTCCTGTTTTGCACTAAGATATTTCTTCCAACCTCTGACATTTAGCACCGGAGGACTGTACTGAATACTGCGAGGAAATATGTTCAGGTAAATTCACAAATTATTTGACTTTTGTTTTAATTTGGGCTGAAATATTTCTCCTACTCCTAATCTTTACAACCAGACTGTAATGAATACTGCGAGGAAGTTTATACAACAACACCAGGTAAAGTAACACATTATAAAATCTTTGGTTTTGGTTTGCACTAAAGTATCTCTTCCAACCTATGGCATTTAGGGCCAGACTGTAATGAATACTGCGAGGAAATTTGCACAACACCAGGTAAAATTCTTAATTATATACATAGTTTTTCATCTCGGTTTTGCACGTCTGCTAAAATATTTTTTCCAACTTGCAATTGTTCCATTCCAGACTCTAGTGGGTCCACCACCGAAGTAACTTGTCCAGGTAAAATAATGAATTATGAAATCTTACGTTTTGGTTTGCACTAAAGTAATTCCTCCAATCTATTGCATTTAGAGCCAGACTGTCATGAATATTGCGAGGAAATTTGTACTACACCAGGTAAGATCCTTTTTTCTTCATCTTTGCACGTGCGCTCAAATATTTCTCCCAACCTGGAATTTTTCAGCACCAGATTGTAGTGAATTTACCACCGAAGTAAATGGTCCAGAAACATCAGGTAAAATAATAAATTATAAAATATTTGGGTTTTGTTAGCATTAAATTATTTCTTGCAATCTGAAATATTTCGGTTTTGTTTGCATTAAAATATTTCTTCTAATCTATTGCATGTAGAGCCAGACTGTAATGAATACTGCGAGGGAATAATTTGTACAACTACAGCAGGTAAGATCCCTAATTATGCACATAGTTTTTCATCTTGGTTTCGGCTTGCGCTAAAATATTTCTTCTAACCTGGAATTTTTCAGCACCAGACTGTAATGAATACTGCGAGGGAATTTGTACAACAACGCCAGGTAAGATCCCTAATTATGTACATAGTTTTTTATCTTGGTTTTGGCTTGCGCTAAAATATTTCTTCTAACCTGGAATTTTTCAGCACCAGACTGTAATGAATACTGCGAGGGAATAATTTGTACAACAACAGCAGGTAAGATCCCTAATTATATCCATAGTTTTTCATCTTGGTTAGCGCTTGCGCTAAAACATTTCTTCTAACCTGGAATTTTTCAGCACCAGACTGTAATGAATACTGCGAAGGAATTTGTACAACAACAGCAGGTAAACTCTCGAATTATCTACATAATTTTTATGAATGCACCGAGGTAAATTATTCAACAACAACAGAGGAAATTACTGTTTATTGTATCGGACACCTCAGGGTGTGATGGCATACTATAAATATATGAAGAACCAAAACACTAGAACTAATTCAATTTGTGTGTGTTTAATAAATTCAAGATGAACTATGTTTCTAAAATATTTCAACCAAGTCAACGTTATTACGTTACTTTTTTTAATTACATCCGTGCCGATATTTTTGCGATTTTCTTTCTCATTTAATCTTAGTTGATGTAGGACATGAAAATTTAATAGTGACATGTGTAACACATATTTGTACCAGTGCAACCTAATTTAAGAATGAAACTTACTCAAATTTAAAAAGCAAACAACATACAAAAAAAATAGCAACAATTGGCTCAAATTATTGGCGATTTACTTCAAAACATTCCAAAATTCGGGAAGAAATTATATATGTACTGGCTCTGTTTACTACTATTGTATGTTGCGGGAGCCGTCTGGAGTCTCTGACAACACTGCAGCCCCTTGGCGTTTGTATTTAGTCTCCCATTTCTGTTAGCCATTAAATTATACCAGCCATTCCAGGATCCTATTACTGTGCGCTAATCTGTACATGGTTGATCGAAATAATCCTCTGCGTCCATTTTTGGCTTGCCAAAAATTGCTTGTGTTCTTGCATCTAAAGCCTCGCAGTCACACAGAATGTGCTAAAGCATTCTCTGTCCTCTCATTATACAGTCTGCAGCTGGTATCTTCAGTGTGGATCCCAATTTTCTATAGGTGTGAAGACAATCCCCACTAAGGTGCAGTAGTTCTTTAGCCGTCCTTTTTGATAGTTTTAGTAAAGGTCTTACCACGAGTTTGCCTGGTTGTATTATTCCAGTGTTCTTTTTGTTTCTCCTTGATCCAACTTTTTACCTGCTCTCGTGCTGTATTTCTAGACACACCTAGAACAGGTTCTGGGCCTATACAGGGTGAGTCAGTAGTCCGATATTGGTCGATATTGACTTTAACATCTCTCATAAAAGATTTTTCAATGTGGCATCCTACATGACGGAAAGAAGGGCACGTTATAAAAATATTTTCGCGTTCACAGGGTATATTCACTTTCCAGGACCGTACTCAACTTAATTTTTTGAAATGGTATCATACTCATTCTTTTAGGCATGCTGATTTTTTTTTTTATTTCATCATACGCCCGTTTTTATGATTCATTCATTTTTGTTAGGAATGGGTATATCTAAAACTTATACTTTCTGAGATAATTCAACATTTTTAGAAATTATCACATAAATAAGATATTTATTCATAAAAAGGAGGCTGTGGAATGATTATAATAAGTAAAATAATATTAGTGTAGACAAAAATATGTCCCGAAATAACAAACAACTTTCTAGACTTTTACCTGTCAAAAGCAATATACTAATTTAATAAACTTAAATAACATGTAACAGAAACAAAATTACATTAAATGTTCGATATAGCCCCCTTCTTGTTCAACACAAACTTGCAATCGCGTTAAAAATGGTTCATTAACATTCATTAATATGTTTCCATTTCTTGTGCGATATCATTAACGAATCCGATCCATCATGTTTGCTTTTGTTGTTGGTGGTTCTTGGTAAACTAAATTTTCCACATATCCCCATAGAAAAAAATCAGATTTTGTTAATCCTGTGGTGGCCACCTTACTGGTCCTTCCCTGCCTATACACCTATTCATAAAATTTCTTCCTTAATATCTCTTCGTAAAAGCGGTTTAAACATCAAACAAATTGATTGCTTCTGGGGACCACCCTGTATAATTTTACCAAATAGCATTCAATTCATGAGAACCACCTAAGCTTTCTTAAGCTACTCAGCAAATTTTAGAGTTTAATAGTCAGTGATAATGCCGAAAAAAAGTGTTAAATCAACACGTGCATTTTGAAAATTTTATGTAAAAACTTAAATAACTTGGCAACCTCGCATTGGAAATTTGAAACGAATATATGTATTTGTAGTATTCATTACAACAAATAAATATGCCCAAAAATAAGTATGGTTTCATTTGAAAAAAATAAGTTGAGTATGGTCCTGAAAAACTGATATACCCCGTGGACGTGAAAATATTTTTAGAACGTGCACTTCTTTCCGTTAGGTATGAAGTCACATTGAAATTTTTTTTCTGAGAGATGTTAAAGTCAATATCGACCAATATCGGACTATTGACTCACGCGGCATATGAAGCAGATGATTCTTTTCTTGCCAACTCATCACCTTTCTCGTTTTCTTCGATTGCTGAATATCCAGGTACCCACAGTTGGGGTCTGTAAGGTTATTAAGTTCTCGCATGCATTCCCAAACCAGTCTTGATTGTATCTTGGGGTTCACTAGTGCCCTCACTGTCGCCTGTCTGTCTGCAGCAATACAGACCCGCTTATTTTCGTAAGCTCTCTAATTGATTTCAGTTGCACAATGCAATATTGCGTATGCCTCTGCTCGAAGGACCGTAGCATATTTTCTAGTGAAAGGGCGGTCATTGTATTTCTCACCCTGCGATAGATTCCAGCTTCAGTCCCATTTTCAGTTTTTGATCCGTCTGTAAACCAGATCAATGCTCCGAACTTGTTCAATTGATTCCAGCTTATCCAATCCGTGATTTCCACATCGAAATTTCTGTTAAGAAGATAAGTATGTAGAAATCATGTGGTTTGATCTCATTCCCAAAAGATTGCCTTCCACATGATGGACGATATTATTGTGTATCATTCCTGCATATCTGACACTTGGTAGTTCTTGCAATCTGAGTTGCCCCATTCTTGCCTCGCCCTTTATTACCAAATGAAGAGGGAGGTCTAGGAGACATTCCATTGCTGCTGTAGGAGTACTACTCATAGCTCCTTTCTTAAAGACGCGAGCGTCTGTAGTTTGCTAAATTCGGTTATAGCAGTTTGCTGCTGCAACTTTGTCCACCATACCAGAGATGCAGAAATGATCACAAGTCTAACCACTGTGATGTATGTTCAGTACATCATATTTGGTATTAATCCCCATATTTTTCTATTAGCTCTCCAAGCCAACGTAAGTATACCAATAGGTCATAAGATTTCACCTTTTTTGCAAAATATCTGGAAATTAAATTTCGAACTTTCGCATTTTGTTTCTATTTATGATCTTCTGAATTGATGATTGCGATAGTTCTAATTCTTGTTCGGCACACTGTACTGATGACCAAGAATGTGCTTTAAAATATACCAAAACGTTAATTATATTATCTGCATTATTTATACTTTTGGGCAAAATTCTGTGTAGTTTTAAGGATAATCCAAAATTACTAAAATCTATAATTCTGAGAACCTGTTGGCACTCGTAGGTTTGGAAAGTTTTCATTAAATCTTCTATATGTTTTGGCGATGTATTTATCACAATGCCTGTAAATAATAAAAAAAAAATCATAGTAATTTCAAATCCACATGCTAATTGTTTGAGATCAGTAGTTAAGTAAGATAAAATAGATTAGTAAAATACAGTAGATATATGTCATTAAGTGTCCGAAAATACAGGTTGTTCCATTGGAAGATATTTCAAGGCATTTTTCATACATAGCCCGTAAATGTAACCTCTGTGTATTTTAATTCAATTTTGATGTCGTGGCAAGTTAGCTTAAGATATCTTTAAACTGTTTTTAAAATGCATTATAAGTTACAAAGGTGTATACACTTTCGTCAGGATCGGATTTTATATAAAATCCGATAAATATTGATAATTTATTTTGAAAATCGTTTAAAATAGGTATGAATAAGATATATGGAAAAATTATACAAAATCTAAAAAAGAATCCAATAATAAAGAAAAGAAACAAGGTATCGCATTTAAATTAAAAAAAAAATGCTACCTGGTTTAGGTAGAAGTGGCAACGTTGTGTTACGTTGATGCAAATATATTAAAAATCTAAACTAACTCGTAGACTTTCGCGGTCGTTGTCCATATTACACCCCTGAAACTGAGTTTCAGGTCAACAAACAGTAACAGCTCTGTGTCCCTTGTGTTTGTGCATGATACAATTGCCAGAAGAAGTCAAGAACGTGGTTCCAACCCGAAAACCAAGCAAAATATAACATATTAGAAACTTAGTTTGCTTTGGTTTAACTTATACTTACAAAATTTTAATTAATTTTAAGGTTGGTTCTCATTATTCTTCTAGTATGCTATTCACCCGATATACATTTATATATAGTTTTTCCTATAAGACGTTTCACTCGCAAGGAATTCCTCTAAAACTCGTAATGAGAGATAAAGTTTATATAAATTGTTGTAAAGCATCGAGATGTTGCGAAGTATTTCGTAACATTTGTGTAGTTTTTAAAAGTGTAAGTATACCTTAAACAAATAAGATATGACAGTCCCACGTCCTAAATTCTTTAAGAAAATACATATCTTTGATTTTCTAAATATTGTGTCGCATTGTTCTAGAAAGGCGGTTGTGATTTAATTATCGCTTAGAATAAGTGAATCAAACTTTGAAATACCTTGGCAGAGATCTACTTACATTTTCAGATGTGTTCATACTTCAACTTTAATATGTTTTATAAGAGGTCTTCTCATTTTTAGAATACCATTGATGTTTATAATCTTATTGTTAGTAGTTGGCGATTTCGTAACAATAATAAGTTCTTGGACTTCTAATGGTTTTTAATAAAAGTGATTAAAGGTAGAAAAGAAATAAAACTAACGAGTTTGGGCCTTGAGGTATGTTACATATTAGTTGGTTAATATTCACTGATACCTTTAGAATCGCAATAATATCGGGAATAGTGTATTTAAGAATTACTGTCTTCGAGATTAGAGGAATTCTCTGGGAGTGAAACACTCTGCATATATATATTTACACTGAAGTATGTTTTCTAATCTTTGGTATCCAGCACCAGACTGTACTGAATACTGCAAGGACATTTGTTCAGGTAAAATTATGAACCATCTAATGTTAATTGGTCTAACGATTTTTTTCTCAACTTGCGCAATTTAGATCCAGACAGTACTGCATGCCCAACGGAATCCCCTACACCAGGTAAAATCACAACTACCCTACATAGTTTTTCGTCCTGGTTCGCACTAAAATATTTTTCTCCATTCATCATATTTAGCACCAGACTGTACGGAATACTGTGAAGATATTTGCTCATCAAAAGGTAAAATCATGAATTGTATCATTATCATTTGTTACGTTATTAACATCTAAAGAGAAAGGTTAAGAGAATTTAAGCAATATATCATTATTTCAGCGACTTTTCCATTGATTACACAGTGTTTATCAATCTGTAGAGTTAGTTCTGACAAATAATAGTCAAAATGTTAAAAATTCTAGATTAGTTCTACAGGTAGAAAAAGACTGCGAAGCCGGTATCTGAAAGATTGTGTATTGCAACATAAAGCAACGATTTTTCTAAATTGTTACTTTTTTCTTATTTAGAACCAGACTGTAGCGAATGTACCGAAGAAATCTGTCCAGGTAAGATCGTGTGTTGCGTGGTTTTCATTTCAATTTATCATAAAATCTCTGGTATTTAGATCCAGACTGCAGCGAATGCACAACTGAGGATATCTGCAAGGAGTGTCCAATTACACCAGGTAAGCATAAGGTGTAAGCTCAATAACAATGGAAAGCATATAGAGTACTTTTCCGTTACGAAATATGCGCGGCTTTTTAATATCCAGAAGAACGAGTGGTCGAATATCATAATAAGTTGAGTAGAGTAGCAATAGTTTCCGGTATTGAATGAGTATCCAATGAGTGTAGCGTTTGTGATGAAGGACAGATTGTCGTTAGAGAGTGTGTTTTTTCGCACAACATATACACACAGCGCGTGCCTAATTCTGCGGTTGCTGATGACCAGAGGTTATATAGAGATTAGATTTCCTAGAGAGTGACGTTCTCAGATCTATTGATAAACTACTTTATTTTCTTGTTTTTTCTTTACTGTATAATATATTAATTCCACTTTATACTCATTTTTATATACGTATGTACCTTAGTTTGTCATATGAAAGGTTTTTCCGCCGCACAATTATTCATTATTATTATTAGCTAATTGCTGAAGTATTTTGTGGTGCTTACCAATTCAGCGATACGACAATTTGGTGGTAATAGCTTTGTAGTGAAATAATTCCCATAAGAATTAAATTGCCATGGTTTTTAGTAACTCTGAGTGTTGTTCATTTGATAAAATTAGGAAGTAAATTCCCACTAGACGGTAAAATTACGACTATCCTTTCACTTTTAGCATTTTTCGTATAAAACGATCTTGTTGAAGTTATCTATTTTCATTACATTTGTTGCCTATAATATATACAGTCTGATCAAATGAAAGTGTCCAAGTTAGTATCAAAAAGACCCCTAGATTGTTTATGAACTGGTTCATTTTACTTTTGTGGATTGGCTACACCTCTGTTTGTCATTTATCCTTGCGCCATTTCCAATTCGCGATGTGCTGCTTCATTCACGTGTAAATAGAGAGTTTTAGCAAGCTCTCATTAAAAGCTATCCTAAACGTTAAAATCACGTGACTCAGTACAGTATACGCAATGGCGGGAGGAATCGTTTTACAAGTTTAGCAGGGCTTGCGGGAGCTCGATTCTCGTATACAGCGCAAATTAACTTTCCTAACCACACTTTTCAGTCGCTTGAGTATTAATTCTAATTATGGAAAATGTATTAACAATTGCAGTGTGAGAGAGTAACGAAAAAAGGTATATTATACGAGTTAATAAATGCCCCAGAAAATAGATTTGTGTTGTTCTTGGGTTCAATTTATTTGTATTACAATTTTGTTAGAAAGCTACTAAATTCCTAGAAGAGGTACTTAATAGATTGATTGATATCATTGTTGCTTTTTTCTGGCAGTATCTTAAAATATATGCCTAAAAAAATGTCAACGCTTCTAAAACATCGATTACAAAGAATTAATGAATCATATTTACATAAGATAAGACTGAGATGTTATAGATTCTGACAAAAGTAATGTAGTAAGGTAATGGAATTTCCAAAGAAAAAGTAATAGATCTCTTACAAAACCAATACAAAGAATAAATAACACTGGCTTGTATGTGTGCGTATCTAACAGAAATAATTGGCGGTTAATTTGCGTAGAAAAACATATAAATAGGTTTTAATGTGTAAACAAGCGCGGACATAAATTGTGACACTACTGTGCATATAAATATTTTTTTTTCGGTTTTTTTCGGATCAAATCCGGCCTTTAGTTATTATATTTAAATTTAGTTACATTCTCTCCCTTCAGATCTTGATTCTGATGATGTGGTGGAATCTACGTAACCGGCTGTCGATAAATAATGCCGGAATAGACTATTTTTTTAACCTTCTAAATCAATTCCTGTTTACACTTTTTTTTATAACCAGATACAGATACAGACTGGCAAATACTCTGGGAAAAGTAGCGGATACTCAGTGCATAGTAACGAATAGCGAATGAACGGTAGTAAATACTTTAAAGTTACGAGAGCTCAGCTAGCATTAACGAAATTAACAAAGTATACATAACATAGTATTTTGCTCCTCAGTAATCATTACTTCGAGAAACTAGCAAATAATATCCAGTATAGTAGTAATCTTCACTCTCACCAATGATTTCCGTCTCATTACTGATTTGCATTAATATTAGCATTTCTTTTTCAGATCCTGCCGAAGCTATAATATCTTTCAGTCGCCCCGACTACGAATTTACGTTTGCCGCCTTTGATTCGCACTGCTTATCAGTATCGGCATCTTCGACTATTGAAGAAAGTATTAAATATACATCTACCAGTAAGTAATCCTCTAAGAACTACATAAGTTAATTATCTTTAAAGGCACGATAACCTCCTCTGTTAAATATTTGTGTCGTTGGCACTCTGTTATTTGAGACGATAAAGATAAATGGGAAGAAGTAAATCAAACGAAAACACGAATACTATGGATGCAATTGCTGGAATATAAGTGGAAGAGATAATCACAAAGATGAAAAAAGAGAAAAGCAAACAGAAGTGACCAAATATATTGCAGAAAAAATACGTCGAATAAGCAGAGCGAAGATATGGAAAGAGGAGAGAATACGGAGGAATGGAATAAAGAAATAATAATAACGATAGCCAAAGTAGGGTTTAAGCAAATGCCGAAAGTACGCTTTATTTATGGAAAGCTAAATAATTACAATTCATCCGACTACCTTATTCTGGATTCCATAACAATGAACTACTCTAACTAAATAATTTCGCTATAATTATTAAGAGCAATAACAAAAATACAATGTATCGGTGAGCTCTTCGTTGTTATTATGTTTGCGCCCATGGAACGACATTAATTATCTCCTAACATTCGCGGAGGAATAATGGAAAACCATGGAAAGACCTTACTCTGGAGCAGGACCTGGGGAAGTAGTGAAACCCGCGGTGCTAGTGATAGCCAGCCAATTATTATACTATTATTATTCTGAGTTTGGAAGGGCAACCTCCACGTCTCTCCAATTCCGACAGCCGTGACGTCTTCAGCTAGCTGCTCTGTTCTTCGCAGATCATGAATTTGTTTATTCCAGCAGCAGAAGGATGGACCAACGTAATGATCTAGAAGCAAATCAAACAACAGCAGTACCTATTCTAATATTTAACTTAACCCTAATTAATCTAGCCAAAAGTAATAAATAAATATTGATTTATACATATCAGCCATGCTGATAGCTATAATTTAACACTAATTCAGACCACTAGGAAGTATTAAATAGCTACACCCTACTAATTAGCTAAATAGCATACCTGTATCTACCCCACTACATTCACAATGCGAATCATTAACCATCCTAACTCTAGATAAATATGAATTAAAATTACGGTTACTCGTTACCAATTTTATCGTCTGATACGACAAATTAACCCTCATTTCCCTAAAACGTGTAACGTTACCGATAAATTTTCTAGTTCACCTCCCATTTAAGGCAACCCCCCATCTGCCCTGCCAATCACTATCAAGTTTAATACTAAACGCTAAAAAAATTGTTACGCTATCCCACCTAAACACCGCCTTATTCGCGAATTGATCCACCCTCTCATTGCTGATTGTATCTACGTAAGCCGTAGTTTTACACTCCCCGCATGTAATATATCTTAAGTATCTAATGACAAATCAGTGGATTTTTTAAATTCCATATTTATTTAAATTGCCTGAAAATTGCAGGAACTGTAGAAGAACTATTTTATTGAATGTTTTACAAAATATTACCAACAATTTTAGAAGAGAAGTTAATAAAGCATGCATAAAAAAAATTAGGAGCGTTCCATTTTGGTTTTAGGAAAGGACGACCAACAATCGACGCGATACATGCGGCAAATATTGGAGAATAGTTAGAAATTCGAAACATATAATATACAATTTATATACCTTGTTTGTTGATTTTAGACAAGCTTTTTACAAGAATTATATAAAGATCTCAAGAATACAAATACACAACATAAATTTGAAGTAAACAGAGTGGTAAAACAAGAGGATCCCTCGTCAGCAAGATTATTTATAATATCGCTGAACAACAAAATAAAAAATATAAAAGGCGTTGGGATTATAAATAAAAATCGGCATATGCCAATGATCTAGCGATAATTGCAAATAATCAAAGAGAATTGGAGACAACATTCAGATAAAGAAATTATAGGAAAATGCAAGAAGAAAAATACTAGAAATAAGTGAGGATACAACTAAGCACATGCATTGTTTTAGAAAGAATAAGAAATTGAAGGCCCTAAGAATTGAAAAGCATAGCTTGGAAGAAGTGGAAACATTCAAATATTTAGGAATTATAATACATAGAAAAAATTGAGGGAGCATAAGTAAAACAAAGGGTAAAGCAATAGCAGTAGCCATTCCACGTAAAAAAACATCAAAGATTCGTCAGTAAAAGTATAAACAGTATGTACAGTGGAAAATATAGTAACGTACGCACCAGAAACGCTTATTTTAACCCAAAAAAAGAACAAGAACTGAGATTCTTGTAAGAAGAATAGTAAAATATATATTGGGAGACTAAAGAAAGACAGAGAGGATGAACTTAGGTCTTTGATGAACATAGATGTAAAAGAAATTATGAAAGGTTGAAGTATAGTTAGAGTATGTACAGCCGATAGAATGCCATGGTATGAGCATGTACAAAGAAAGCACAAAGAAGCGATCATTAAAATTATAATAAACTGGAAACCAAAAGGAGGTGGACCAAGGGAAGAGAAAACGCAAGATGCACCATGATTTCTGGGGAAGAAATAGCACAGAGAAGTAGTCTAATCTGATCCGTAGAAATGATCTACACAGTTTAGAAGCAACCTTCAGATATATTTGGTGTTATTAAATGAGTGTCATTTAATAAGTCTCTATTGCTGAAAGATGCTTCTTTATATATAGATATTTATACAGGTGTCCCACTGAACTGGGACATTTGATTTTTTTAACTTCTAGTAGAAATTTGATTTTGAAACTTGCAGTGTAAACATGGCCTACTGTGGTCTATTTAAGGAAAATATTTTCAACTTTATAGCACTTTCGGTATACAGGGTGTTCATATCAACTTTCTTATTTTAAATGGAATGGTATATTTTTTATCGGTCTAATGAATTTGGCGAGTCATTTGCAACTAGTTTATATGAAGGTTCCCTATCTCTAAACTCGACCGTTTTTGAAATATTTTCATTTTCGTTGATTTTTTAACATTTGCACTCTTTCAAATAAAATCAAATATTTCATGAGTTAGCAGATATTTAGTGGTTCTACTATAGTCCATGTAAATACAAGGACGTAGCTATAAGGTGTTATGCAATAATCACTGAATCACATACAGCGTGTTCAGAAATGCGCCTCCAATGTGGATACCTTTAAGCTAACAAAACTTTCAAATGGAACATGATATTTTTTACTACAGCATTGAATGCAGCGCAAAATTCTACATCGATCGATATTTGGATTTGGTATACCTATTCTTAATAGCTTTTGAATTTTTTTAAAAAAAAATGCTAAAAATATGCCTAAATTCCAAGTTTCAAACAAATGAAATGACATAAATTCCTACAAAACACTCTGTACATTATTTGCCTAACCTATCTAAATATCTATGTTTGAGATATATAACGTTCACTAGTTTCTTACTAATAGTATTGTCTTTTAGTCATAGAGAACGTACATTAATTATTAGATATTAGTAGGTCATGAGATGTGCTAACAAACAAGTGGTATCCATTGTTGGTAATTTACCAAATTGCATAGTGATAAACCTATGCAGTATTAACAAGTCATATCTTTTATAGTAAGTCCTAATGCTGTCAACTCCTTTACACATTTTCTTCTAACAAATAAAATATTATAAATCGAAAGAAATAAGAACAACAGTGAAAGTTACATATACAAATAATATTTTCGACTTATTCTACACTCATGAAGGATGTAACAATGATTAGATACCTACACTTATTTGCAATGAATAAAAACCTCAAAAAAAATACAAAGGGAAATTAGAGCAGATATCCTAAATATTTCCATAATATTTCAAATGTTCACTTACTAGACCAGGTATTTTCTTTGTAGGGGAGCCGTCTGACATGGAATCTCCGAAAACAGTGCAGCCTCTTGGCTTTTTGTATTAAACTAGGTATTAAGCGATACAGACAGTTAACATAAATGAGGAACAAACTATTAAAAGTCTTCGAAAATGTCCAATATAAATGTTCTTTGAGAATAATAGTTTCTTAGTTTTTTTTTTTAATTTGACTTATTTTCGATGTATTTAATAAGCAGGCAGAAATATTAACATGTAATTTGCTGTCGCATAATAATTATGGATTATTCATATTTTATAATTACAATGACATAAAATTTGTTAATAAATGGAAAACTTCCAATGATCTCAGGTATGGAAACCAAACAATGCAAAAAAAGATAACGCATCATTCTAAAAAATAATATACAGTGTGTTTTTAGGAAAAAATATTTTATTTACTCGAAACTTGGAAATTAGTTATATTTTAGGCAATAAATGCTAATATCTGAAAAACTATCAAAAATAGATATACCAAACTCTAATGTCAATCGATGTAGATTTTTATGCTGCATTCAATGCTGTAGTAAAAAATACCATGTTCCATGTACCTCATCAGCTATTTAATTTTATTTGAAACAGTGCAAACGTCGAAAAATCAACAAACTTGCAAATATCTCAAAAACGGTTGAGTTCAAGGATAGGGAACCCTCATGTAAACTAATTGCAAATGACTCGATACATTCATTGTACCGATAAAAATTGTACCATTCCATTTAGAATAAGAAAGTCGATATCAACGCCCTGTATGCCGAAAGTGCTATAAAGTTGAAAATATTTTCCTTAAATAGACCACAGTGGGCCATGACTATACTGCAAGTTCAAAATCAAATTCCTGCTAGAAGTTCAAAAAAATCTAATGATCCAATTCGGTGGGACACCTGTATATATAGGGCTGGCTTATTAGAATTTTTCCAACTTCTAGTGGAAATTTTATTTTGAAACTTACAGAATAGTCACGGTTTGCAGTTCCCTATCCTAAAAATTAAGCGTCTTGCCCCTATAAAATTAAATATTTCGTAACACCTATTGAAATTAAGATGTTGGGAGAAACATTGCTAAATCCTATAGATAGGGCTTCAAAAATGCTCCTCCAGTATGGAAAACGATTTTCCAAATTGTTTTGGCATTTAGTAAGCTTCTTGTTTGTTTTTATTTTTACATTGAAAAATTTATGCAGGAAAAGTTTTTATTCCGTTTGAATATGATTTTATATTATTACTTTTGAGGTAACTTAATGTAACCTAAATGAAATATTGTGTACAGTGGTGGTCTTAATTAATGTCTCCCCCTATGGTGCAGAATTGGTAAAATATGATAGCGTATGTAAAGGACAATAAGCTTCTATATATGACCTCTAATGAAGATTTATATCTGCGTAAACTGACAAAAGCCGAACTGTCTATGATATCCTGGGACGGCAGCTTTGATATTCTTTCTGTCATAAGGGGAGACATTAAATAAGACCACTACTGTACATTTGATTTATTTGAAGCCATTCTTTCCTAGTACTATGTTTCAATTGAAGTTATTTTTAGATTTGCCGGACGAGCTAGATCTAGACGAAGTAACTGGTGCTTTAACAAGTACAGCATTACTAACATCGGGAATATACGAATTTACTGTAACTGCCACCGGACAAAAAAGTACCAAAAGTGAATCAGCAAATGTAAGTACCTTGCGTTAGCTTAAACTTCTTTTTGGAACGTCGTGTAAGCAATACTTTAATAGCAAAATTAATAGCCATAGGAAAACTAAGGAGGAATTTAATCGCTTTGCTACCAATTAACTTTTAACTTATATGATCCGAAATCTTGAATGCAACTACAAGGTTCTGAGTTGTAGCATCCCTTTACCATTTATTAAGCATTCGTCCTTGTTTACTATTCGTGATCTTTGTTTTTTGTGATTTTGCTGCCAATTATTTGTTCATTTAAGTAACGAAGTTGACACTATCGTTTTTCTTTTGAAATACTACCAAACCAAAATGCTAATATATGCTCTTTTTCATATTCCCACTATTCAAATAGGTCAGTATAGTATAATTAGTATCTATAGAGTTAGTATATTAGTATATATATTAGTATACATGCGTCATGAAATAGGGACCTGAGTATTTCAATAAACTTTATATTCCCACAATATAAAGAATTTATTCTAGAATATGGACGCAAATAAATATAACGATGTCTTGCAAAAAGTATCCATTTCTTTCAAATAATTGAAAAATTTAGGTTAAGCATAACGACGAGATTTCTGTTGTTGTTGTGGGAGCCGTCTGACATGGAGTTTCCGGAAACACTGCAGCCTCAGTGCAATCACTGCAGTGATTATAACTAAAAGACAAAAAAAAATAACTCGTAGAATCTAAAAATGGATAAAAAATTATGTCATTTTATTTAAAATAACAAAACAACATTATTTTGGTTAAAGTATTTCACATTTACAGTTCTAATCGAACAGATAATGGTGCCAAAATATCAAATATAAGTAAATAATAGAACATCATACATTTTTATAACAATAAAAATATCTATTTTTTTTTTATAATTGTTTATGTCGTACTGAAATCAAGTGTAGAAGCCACTCGGCTAAACTTGTTCTATGCCGTACTCACTCCATGCCTACTTTAAATGATTAAATAAGACAGCCTGTTTTATGACTTTGACAGTTTCCTTCATGCAGCTTGCTGAATCATTCAAATTTGGTAACCAGCGACATCTACTTTCTTGATATGTCAAAATGCTAGTTGTGTTCGTTTCACACGTAGTTAATTTATTTTGGTTAAAGTGAACAAACCGGAACAAATTAAAAAACTGAAGTGACCGAACCAACAAATTAAAAAAAAACTTTTTGGGTTAGTTTCCTAATTTAGTTCATATGAACTGAATCAACAAACCCAGATTTTTTGTTGGTTACTAGCAGGGTAAAAGGAGATGATTGAGTTCGGTCAGTTTCTTAAAAAGAAAAACACACCCAACCGATCCATTTTTATTAAAAACTGAATAAACCTAACTGTAATTTATCACTATTTAAAACGAATACTCGCGGACACAACTGATGACAGCTTGGTTCCTATAGAAACTAAATAATACAATCAGCCAAGAAACATGTAACCAAGAACGAACATTTAGCAAATTTTGTTAGCGCGGAACCGCCATCTTTTTTGAGTACTTCCTTAGCCAATAGGAAATCAAACTCTCCCAAGCTCGGCTCTTGTCAAAACAGTTTTGACAGGACCACAGAACAGTTATTTGACGGTTTTGTTTGAGGTTATCTGTGAGGTTATCACGCACATACAAGCGAATTAACAGCTGATGAAGAACATGTCAACCTGACAGTAGCAAATTTTGAATGTGCGCGCGGAATCGCCATCTTTTTTGAGTACTTTTTAGCATTTAGCTAATAGAAGCAAATTAGCGGACTGAAGGTGACGAATTTCTCCCCCGGGAGATCAAAGGTGCCTGACGTTGAGTGTCCGTTCTTGTTGAGATGTTCCTTGAATCAGCGAAGAGATAAGACAGGAAGCGACACTTGTCATTTTTGCCGGGTCCGCGTGCATGACTTTGGCGTTCTAGCAGCACTGTCAATTTATAGAGAGAGAGCCACTGCAGTCATTATTTTGACATTGATCTTAACGGTTAATTTGGAAGTAATCGAGAATAATAAATTGGAATTAGAATAATTTTACCGCGTTTTTAATTCAATTTATTGTTATTTTGTCTGTTTCTTGTTGTATTGTTATATAATTATAACACTAATTATGTCTTTACCGGGGGGATCGAGTTCGGCACCATTCAGTACCTACATTATAACAAATCTTATTAAGATCTTTTTTGATTAGATGCAGTGTTTTAGAGATATTCCGTTGTCTCAAGATAAAAAAAAACTCACCTGTATATTCGCTAGTACAATACTGTGTAACCGAATAGCTATATAGCTTAAATAAACAATAAGAAGTGAAACACAAATTTAAAAAACTAAATAGTTTGGTGTTTTGCAAAACAAAGCTGATTAATTAAAATAATTTTGAGAAATTTTAATTAACCTCGATATTTATCAACTTGACTTTTATTCATATTTAAATTGATAATTTGCTGTCACAATCTTGCCAATCCAAAGGTAAACATTTTATCGCAAAAAGGTCCAGTATGGTAGGCATGATTCAATAGCGCGTGCAAAGCAAACAGATAAGCAGGTGCTGAAATGAATTTATAAGAATTAACTATACGTTGAGTAAATAGCAAGTAGACACTATGCACTACCGGTGTACAAATATTTATATTCGACATGATTACATACACGCGATTTTTTTTAAAAAAAGATCATGAAGATCTATTATTACATTATAATTGATATTTAATTTCAAGTTGTATGAACTACCACACATTAAAATAAATAAAGATGTAAAGGTACAAAAAAAGCGTAATATGTGTCACGCTACTTCAAAAATAAGAATAAAAAAACAGTGGAGATGAAAAGAGATCAAGTCATCGTTTAGGTACGAATTACTTTTTATACCTACATATTTTTTTTTATTGTCAAGAGAATAAAAAAGATAAGAAGTGTTAGGTACAGCTGATCTATATCACAAATATGTACCTATGTCATAGATTCGCAGAAATGTTCTACTTCGACTACAAACTCCAGCGTTTATTTTACTTATCAGATAGAAGCCATTCCTCATTTTCTCACATTGTTTGTGTAAGTCAAATTTCTTGAATTAGTATTTACGTTTAGATACTTTGCAAAAATATTTTATCTTTATTTATATCATTTTCGGAATAATACTTAGTCAAGCAATTCAAAATAAGTACCTACCTATCCCGTCTATAAACATTAATTAATGTTAAATACTCATTATAAAGTTGTAGTTAAGGATTTCTACTAAATTTCCTCTTTTTTACATTCGTGTATCATTAAAAATAAACATGAAGCTAAAAGAACAAGATGTAACAAAGCATTCAAAACGTACCGATATTCCGCAAAATTTCACTCTTATCCGCGAAGAATCATTAAAAAACAGTACAGCTAATTGTAGGTCATCCACCAGGATTATTTGCAAATAAGCCTCAACTCTCACAAACGCAAGCTAACATAAATCGCTCTTTTTAACTACATGTTATGTAAGTTAGTTCTCTGCCTTACATAAAATAGAACAGTGGCTTATCAAAAAATGAATACCATGATATCGGAAAAAAGATAATCCAAAAAACTGTTTTCAGTTTTAGCGGTTCCAATTTAGTTAAATTTAGGGCGCGTACCGTAAATATAAAATTGTAACCAAATGGTTAGTTGCGATTTATTTGCGGTTATTAGTGATTGCCGATTATTTCAGAAAATTTACGGGACACTTTGGTTGATGTCAAGTATGTTAAGTTTTTTTTTGTTTGTTACCACTTTTAAAGATAACCACCATCGTCCATTGGTTTTAGTGGATGCGACGCGCTTTGATGACCACGTTTTATGCATAGATAAGTAGGTTGGTTTATGTTTCCTCAGTGGAGGGCATGAGAAAAATCAGAAAATCGCTAAAATGAGCGAGGTGTTTTGGTGACAACTAAAATAACCAAACTTCAGCAACCGCGTTCCGTAAATATCATAATTTTCAGGAATCTGCTATATTCGGGACACAAAACCGAGAATTTGGTTGCCATTTGTGAATTACGGTACGCGCCCTTAATTTAAAATTGAATATGGTTTCTATTTCGGTTCCGGTCCACAAAAAAAATAGCGGTTATAATCAAGCTCACCCTACAAATGAGTTTCGATCTTATATAGTGTCTGGTAGAAAATATTTCAAGTTGCCACTTTTCAGATAGACTACACCTGTTGCGCTCTACGGCCGGCGTAGCAAAAATATGACCAATTTCTCCTTTACTTTACATATAAATGTCTTCATGCGGTATAATTCTCATTAGATACAGCTGAAAATGATCAGTGAACTATTACAAAAAATTTTAAAAGTCAGTATTTTCAGTACTATTTTTTACATGATGCGACATAGACGAAGCAAGTTATGATTTTATTTACATAAATCAAACGATTTGGCAGTTAGTATAAAACGTTTATGTTAATTAAATCTTTATTCGTTATTTGTTTCTATTGCCCACAGGTTAAAATTAACATACTAGGCGTCGAAATATGCCCAGACGGACCCAGAACGGCTTACGCTTTGATTGTTAGATCCGTAACTGAAGAAGAAGACGATACAAGCTTGTTAGCTACCGATATTGATGAAACATATGCGTTTGAAATTATAGATGTTTCGCCACCTGCTGGAAAGGGTAAGTTTAACACAAGAATGAATAAAAATTTCATTAAAATAAAATATTTCCTCATTCTTCTTTTGTACTAAAAATACGATTCAAATTTCGGCAGATCTCTTCTACGTAAGCGAAGACGGTCTCACCGTTGGTTGTCACGCGCTGGACAGGGAATCGGACCATTTTACTGATATGGAAGTTCAACAATACACAGTTACTGTTAGAATTCTAGAAGAAGATGAAGACATTCAACGCATCAATTTCCAACACTTCAATAACGACAGTATAAGTAAACGCGCGCTAACGAAGGCAGCAGTACCGCAAAAAATTCTAATCAACGACATAGAGAACAAGCCACAACAAACAGTCATAACAGTAATTGTTGAGGATATAAACGACAATGACCCAGTTTTTGCAGAAACCGAATTGATTGTAGGATATCCGGATAGAGATTTGTTATCAATTGTATCGCCGGCCTACCTAACACAAGTGCAGGTAGAATTCAGTTGGAAAGTATCCTGAACCAATTCTAATAGGAAAATCATTTTAGGCAACTGATGCTGATGTAGGAGACAACGCTAAGCTTGTTTACGAGGTCACTGGTTCTTTGGTCGCAATTCATCCGGATACCGGAGTGATATATCCAACAGAAGCCACTGGTGATGACGACTTTACGTTTGTAGTAACAGCTAAGGACCAGGGGGGCGAAGGAAGGCTTAGCAGTAATTCGCTAACTGTTGAGGTAAATGATATAGCAATATGATTTTCTTTATATGAAGGCCGCCTTTTTGCGCTTTAGTTTCCACTTCTTTTTACGCACTTATTCATACTTGCTATTTTAAGATGCTAGTATTTTGTCTTTACATGTTTCAATGACTGATCAAGAGAACCGTTTGGATTTTTTTTGTACCTTTCCAAAAATTACTTAAGTATTCTGGCATTCATAGATTTGCATGTGGGGAGATTGTGGTCTGCAGTCTCTGTTATTTTATTAAACAGCCTACAGTGATAAATCTCCAATGTTGATTCTGAGATTTTGTAGGGGTCTTTCTAATACGCAGTATCTTGTTAGGAGGTGCACTACTATACAAAAATGAGTTGAGTTGTGCACTGAAGTAACCTACCTTTCACCCAACTCTAGAATCCACCAACATCGATTATATAGCTATAAAGCATAAAAGTATTGTTGAATTACTTCTGCACATATCAAGATTAGTTTCAAGTAGTCGGAAATAATCAACATTAATAATGGCGTGTCTTCTTTCACGATCAATTTCTTTATGATTAGTTTAGGAAATCGTAAAAGTGGATAAGTTAGTATGACATACCATCCGCATTCCAGAGCGTTTAGGTCAAGGATAGGTCAGAATCTTGTTCCATTTAAACTTCTTTAGGTCTTTAATCGAAATAACAGTCTTTCTGATAACCTTGATAAGGTGTGGAGATATGATTTACTGCCTCCTACTCCTCTAAACACAGCCGATATTTAAATCCACTGGAACTTCTAATTCTGCTCAAGTACTTTCCGTTTCAACAACAGTCTTTGGAAACACTGCAACCTCTTGGCTTTATTATATGAGCCATTCCAGTATCCTAGTATCCAGCACTGATCTCTGCAGGTCTTCGGCTGGTTGCTCGAAGTAATCCTCTGGGTTCTTTTTCGGATTGCCTCCTTGCGTCCAGAGCCTCGCATTCACACAGAATGTGGTAAGCATTCTCTGTCATCCCATTACACAAATTGAGGTTGGTATCCCCAGTGTTGATCCCAATTTTGTGTAGGTGGCCTTTTATTGCGCAGTGGCCTGTAAGGAGACCTGTTACAGTGAGATGATGATTCGTACTAACAATAAGCTGCAGTAGTTCTTCAGTCTGCTCTTTCAGTGGTATCTTCTTAAAGGACTTTCCATTAATTTGCCTGGTTGCTTTATTGCAGTGTTCTTTGTGTTTTATTTTACCCAACAGTAGCCTTTAAAAGCTTTTAGCAGTTTTAAGTTTGGGTAGCTCCTTGTTAATATAATTCAATAAAGTGTTTATGTTAAATTGTGTTCAAATAAAGTTTCGCATATACAAAACTCAGAAAATTACTGAAAAACTGAGTTAGAACAAAAACTGAAAAACCAGTTTTTGTTCTAATTTCCTAAATGTTTTTCTCTTCCCAAAAAAAGAAAAAACTGATACAAATGTCGTGCGTTAGGTTATTTACAGCGTTCCAGCTCATCAAGCGCCGCGGAAGCGTGAAGCTGAGTGATGCAAATAATTCGCACTCTAAAAAGTAACAAACTAATATGCACAGCTTTCCTCAAATAATTACAAATGAACTAATGTGTTTTTCACGGTTATTACACTATAAATGTTCTTTGTTAAACATCTTTTATCACAGGTCTTTCTTAAAGAACTTTTATAATGTAATATCCGTCTTAAGATATGTTGATACTTGGAACACCATTGCAGAAAGGTGTATTTAAGGTATTTTCAGTGTAGAGATAAGAATATAAGGGTCCCTTGCTGCTTTCATTGGGCCTGCATGCCTCACTTTGGCATCCTGACACCACTGACAATTCACATAGAGGGCGCCACTGCAGTCTTTGTTGTGAATTTTATTTTAACGATGACAGCATAACTGAGAATAATGAAACGTTATTACTGGAATAACACTAACGTGTTTTAGTTAAATTTATTATTATTTGACTTGATTTTTTCTGTGTTATTATTATTTAATAATAACTGTAATAATTTCTTTACCAGCATGCACAATCTACGCGCGATGTGTGTACGTACTTTTACCGCAACAGATGATAAATAGTCGCCATTTTGAGTTTAGATTGCACATTCCTCTCTAACACACTTTCTTTGTGATTGGTGTAAATGAAAAGAGAAAGTTGAGGCATGTGATGCAGAAATAATGAAGTAGCACTTAAGCGATAACTTTTCTGGAGACATATCAAAAGCGCCCTGTGACTCTTCTTTTCTTATCTCTTCGCTGATTCCATTGCTTTTTTAAAAGAAAAAAATAATCAAAAACGAAATATACCGTTTTCTTTCAAAAATCCTCCTAATCAGATAATACTACTATCTATAATAATCAATGGTGATTCTACATTAGCTAACCATCAATATATTGGAAGATATTCGTTTGATTTCACAAAACCAATTGCAATTAATTTCCATTAAAGAAATTGTAAAATTGTATAACTAATTCTGATGCAATGAAGAAATAATTGAAGATATAAATATGTTCTTTCCATTCAATTGAATATTCTTGAGATTTAGCTATATGTTTAGGAGCAAGATGGCTATCATCAGCCCAACGATGTTTAGTACTTAGTTCTCCGATAAGACCAAAGATATATATTTTAAAATATTCAATTACATGGTTTCATTCTCTCTTAAAAAATATATTTATTGATTTCGACAACACTTTTAAATTTTTGATTTAGTGTATTCCATAATTGGATGAAAAAGTAAGTTGGAAAGTAAATATATAAGTAACATTACTTCCTAATTTTGACAAAAATACTCCAAACTCTGGCACTGGTAATACTGTACCTCACCACAAACTGCACCAAACTGGACGTACGTTTCGATAGCAAAGCTATCATTACCAGCAGAAAAACTAACTGTTACTACACTAGTTCAGTGCAACACTTCCTAATTTGTTTTATGTAATAAAACTGGATTTACAATTTATTTCGCTACCGGTTTCGGTTTGTTGGATCTTCTTCAGGCAACTAAAATATTACAGAAAATTTAAAAAGGAATATAAATAAATTGTAAATCTAGTTTTATTATATAAAACAAATTAGGAAGTATTCTTACTTATCTAGTTACTCTTAAAACTTTTAAATTTGTTTCACTGAAACGTTTTAGCAGGTTAGCTTGGTAATGGTCATCATGAGCCGAAACATGTAGCTAAATCTAAACAATATCAAAATAAATTGAATGGAAAGAACATATTTATATGTTTGACTATTTATCCATTATCATCCATTCACAAAACAGATACCAGCGATATTTATGATGTATTTATAGGTAAAAATATTAGAAGAGGAGTACATTAGCGTGGTGACTATAACAAACTACCTGTTAGAAGATGTTCCCGAACAACTTTCCAGTCTTAGCAAAACTGCTGGCGTCGATATAAGGCAATTACAAGCGTCTGTGCTGCCAATAGAGAATACTAGGAAAACGCGAGCCGATGAACCTTACTATTTGATTATTATAGCTTATGCCTTAGATGCCAATAACAACTTGGTAACTAGCTCAACACTGCAAGAGTAAGTGTTTCTCTAAAAAAAATACTTTAATTCTTATGAAATGGTAAACTTGTTACAGATCCCTGAACAACGTTGAAAATATTTCAATATTATCATTGGCGGAACATAATAATAATGATAATAACAATAATGATGGCAATGATTCATCTAATGAGATTGGTTTGATTGCTGCCGTATCTGTTCTAAGCGTGTTACTCTTGTTACTACTGCTTGGATTCTTCTTATTTTACTATTTTAAATTAAGGTAAGAAGTATGATTCTTGCATAACTATTGCTTTTTTTACTATATGCAAATATTGATTTTTACAGAAAGTCTAAAACAGATTATGATTCCATGCACGACGAAAACTCCTCAGCAAAATCCACTCCACCTATGTTTATAAAGAACCCTAATCGGGGTAGAAGGTATAGTTAAAATTTCATTTTTAAAGTCATATGTGGAACCACTTGCACAATGTTATACACTGTGTGTCTGCAATTAAAAACGTACCGCCAAGGATTTTCTAAGAAATGATGTTCATTATTACCATGTTTGTAGATGTTTGTGCTACATGTAAATGTGTGAATAAAATCATCAAAATCACATATCTGCGGATAACAGTGGGGTAGATTTAAAAGAAAGTGAAATGCTCATGAAATACTTACTGTTTCATAAACTGTAACGTAGCTATTGATAATTAATAAAGCAAATTCTAATTATACTAATTACATTAACGTAATCTATGCAAGCAAAGTACGCATCTTGTGGTTCTGGTTTTTAACATACACGTACAAATCATTCATTTCCCTTAGTTTAGCTAAACATACATTACATGTAGCAGTTACTAGCGTTTTTGTTAAAATTTGTTTGTTTGATAACGGCTATTTGTTGCCTTATCAGTTAGCTGTTTTTTTTTTTTTCTGATGCGATAAACGATAAATAAAGTGCAGTAATACCTACGCAATGATATTTTTACTTTTTTACGATAAGCACTTTTTTGATATACGAAGAACGCAAGTGTAATTTTTGCAACACAGTACTTATTTAAAAACCATGTATGTAAAAATAAGCAGGAACGTAGTGCATTTTGTAAGTAAATATATAGCGCATTTCAATTAAAACGGGCCACCTCAAATAACTCCTTACCTGCTGTGATTTATATAACATCCAGACACCTGTCAATTGTCATATCAATGGGGACAACTTTTAATGACGGACGATTTAAAATCATTGCTGATGGCGCAGCAGACATCATTCTTCAAATAGCAGTAGGAAAGATGGATTTTATGACTACTCATTACAAAGATGTTTTAATTATCTTTACATGTATCAAAAAGTTATTTTTTTTTAATCAGTATGCGAAAATGCATTTGCAACCAGTGTAATAAAGTACGATTGAAATGAAGTGGTTTGGATTTCATTTTATTAAATGTTCCAAGTGATGACTATTAACCTTGTACAATCTTGCTTCAAATGCCCTCTTGACATTTCGTAACATTTCTGGAGTTATTCGTTGGCATTCTTCGACAGTGTTTTTTTTTTTTTGGAGTAACTCTTGCAAGGAAGCTGAACGCCTGACATACACTTTAAACTTACAATGCTCCCGGAAATTGTTGCAGGAGGCAATTGGAGACATCATGGGGTCCCTCTTGGAGATATTTAGGGCTAGCCACGCCTTGGCCCCCAACTCCCAAGGCCTGGAGAGATATTAAGGTTGTGTTCATTCCGAAACCTGGAAAGGACATATACTACCATCCTAAATCATTCAGACCAATCAGTCTCTTTTATGCTGAAGACAATGGAAACAATTATAGACCTCAACATTACTGAAGGAGCACTTGCTAGGTACCCTCTGCATCCTCCGCAATGGCCATACCAGAGAGGCAAGTCAAGAGAGGCTGCCCTGCATAGTTTGGTGGGAGGACTCAAAAGAAGCCTGCATCAAAAGGCAGTTGCGCTTGCAGTATTTTTAGACATAGAGGACGCCTTTGACAACATATCAACGCCCTCGATCAGCCGATCCTTAATGGACCGAAACATTAGCCACACTAGAGGGTGCCCTCAAGGGAAGGGGATGCTGTCGCCACTGCTGTGAAGCTTGGTCGTGGATGATCTCATCAGGTCATTAAACGACAAAGAAATATGGACGCAGGGGTACGCTGATGATATCATAGTAGCTAAAGGGAAGTTTCCGGGCGTAGTGACAAGCTTCATGTATAATGCACTGGGGTTTACAAGGACTCCCAATTAATCCACAAAGAACAAAGTTGGTTGCTTTCAACAACATGAGGTAACTCAATGACCTAGGCGGCATTAGACTGTTTGGGCAGCAGTTATAATTAAGCAAAGAAGTAAATTATCTGAGGGTCACTCTCGATGCGAAACTGAACTGGAAAAATCACTTAGTTAAAACAACGACCAGGGCTACGCAACTACTCTGGCGCTGCAGGAGAGTTACTGGTAAAACCTGGAGACTAAAGCTGATCCATTGGCTATATACTACCGTGATAAGACCAGCGGTAACATAGGGCAGCAGTCTGGTGGAGGAGGAGAGAAGTGTCCTCCCCAGTGAAGCTGCTAACTGCTGTCCAGAGACAAGCATTGCTGGTAATCACTGGTGCAATTAACATCACAGGGAACGCTTCTTTAGAGACCATTGTGGACCTTCCCCCGCTGGAGCTTTATGTGAAAGTGGAGGCTTGCTTTGCTATGCGATACTTAGACTGAAAGCCAAGAACTTGTGGCATCCTAACTTTAGGGTCGGAGGGCACACTGATACTACGGGTATGATGCTGGATGGACCATTGCTGCAAATGCCCACAGACAGTATGGCACTCGAAATTATTCTATTCTATTAAAATTTCCATACCGAACAGAGACCAGACATGTAGCGATATCACTGCTCTTAATACCTGGTTCACGGGTTGGTCCAAATCCAGCCAGGGCACAGGAGCCGGTATTTGTGGGCCCAGTTGTAATCAAAGGACATCCCTAAGCCTGGGGAAGCATACAACGGTCTTCCAGGCGAGATATTCGGCTTTGCAGCCTGTGCAGAAATGATTGTACAGGGGGGTTGCATGAGGAGGAAAATAAATATAATGACTGACAGCCAGGCTGCTATCAAAGCAGTCTCGAAGCCTATAACTAGGTCGAAACTAGTTAAAGACTACAAACAACCCCTCAATACACTAGCACGGGACTACACAGTGTCCCTGATTTGAGTGCCATGAGGATATAAAGGGCAATGTGATAGCCGACGAACTAGCAAAGGAGGACTCTAAAAGACACTTCATAGGTCCAGAGCCCGTATGTGGGATTACTAAGGACTCCGCAGGAAAGGAGATCTGGACCTGGTTAGATAAAGGAAGTGCAAGGTCGACTGAAGGTCAACTCCATACTAAAACGCTAATAAGGGATGGGGATGCTAGATTTTCACAAAACCTACTCAGACGCAGCAAGTAAGAAGCTGAAACCATTACTGGGCTGGTAACTGGACACTGTCCCCTGAAAAAGCATCTAAACAACACAGGTCGCGTAAGCGAATCGTGGTGCAGAAGATGCAAACTACAGGAGCAACCCAGTTTATATGTAATCTGCACATGTGAGGAATTGAAGGTAATCAGGCAGAAATATTTCGGGAAAGATCTATTGGAGACCTCGAGGATTCAAAAATTTCCACTAGGTAAGATACTGGACTATATAGAGAACACCAAGCTGCTCGAGTGGAAGTAAGAGAATGAATAGGGATGGTACAATGAGCACCTAGCGCAAGTGCCCGGACTATAAGTGTTCACCCTAACTAAAATGAATGAATGCCCACGGAGAACAAATAAAGTGGTGTAAGATCTGGCAGGCCATTCTATAAGCTTCCTTCCACCAAACCAACGATCGCGAAAGTGATCATCCAGAAATTGTCGTACTCCGGCAACGTCATGTGGAGGCGTTCCATCTTGTCGAAATACTACCTCATTCTCCAACAAATCAGCATCTTGCTCCACACAATTCCAACCTCCTGTCAAAATCATCCTCCTTCAATTCTTGTAAAAGTGTAATTTTAAAGGGATGGAATTAGAAACTTCTAAAGTATTCTACAAACTGACGAACCACTTACTTCTGATGCTTGAGACACCTGCTGTACTGACGTCGTCGGCCCGATGAAAATGGTTTTTCTTATGTACAGAGCCCATTTCCGTAAATTTTTAGGTCAATTCCAGTACGTACTTGTGTCGCACATTTCTGCATGATTTTCGTTGAATAAGCGAGCTGTAGATCTTGCACATTTCCCATTCTCTAAGACAAAGTCACTAATTCCACACGTTTTTGAATAGAATAGACCACATTAATTTATTGTGAATTTACGATTATACCGAAAGTAAACTTCTCTAAAATCATTAAAAGTTGTCTCCCTTGATATGACAATTGACAGGTTTCGGAATGTTATCTAAATCACAGCAAGTAAAGAGTTACTTGACGTGGATTGTTTCAGTTGTAATGCCCTGTATATCTTAGCTTTCAAACGTAATGTATAATTTGACTCGCACAAACCCTGCTACTATTTGAAAGTTTATTCGTGAGCTTCGTCACAATTAAGCCAGTAGTTATGGCCTATTTTTTTTTGAATGAACAATTTATTTTTTGAATAAGAAATTATAATTCAAAAAAGTAGAAGAAACACTTATACATATGCGTTATAAACGCACATGCAAAAATCATTTAGATTGAAATAAAATATCTTTTAATCTTCTTAATCTCTTAACACATCGTTTGAAAAGACATTATAAGTAAGTTTATAAAAGTTCAACAAAATACCATACCAAACTATTTTCCAGGTGCCGCAATTTTAATTGCAGATTTTGTATACGTACAATTAATCCACATATTTCTTTCAACTTTAACTAAAATGGTTATTAAGCTTTCTTTAGCGCTTAACTTTTGCTATTTTTTTTATTTTTGCAGTAGTAGCAAATTAAGCCAGATAGATGCGGAAAAAATCGAGAGAAGACCAACTGGCATACTTATAACCAACCCAGCAGAAGAAAGTGATGACAGCCCAACAGACAGTCCTCCCAAAGAACGCAGAAAATCAGTCGTGTTTAATAACAATGTGGAACAAATTAACATTCATACTAGCGCGGACAATGAAGAAAATGGCAATACTAAAGTGTAAATTGGTTATAATATAAATGATATTTCTTATAGTTATTACTACCATACTTAATGAATTAATCTTACATTTATTTATTTAAAAGATATTTTTATAATCCTAAATATTGTATGTACTTATTATCCGTAGTTGTTAAATGTATTAGAAATATAGTATGGAAAAAGTAAAAGTATTTTAGATATTTGGGTGTATAAATTTATCATAAATTTATTTCCATCTCAAAAGCTCCTCTCAAAGAATTTGTATCTTATTTTTATATACCAGGTGGTGTGATTTTTTAAAATCAGCTAGTTATTCCAGTTTCATTGTAAATAATTAAAACAAAAATGCAATCAATGAGTCACTTGTTTTGCTGCTGTAAGATAAGTGGCATTCAAATAACAGTGTCCCCATTGCTATTAAAAATTAAACGTACATATACAAAAGTTTTATAAATACATATTCAATACTATCTTTTCCTAAATTTCCACTATTTTTTCTAAACCATATGTATATTGAGGGTTAATACCGGTAATGATTTAGCGGTTAAGCCGTCAAACGGAACGGCTTAGAAATGAGGCCAACACATACAAATAGATACGGCAATTCACACATTGCGTCCAGTATTTGCGGTAGGCAATATCTTCTAGCAGTACGGGCGACAGAGATGGTTGCTAAAGTGACGAAAACAAATCCGATATTTTCCACATGTACTTGATTGCGGTTTGCGACGCAAAGCAGTATGTGTGAATTTGGAGGATTATAAAACGTCAACTGCAACGCAGAAACGTGCGTTTTAAAAACGCTATACGTAAATTGGGTCTAAGAGGAAAAGAATTGAAACTATGGGTACCTATCAAAGATTTGCATGAATCAGCTTCTTTGGCCGATGTATTCAGTATTCACCCAGATAACAATTTAAGGTTTGAACAACCTTTTTCTAAGGATATCTCGACAAGCGAAAAAGCTGGCCACGAGCTTGTCACTGACAAGGAAATAAGTTTGTTGCAAGGTTGTGTCAAGGTTCCTAGTTGACACACAATAAGCTTTTCATAAGATTAAACACTAACACTTACAGAACAAACTTTTTGTGAGGCTGCGCTAAGCTTGCGACAATCACGGCTTTTTATCGGCCTCCAAAAATATATTAATGCCTTTTAAAATCACCTTCATTTTTACTTAAAACCGGAAGGATAAAAGAAAAAGATATGAAACTGTTAGTATTTAATAATAACATAAAAAAATAGATATAGAGTGCTCTGTTTTTCAGTTGTGTTGTTTCCATTTATTAATTCAGTAAAATAAAATATTCTAATTAAATTCAAAATTTCAATTAACATATATATTTTCTCTATTACTATATTTTTTTTTTTTCGTTTAAATAAAATACGACACTTTAATGGTTTTTTATTTATTTTTATTTATTTACGTATGTCCTCTCTGATAAATGAGTGAATATTGTGATCAGTGACCTTCTACCTGCTAGATGGCACGTGGGATACTTATTGGAGAACCAAATCACCTGTCAACTTTCCAGACGTTTGTTAATGAATAGACCGTCCTTAACTAAAGAGCGCGTCCAAAGCCTCTTTTCTGATTATTTAAATTTGAGAAAATGTAATTATCAAACATCGTTGTAAGAACACGCGAAAAGTGCAATAAAAGAATGTTTTAAAACAATGCAATGCTTTATTTAAATACCAAATGTGGTTAGACTACCCGCGTTACCACTGAGTGTATTTTAAGTTGCATAGTTTTGTTGTGATGATTATTCCGTTCGGTTGATTTTAATATTCCGAGAATTTTCACAAATTTAGATTTTGTTTTGTATAAATTTTAGTTTAAGAGTTAATTGTAGGATTTGATTAATTTAATGTTAAGTTTTTTAAAATTAATTCCATTCATTTATTTGTCTGTTGTTTGAGTGTAGGCTTAATGCGTTTTCTACTCTATTGTCGGTGAATTGTACGTCTGCGTTGTACGGTTGTGAGAGAGGGATTTTTGTAAGAAAAACAGTTGTAGAGTTTTGTCAGGGCGTTCCTTGTTCGACTATTGATGTGAGTAGACGTATTTTTCAATCTTTGTTGCCATTTTGTTATCCATTTTGATTTAGTAAATTTAATCCGTTGTTGAAGTTGTTTCCTGTAAAAATTTAGTCTATCAAGGAATTCATTTTGTAATAATTGTTAATATATTGAAGTGTGTACATTATAGATACAAGATCATTTATTATTTTTGTTCGGAAAATATTTTTTTTAGTTTTGATTCTCTCATCATAGTTTAAAAAGTTAATTTTCGGTTTTCAATTTTATTGTTTCATTTTTATTTATCAATCACCTCGGTTTGGGTGAGTAGAAGCTTTGTGCTCGCATTTAGTTTATTTATTGTATACGTGTAAATTTCGTAGATTTCTTCTGAACAATTAATCTTTTGCTTTGCATTGAAATAGCATTGTCCTATTTAATTTAGAATCAAGTGCAGTTTTTATTTTAGGCCAGAACCTTCAGTTCACGGTTTTTTTTCTGCACAATTTGTAATTTAAACCCTTTTTGAAAAATAAAATTGATTGTTAATTAGCATCTTTGGGTTAAAAATTCTGTTCTTTTATTTTATATTAAACCTTTTAAATTTTTCGGGTAATTAAGGAAATCAGATTTCATTCACCGACATTTTTACTTTTCGTGGTTAGATTCAAGTTTTAATTCGCCAGGGGAAACTCTGAGATTAATTGTTCTTTCGGTCAATTTAAATTTTATCCGTTGAGCTAGCAAATTTTATTTTTCTTTGTCATTTTAAAATTCAGTGTTGCATTTTCATCAGTACTCAGCAGTACGATGGAAATATAGATACTATATGAAACAAATATTTTATACAAAAATTCGTATTCAAACTCGCCTGACACTTAATTAAATGAGATTAAAGAAATGTCAACGACCAAGTACAAAATGAGATGGGGAAAATAAGAGAAATACCTACCGATCTTCCAGAAATAGACAAAACAGAGATGTGTCTAATTACTGTTTCCCCTATCTTCCTCATTACCACAAAATACAAGGGTATTTAACTGTGGTACGTATAAGGATACGTACCATTAATACCTATTTTATATTGTTCTTACCACCAAAAAAAAGCAGTTTTGCAGTACTTTTAAGCATTTTCATAACGGTTATGGTCTACGTCTCCGTTCGATTTATTTATATACCATTTGGTCAAGATTTTAAACTCCAGATATTTTGGAAGCAACAACACGCATCAAGTAAAAAATATCGAATCAGGTGGTGCTCTTTTACTGTTATTTTAAACACATTTAAACCGATACTGAAACTGAAAAACAAACACTGCAGCGCGTAACACTAAATCGCAGTCAATGGTGAAGGTAAGGGTGAGATGGCGGCTAAGTCGACTAACAAAAACAAATCAATAGACTCAATCGATGAACGATTGAGGCCGAATCATTTTGGAAATATGCAAAGCCTCCGTAAATGATACAAATAACCTTATCTTTTTCTGGGAGCCACTTGATTTGAAGTTTCCGGAAACACTGCAGCCTCTTGGCTTTCTGTATTTGGTCTCCAATTTTTTTAACCTATTAAATTTATATTAGCCGATTCAGTATCCTAGTACCGTAGTACAGTGTGTCGCCGGATGAACTGAGCAAGAGGGAAAATATTTTTATTTGGGACTTAACGCAAAAATGTCCCTCTTTATAAAAAAAAAAATGTTTCAAAATCCCCAATTATGAAAGAAAAATCTAACTATTTTTTTAACAGCTGAGAAAATTACGAAAATACATTTGAGATGAAGAAAAAATATTTTATTTTAATTAATGTGGTATTCTCCAACATCTACACACTTTTCAACTCTACTTACATAAATATTGTGGATCATATTTTCAGTGGCAGAATTTACCGCTTCCGTATTTTTTTATTTATTTATTAACACACTACATCACACATTGATTTTCTCCTACCTATAAGCAAAAGTCGAAACGCAAAACATCATTACCATTTTTAATTCTTGTACAAAAATCGGTTTGTGATTTGGTAATTAACTGATTTAACTGTGCAGACCTTTTACGTAAGGATAATTTTAGTTTTGTTTCTACAGAATCTAGGGTATTGTTGTAGCATGTTCTTCATGGTATACCCTTTTTCTTTCTTTGATGTCATGTACACTACCTGTTCTTTCAATTTTTTCTTCCAAATTTTGTAAAGCATTTTCGTACACATCAACATTAGGAAACTTCTGTTGAGATTTTTGAACTGCAATGTTATAAGAATGTTCTAAAGTTAGCATTACTATTAAGTAAATCTCAGTAAAGATTCACAAATACGTAATGATTTTGACAAATAACACGTAACTTGATTTACTTATTGGGTTATGATAAAAAATAACAAGGACAATCTGATTTAAACAAAAGCATGAAACTTAGAAACTTTTCTACTAAGATTTTTGTGTTTTTGCAATTTTCTAGCTGCTAAAAGAAATATTTAGATTTTTATTTCAGAATTGGGGGTTTTGAGACAAGCAAAATATAAAGAATGACATTTTTGCGTTCCAAATAATTTCTTTTTCTTCTTGTTCAGTCCATCTGGAGACACATTTTATATGTATCAGTCGTGGTTAGTAGCTCTGGAAAGTCATATATAGGTAACAATCAATTTAAATGTAATGTCTAATGTCAATAAACGAAATATGAGTTTGTGTTAAATTTTTATACATTATTTTTCGCAAGCAACATGTGTATACTGACAAGATATATGGTTACTTGTTGTAAATATATATTTGTCAAAAACCATGCATAAAAGGTGTTCCTTTTGTAATGAAATAACGTACCTATAAAAACTTAATACTCGTTTTTAGCGATCATTTATCGAATTAAAATTACCAATAACTAAATACTTAAACGTTGAATTGATTTGATGTTTTAGATTATTGACGGAAACGTAACTTTCCTCCCAAGAGATGGAAGTGATCACTTTCACCACTTTTTATCCACTAATAACGTATTTTCCAACCTCATGCAGGTTAAAAGTACCTATTTACTATTATGACTGCGAATAAGAATATTTTCTTATTTAAACATATAGAACTGCTTTTTTCCATTGTTTCTCAAAAAGAAACTCCATATATATATATAATGGTGAAAAAAACACCATTATGGGGTTGCACCGCTCCCTTATGGAAGCTTTCTAGATCCATTTTTTTGCGGTGGATCAGCCCCCATCTCCAATTTTATCTGTGATCTCCCTCCATATCTTCCTGAGTCCAGCTTTCTCTTTCCATTTGTTTACTGCTGCTTTTCTAAGGTCATCTTCCACTTCCTGTAGCCATCTTGTTCTGGGTCGACCACGTCTTCTTTTACCCGATGGTTGCTAAAGTAACACCGTTCGTAACACCCAAGACGGTCCAGTTCTCCATATATGTCCTAGCCTCACCCTTTTCTTTTTTATATCTCTAACCACAGCCTCCCCATCTAGGTCCTTCAATATTTCGCTGTTCATCCTCCCTCTATATATTCCTTCTTCAACTTTAATCGGTCCTAGTATTGATCTTATCATTCGTCTTTCCGCTATTCTGAGAGCTTCTTCATCTTTTTTTGTGAGGGTCATTGTTTCGGCAGCATAAGTTATTATCGGCTTTATCGTTGTCTTATATATAATTAGTTTTGTATTTTTGGTGACTATCTTACTTTTTAAAATATTTTTATTTGCGTGAAATGCTCTGTTTGCAGCCATAATTTTTTCATCAATTTCAGTTTTTCTCTCCCCACTCTTTTCCATCATAACGCCTAGATATTTAAATTTACTTGTCTGTTCAAATTCATGTACGCCTATTCTTATTTTTTTTCTTCTTTATGCTTTTACCGATGATCATTATTTTTGTTTTAGCCTCATTTGTTTTTAATTCCAATTTTTGCTCCTCTATCACGATATCTTGCAGCATTTTTGCCATAATTTTTCTCTGCTTAGTATTAGTACCGTCGTCAGCATATGCAACCAATTACCCTCCTCCTGTTCTAATATTGTCTTATTGATCCTTCTTGTAATATATTCCAGTGCTAAGTTAAAAAGCGTTGCTGACAGTGAATCTTCTTGCCTTACTCCTTTGTTGGTACTAAACTCTTCTGTTTCTCCTTTCTGACTTATTACACTGGCTTTTGATTCCATCATCGTCATCTTGATCAACCTTCTAAGCTTAGCGTCTATCCCTAATTGTTTCAATGCTGACATAAGTTGACTTCTATTTAGCGAATCAAAGGCCTGCTGGAAGTCTATAAAAAGCGTTTCTAATTCCATATTATATTCATGGGCTTCTTCTATTATTTGCTTTACTGTATGTACAGCATCACCATTGATCTTCCTTGCATAAATCCGCATTGATACGGTCCTATTACAGTTTTCGCTTTTTCAGCTAGCCGACTGGATATAATTGCTAACACGATTTTATACGCGACATTTAATAATGTAATGCCTCTGTAGTTTCTACAATTTTGTTGGTTGCCCTTTTTATGTATTGTTAGGATTTGTCCTTCCTCCATTCCTGCGGCATCCTTTATTCTTTCCATATCCTTATCACTAACTGATATATTTGCTCTCTTATTCGGTGTCCTCCGCATTTTATTACTTCTATATTCACTCCGTCTTCTTCTAGTGCTTTATCATTTCTAGCTTTGTTGATGATCCGTGTGACGTCTTCCCTTATTGGTTCTTCCACTTGACTCCTTTCGTTTCCTTCATCGATAATTTCCTCTTCCTCGCAATTATTCTCATTAAGTAATTCCTTAAAATGATCTACCCATATTCTCTTATACTGTTTTTCCTCTTCTATAATTCTCCCATCTTTATCTTTTACGCCGGTAACTTTTCCTTTATATTTTTTATTTTGTTCATTTATCTTCTAGAAAAACTTTTAATATTTCTACTGATTCTTTCTATTTCTATCCCATTTATATTATTGTTTATCCATTTCGTTTTACTTTCCCTTATATATTTATTGGATTCATTCCTAATTCTTTTATATTCCTGTAAATCATCTGGTTTACTTGATCTGAGCCATTTTATCCTTGCTTGGGACTTTTCATTCATCTTTATGCGGCACTTCTGATCATACCATCCTTTTCTATTAGCTCTTCGTTCTCCCACTGCTTTTTCGATACATTTTTTAATGCCAATCCACTCATTATCCACATTTTTCTTATCCTGCTCTCGCTCGTGCAGTAGCTTTTCTAATTTTAATTCATAATTCTCTCTCTCTTTCTTATTTCCAAGTCTGTTTATGTCCCATTTTTAAATTTGTTTCTCTTTTTGTTGTTGTCTTCTTTATTTCACCTACCATAAAATGCTCTGAATCTACGCTAGCTCCTCTATAGGATCTTATATCTGTTACCGATAAAGAAAGAAAAAAACTCCATGCATCAAATTAATTCAAGGAAGAATATATGTTCTTCTACATCCTTCTAATTAAATTATTTTGATGATATTTCACTGATGTGTCTGTAAAGGTTTCAGTATGAACCCTCCTTAAAATATGTACTCGGCAAGACCAGAAACTGTAGCATGTTCCTTTGAAATAAAAGAAATCAGCAATTTAAGACAACTCCAGCGAAATGTTTTATAAGTTCATCTCGCAATAATTTGCAAGCACATCATGATGATTATATATTTACACTTACTCTAAAATTAAATATTGTCTCATATAGGTTTATTTGTTTGTCTTATCGCATGTACTTAGAATGAAATTACCCATTTTTTATAATTACATTTGCCATCTCAAATTGTTTGCTTGTTAAGATAAAATTGCTCTGAACGTGATTACTGCTCTTTTTACTCAATCGTATATAAAAAAATAAGGATGTGACTTGTTTTGTTATGTTAGAAGTAGATGATTTTCTAAAAGGCTTGTTTCTAGAGATCTTCAGAAATAATATTTACTATATTAAATAAAGCACAGTTATATTTTTTAATTACTTTGCTACGTTATTTGTACACAATATTCCCTTGATGTTCAATGATGTTAGAAATTAATTAATTAATTTTTCTGGAATGCTCTTGATTTCTATTTGTTCTCTGAACGACTACTTCAATATAGTCAAGTGCGTCGGTATATAATATGTTGAATATGCATATAAGAAACACATGTATTTCTTTCACAAATTTGTTTATCGCCAATGATTAGATATATAAAAAATTATAAATTGATCGGCTCCCAGCACATACTTATTTTCTGAATTAAGTCCTAGTGTGATCCTTCTATAAAGAAGAGTAGATTATGCTTCCCAGTTAAAAATTATACCGTGGGGTACACTAACATACCTAGGTAAGTTATATACACACCTACATATGAATAAATACAATATAGTATTACAATATACAATCCGGGCCGTACGGAAACATTTTTTATTATTCATTACAGGGGAATTTAAATTTCGCTGTTTCTTTGTATTTACAAAATGAAGTGAAAGAACACATCCAAAATTCTTCCACATTTCTTATTTCTTATTATTATTCCAATTTCAAACACTCTATCTAGTACAAATTTATTTTTATTTTTAGTTGTTTTATACTGATTCAGTTTAGAATTATGCAAATCTATGCAAACCTAATTCCTTTATTTCGTCCAGAGAATTACAAAATGGAAGTTAGCGTTCTATAAGAAAAGTTTGGAAATTACGACACCACCAATTTTAGTAAAGTTAACTGTTGTAAACTTTTCTCCCAACTCACTCATTTACCATCTTTAAACACAAAAATAACACGATTATTTTCATGCATTTATATTTTACATGCCGATAAAGTTTTACAATTTCATAGAAGAATCTTGTCGCAATTTGTTCAAATAGTACTTTTAGATTTTGCATTATGTATGATATTCATTACTTTGCTTAAGTTAGTTGCTTTATACGATTTTTCCGTACTGATTTTATTATAAACTCGCAAGGGGCAGAAATGTCCCACATCAATTTCTTCAAGCGAAAAATAATGTTGTAAATTTTCAAACAATTGTAAAGTTTCGCCCAAGAAGTTGTTGAACATATAGAGACGAGCACAACTTGTAATAAAATTTCCCACAAAATTGTTGACGAAAGTTATCGCATTTTTTGCAGCAAAGTGCACACTTTTGTTATAAAATTTATGTTGACAGAACCTATATATTACAGTAGCATTAAGTGTAGATGATTTGTTGTAAATAGTACGTTTAGGCCAGTGATAATTAGTTGCAACTAACCGTCAACAAAATATTTACTGTATTTTTGTTACTATTACAAATCTGTGTAGTGAATCGACATAAGGTTATGCGTAAAGATTAACTATGCTGTTGCTATAATTAATATAGCTAGTTATAAATAATTATTCACTGTATAATGTGTTTTTTTTTTTTTGAAACATAATGTGTAGTTTTGTTGCACAATTTGTTGGCATAACCTACCTATAAAAGGAGTATAAATTGGATATTGCTTGCCGCAAATGCAGTAGTTAATCTTCAGTAGAATTTTACGTACAGTAAAGCTGGACTGTTAGATAAAAAAATAAAGGGGTCTTTAATTTGAGAAGTTTTGATCTCATTAATTTATTTTGTTCTGTATGTGACATTTGTGAATTTTCCTTCACCAGTATACAATGTTTTTTTTTACCGGGATATGCACCAAATCAATTTCTTAAAACCGTGTTCGAGTGAAATAGGAGAAACGCCATCTTTACAACAATTGTTGTGTCACATATCCCTATTGAACGTAACTATATGGATAGAAACTTCGCCATAATAATAATGCTTAGATCACAGAACCTGTTTAGAAAGGTGTGAGTTAGTTTTGAAAAAAAGTAATTTGAACATAATAATTACATTAAATTAACTACAATTGTGGTTATATTTAACTTTGTTAATTAAAGAGTACTTATTGTTAAGTGAAATTAATGAGCTTATTAAATTAATAAACTAGAAGTAACAAAATAATATGATCGCTTTTGATACCCATTATTTTCTTAATTTTCGCAATATCTCTAAAATAAACGAGAAGTTATTAGTTTGAGGCTTTATTTGTTGATTTTATTAACGACAATATGTAAATCTCGGGGGATGTTGGCATTTGGTGGATATAATTATTACTGATACGTCGACAGGCGGCTGCCCGTCTTGATATTAACTTTTTTGCTTCACAAGTAGCAATTCGTAAATTTTGAGGTATATCCAAGATCTTGGTAGACCGACATCCTTCTTAACATTAGCGGAAATCAGAATATTGCAATTATAGTTAATTAATTAATTATTCATGAACTACTGTTCAAGTACTATAAAGTTTCTCAGTATAAAAATTCTCCTTTATAACTTTTTCCCACTCCATCATATGCAATTTATTATATTTACTAGTTGTAAAATATTGTGAAACATTCACAATATTTTACAGATAGAAGATTATGCTACAATATTTTTTAACAATTTTACTGCTTTTTTGTAAATATGGTATACAAAACTGCAGCAACGTTGTTTAAACATTTCGCACAATAGTAAAAATTCTTATTACAATGTTCGCCCAACAGTGAAGTGTAAATATTGCTATGCGGATTTTTCTCTGTGTAGGCATTTGAAATGTGCCATCCTGATAGGTCGGCACTGCATCATGTGCGATTTTGAAATTGTTTTATAAGCTACATACATATCTGATTGTAACTGCCGCGTCGTTTTGACTCTACGTCATTTCGAGTCTTCTAAGGAAAAGATTCTATTTTTGTTCATTTCATTACAGTTTAGTAAACCGACTTTTTTCATGCTGATATATTATGCAGGGACGGTAGATGCATACGTCACCGGTAAGGTTACTACAACGATTGAAGTTCGCATGCTATCGTCCGAAATGCGAAAATGTTACGAACTTATTGAAAAAATAATAACCCTCGTGAAAGATATGCACTAGCCGCCGCTGATATTCTATCAAAAAACCATTTGCATTTTTACCTTTTTCCATCCACTTCAAACAATTGCATACACTCTTTTAGTAGAAAAAAGCGTGTTGGAGTATCATTACTTGTTCTAAAATTGTGTTTCTTTTTATCTGGGATATGTCTTCTCCATCTCAACCCTCTATCAATAAAGAAGTATTTATATGTTGCCTATTGCCAGATCAATCCACCTTTTTTCCAATAAATGCCCACCATTGAACAAATTTACTACATTTGATCAGTCTTCTTGTTTCGAAACCTATTTACACACATTCAAGTTTATGGACAAAGAAGTTCTTTCGATATGATTTTGCCTCTACGTTGGTGAGGATCGCTTTGGGGTGTCCATTTTAGTGCGTAAGAGAGTATTTGTCTTCTCTTGATTGATTGGAAACATATTATTATAGTACTTGTGGTAAATACTTCCTCTTATTTAAAAGCAATTTTTAAGCATTACTATCAAAAAGGCGATAATTAACAGAAAGCAGTAACACATATCAGTGAAAGAATGAAAAAAGGACAAGAATTAGCTTTTTTGCTTTCCCTGCATTTTTTTTTGCCATCTCGGTATCATAGTTGAGTTTCACAGATCAAAATATTTTTTTCTAGAAATGTGCAATGAAATTAAAAAAAACCAGAAATACTGAGGGGATAAAGAAACTTTGGTAGAGGCTTCCAAAACTTCTATCAATCTTTGAACTATCTTTGACATCATTTCGACAAGTCAACAAGAAGCAAGAAAAATGATATCGAAGTGAAAACCCTTGTAAAACGTTCATCCTCTTTTTGGATCTCAAAATTAAGTTGAGCAAAAGAACCCCTAAGTCCTACTGCGGTAGATCATTATTGTCCACATCAGAATTATCTTCTATTCGCTATTGGTGTTTTCACAAGGATTATTAACTGTTTCGATTAAAACTTGAAGCTCTTCTTCTGTTCTAAGATATTTGAAAGGAATATTTCAAACATTTCTTTGCATATTTGTATAATTTTATCTGTTTCAAAGCGTAAATTTTCGAACTAGTTACTAGTTTGATGGCTCTATGGCCAATAATTTTGCATATATTTTCGTGTTGATTTGCATACTGGATTGAAGCCCGAGTGTGGCTGTGTTTAGCCTTATCTACTTTCAACACATTGCATAAAGTTCTTTTACGATTTTGCTTCTAAAATTAGAACCGTTTTCACTTTGCAGTACGCTGGAGACTCTAAATATAGTAAAAATATCAGTTACGTGATACGGAACCCTTTCTACATTTTTGTTTCCTGTACACGCAACTGTACGAGGTTAATCATTCTCTTGAGTTCATCTCTTGGAAACCATGAGCCTAGCAAGCACCTTGTTGAATACCTTTGATTTTTTTTTATAGCTTTCATGTAAATACGTCACCACGCTGTCGACAATAATGGGTCCTTCTTTGAAACTTTCTCAACACCCTGTTTTCATCATTATGTCATTTGAATTAGCGTAAAAAGCTCTCTAATATACACATATAATTATGCATTAGATTTGTGTAGCCACGAAATAGTTATTTGTATCACTAGGCCAGAAACTACAGTTTTGCTGTATGAGTATTGTTTGTACTCATACTCGCATACAAGTACGAATACTCGCAAAAGAGTTTCTGGCCGTGTGATACACAATGTTTTTTGGGCCGACAAATCTTAATTTTAAATTGAAAATAGAAAAGAAATTTTGACACTAGGGACTTGATAGTACAAGTTGGCACACATGTCACATACCTTAGTATTTTGACGTTTCCGAGAATACATCTTTTTCTGCAATTTTCCTTCTAATTTAATATCTATTTATCAATAATAAGTACAATAAAGACACCAGTTCATCTTAGCATGGTTGAACAGTAACTTAATGACAATTTATTACACATCTGTCATATGAATCTAGTGTGGCCAACCTTTAGTAACATTTTTGCCTGCTTAGGCAGAAAATTTAATAGTTTTCCTGCGCTGGTTTTAATGTATTTTTCTTAGCCAAAATGAAGTGTTTATGATCGGGAGGCGCAAAAAAGTATTTATTAATGGGAATTCAATGATTTTCTATTTAAAAAAAAAAGTTACAGTTTTCACTTTATTTCCCAACACGCAGTATATTAAAGTTGAAGTATAAACATGTCCGAAAATGTAATTAAATAGCAACCGCTTTTCTGAAGCAATACATGGAACATAATTTTTAGAAAATTAAAGATATGTCGAAGATTAACGAGTTTAAGCTTAAGGTATATTAGTTTATTCTTTGTAATTTGTTTAACATTTATCGATTTTTTTTAAAAACACAATACAAAAGGGGGTATTGTATTTAAGAAAACAAAACCTAACTTTAACTTGACTTTTTCTTTTAAAATACTAGAGAAATTTGTGCGTAACATTTCTAGAAAGGCAGTAAAAACTTTTTATTACTCTTAGCTACACTCTGTTGTATTTTTTTCTACCTAAGTGGTCTACGAAATTACCAGAAATGTTTTTAAAATTATATAATGGAATATTTGGTATATTCCTGCAGTGTGGACGCTTATTTCTAATAGTAGTAGTATAGTATGCATTTGTAAAAATGGTAAGATAATCTAGAATAATACTTCAAAGTGATCAAGCATTCCGAGATATTTTTTAGTGGGTATTTGTCAATATCTTGAAATATCTATCGATGTAATCTAGACTTTTTTGTAAACATAAAATAAAATTATAATAACAAAGGGTCTAGATAAAAAATGCCGTCGGCGACTGTTCTGGCTCCTCCTCAACTTTGTCGATTGCAGCTGTCTGATTGTATCTTATCGATTGTTCAGATTCTGGATGGTACTGATAGTAATCATCTCATAAACATGCATTGTCAAATGGAATTGAACAATTATAAGCATTACGTCACTGTATCCCGTGTATGGGCAATAAAGCTTGCGCCGTGCAAAAGGAGCAAGTGGCTCAGAAATTGGCGTAAGTTATAAAACTACGTTTTACTTTTGGCAGGCTGAAAAACACGCAAAAATACTCACATAATTCTAAGACAAAAGTAAGTCCTATATAAGTCCTCGTAATTCGGATCTGCTCTTTATAACACAACTGATAACAAGCAGGCCAATAAATACCGACAGAAGATTATCTGTAAGACCGTAACCAAGTATTATGACTTGTTACGGGCTAATGGATAATCTTACAGGTGTTACAAATGTGCATAAAATCTCGGCATGAGTAAGCCTCTGCAGAGATATAACTATTTATTACCAAAATGTAATGGTTTATGAACAAAGACTAAATTTTATGCCTGTGTGGGTGACATGGACTATATGTTATATGGAAAATCTGACCTAATTACTTTCTTAAGTATTATTTGGCGAGTGTTTATTGTTTGTTTAATTGTATGATTTGTTTATTTTTTTATGTTTTTGTGATTTTCATATTAAATATTTATTTTCTGGCCTTCATTTTACAATCGTCGCCTACTAAGATTACAAATATGATCGCAATGAAAAATTAATTAAAACTGTAATAACTCCAAAAGTAAAAGAGATAGACATAGAGTATGGTTAAGAAAAATCAAAGCACTTGTTAAGATGAATTCAATGGTGTAAATATATACAGATATTCTATTTAAGAAAGATAAGATATACCCATTTGAAGCTTAGCACTTTAGTGACGAATACCCAGTATATTAAAATATAACTATATACACACCTGCAGGTGTAAGTAGGTCCGTACTATGATATTTTAAAATTTAATTCATTTATTTCAAGTGGTAACCAAATTATAATCATCTTTCTAAAATAGTGCAAGCGACATAATTTTTAGAAAGTCAGACATCTTGGAAATTAAATGAGTTTAACGCTAAAGTATGTTAATCTTATTTTTTTAAATTTAATGGCGCTTTTAGAAATGCAATAATATTGGGGGTATTGTATTTAAAAAAAAGAAAGTTGAAGGCTGTATCTAGGCTACGAAACACTCTGTGCAGATCCAGATAATTTTACGTTATTGAAAAGTCATAATCCTACAACAATAAAGACTTTTATTCATATCTGTCGTTGTTTACGAGCTATAGAAGAATTCCTTGCTGGTGAAACACCTGTATACTTAAGTTTAATGTAACAATATAGAAGTTATTTCGTCGAATTTGCAGTAAATTACGACATGAAATCTTGTGCACCTCAGCATGGTCTCACCCTTCTGCAGCTTACGAGGTCTAGTGCCACACCACAGCCTATGCACCGATGGGATTTGTCAACCACCTCCATGTAAAATGACGAGTTTCCAAATTTTCGTTGTAATGCTTCCCACAACCTATGGTATTTAGAACAAAGATGCAATTACTGAACTATTGGGACTTTTCCAACACCATCAGGTAGAATTTGAAATTATGGTTTTCTTATTCGGAGTTTTTCTAAAAAAACTTCTTGCAGCCTATGACATTTACAACCAAACTGCAGCCAATCCACCAGTGAAGTCTGTCTGCCACCATAAGGTAAAGCCAAGAATTCTGCTTTTTTTTTGCTTGAATTTGCGCTAGAATATTTCCTGCAACCCGTTGCTTTTTAAATCAAACTGCAGCCTCCACCGATGAGATTTGTCTACCACGATTAACAGGTAAAATAAAAGATTCTGTTTTTTTTTTGCTCGAATTTTGCCTTAAAATACTTTCTGCATCCCGTGATATTTATAACCGAACAGCAGCAAATGCATAGACGACAGTTGTCAACCATCCCCAAGCAAAATTTTGAATTATTTAATACCAGAGTGCAGCCAGTACAAGGATGAGATGTTCCCACCACGTCTAGGTAAGGTCAAGATTCATTAATTCTTTTGGTTGCATCTGCTTTAAAGTATTAGCTTCAACGTGCGATGCTTAGAGTCAGACCACAGCCAATGCACCAATGAGGGTTGTCCATGGATCCCAGGTAAAATCAAGAATTAAAAATTCTTTCCTTTGAAATCTTAGTAAAATACGTCATAGCACCTGTAAGTATTTACAACCAGAGTGCAGTCAGTAAATTGATAAGATTTATCCACCACCACTAGGTATTGTACGAATTATGAATTATTTTGTTTCAATCTCCGCTAACATGCTTCCCGGAACGTATGGTGTTTAAAATGATTCACAATTACATTTATACACTACTACCAGATAAAACATTTTTTATTAGAATTAGCACTAAAATACTTCCGGCAACCGATAGTATTTAGAACTAAGCTGTAGTAGCCAAACGAGACTTATCTTCCTTCGCCAGGTAAATTATTGCTTGGGATTATATTGTTTAAATTTACTCTAAAATACTTCCTGCAACTTGCGGTACTTGAATTGGATAGAGTGCGGTGATGGCATTTGTCCACCTGGTGAGACTTTGTTTATTGGAATTTAAATTAAATGCTTCCTGGAACCTGAGGTATTTAGAGCCGAACCATCACAAGGTAAAGTCAAGAATTATATTTTTTTGTTATGATTTGCTCTAAATTATATTCTGCAACCCATGTTCTTTAAAATTATAATGCAGCAAATAGAGCAATGAGGTTTGCCTACCACCACTAGGTAAGGTCAGTAATTGTAAACTCTGTTTCAACTTGCGTTGAAACAGTACCTAGAAGCTACGGTATTTAGAGACAAACTATAACCAATGCACCGATGCAATTTGTGCAACATCAGCAAGTAAGGTCAAGAATTATGAATTCTTTTATTTGTTCCATCAACCTTGCCAACCGTCTCCAGGTAAGCTATAGAATTATGCTTTTCATTCTTTGAATTCCCGTAAAAATGCTTATGATATTTACAACCAAACTGTAGCTAATGCATCGATGATATTTGTCAATTACCATCAGGTAAAGTCAAAAATTATATACTGCTTGCAACCTGTGGTACTGCTACTAATGTACCACCAATGTATCGTTGAGGTTTGCCCACGATCATTAGGTAGAATTTTTAATTATGATTTCTTTATCCGAATTTGCACTAAAATACTACGACCTATGCAATCCATGGTATTATCAACCAGACTGCAGCCAATGTGTCGAAGATATTTATCTACCAACACCAGGTAAAGTCAAAAACTATGAATTCTGTTATTTGAATTTGCGCGAATGTACTTCCTGTAACCTGTGGTATTTGCAACCAAACTGCAACCAATGCGCTGATGAGAAATTTGTTCACCACCACCAGGTAACGTGATGAATTATAAATTTTGCTGTTTAAATTTTCCGTTAGAATACTTCCTGTAACCTACTGTATTTAAAATTACCCTGCAGCTTATGTACCGATAAATTTGTCCACCACCACGAGGTAAAGTGATGAATTCTGATTTTCTTTTGTTTGCATTTCCGCTGAAATACTTCTATAAACCGATACAGATTATCTATACGATTATTGCGCCAACAAAGTTTGTCTCCCACCGCCAGGTAATGTCATGAAGTATGAATGATTTTCCTTACATTCGCACTACTAGTACTATATCCTATGGTGTTCATAACTAGACTGCACGCCGAAAATGAAGTTGCAGCAAATACACCGATGAGGTTTGTTTACTACGATCAGGTAGGCCTAAGAATTATGAATTCTTTGTTCTTTGAATTGCACTGAAATGTTCACCTTCTCCTGTGGTACTTGGAACCAGACTCCATGTAATGTACTGATGTGATTTAGCCAGCACCCTTAGGTAAGTAAAGAATTGGAAAAGTTTGTTCACCACCATCAGGTAATGTAATATAAGTTATGCACTGTTTTGTTTTAATTTTTGCTAAATGCCTTTCTGCAACCAAGAGTATAAATCTATTTTTTTTTAAATGCTTATTTAAGATTTACTTTTTTGCCAAATATTTAACCATTGTGTTCCACTATGCCTTGACACGACCTATCGATATTACTTAAGAAAAAAACAGGTAGCGCAACTGCCCCAGTAATAGACAACATAAAATATGTATTTTGTATCCTCTTTCTGGAAATGGCTAGAGCTAAATAAATTTGCCATATATTTTTTTACAAAGCAAATTGTTGGCAAGTTTGTTAAGCAAGTATGAATACTTGCATTTGCACTACATGTCCTTATCCTATAGTATTTATAACCAGACTGCACAGCTAATGCGCCGATGAGATTTATTTACTACGGGCAGTTAGGGTTAGGAATTATGAATTCTTTGTTGTTGGAATTGCACTAAAATGTTTACTGCCACCTGTGGTATTTGGAACCAGACTCCAAGTGATGCCCTAATGTGATCCATCCAGCACCCTCAGGTAAAGTCAAGAATTATGAATTTTTTTGATTTTGAACATGTACTGAAATGCTTTCTGCGACCTGTGACATTTAGAACAAAGCTGTAACTACCATCAGGTAATGTGATGTAATGTAATGAGTTATGAATTTTTTAGTTTTAATTTTCATTAAATTTCTTCCTGCAACTTGGAGCATCAACCAATTTTTTCAAATGCTTATTTAAGATTTACTTTTTTTGCCAAATATCAAATTGTGCCTTGGTACGATCTATTGATATTATTTAAAAAAAAGCATATAGGGCAACTGCCCCAATAATGGACAATATAAAATATGTATTTTAAATCCTCCTTCTGCAATATACTAGAGCTTAATAAATTCGTCATTTACTTTTCTTTTACCAAACAAATTGTTAGCAAGAGTTTATTATGTTCCTCGTATTTGCACTGCAATGCACTATATCCTATGGTGTTGATAACCAGACTGCACACCGAGAATCAACCTGCAGCCAATGCGCCGATGGGATTTGTTTACTACGATCAGGTAGGATTTAGAATTATGAATTCTTCGTTGTTTGAATTGCACTAAAATGTTTACCTTCTCCTGTCGTGTTTGGAGCCAGACTCCAGGCAATGTACTGATCTGATCTATCCAGCACCCTCAGGTAAAGACAAGAATTATGAATTTTTTTGATTTTGAACTCACCACCATCAGGTAATGTAATGTAATGTGTTATGAACAGTTTTGTTTTAATTGTTACTAAATGTATATTTTTTTCAAATGCTTATTTAAGATTTACTTCTTTTTGCCAAATAACAAACCACTCTGTTCCACTGTGCCTTGACACGATCTATCGACATTACTTCAAAAATCAGGTAGGGCAACTGCCCCACTAATATACAACATAAAATGTGTATTTTGTATTCTTCTTCTGGAATATACTAGAGCTAAATAAATTTGCCATATACTTTTTTTTTTACAAAGCGAATTATTAGCAAGCGGTAAATTGTAAACATGCGTAAAAAAAAAAGAACACAGAATCAAGAAAATTATGAAATAGGATGTTAGCTGATAATAGCTTGTTAATTTTCTTTCATGAATCATCCTTCCATATTTTTTGGGAGAAAAACGTTCAAGCCTTAGTAAGAGCTCAAGCGTTGACATAAGCATATTCACCAGCATTGAATAACATCAGGAATTTACATGTTGATGAATCTTACTACTGAATTGTAACTGCTCACACCTCAGCGGCTGAAACCTCCATAGCAGCCAAGCAGCAGAGATAAAGTGGCTTCCTAACAGATCTTATTTTGAGATGTATGAAATTATAAACTTCTTATAGATTGCTGAATAACATTGGTATCATTTCAGTCCCATCATTAATCCAACATTCAAATAACCACCGTGGCAATGGTTCATCTGGTTCAAAAGGAAAAAAGCTAAGGACAAATAAAAAAGCAGGAACAATACCTCACTCAATTTAGGTCACCTATCCGACACCTGGAGAATAATCAACCAACACTGAAGACGGGGTAAGTATTAACAAGGGTGATACTAAAGACGCCATCCATTTGAATTCGCTTAGTCCAGTTAATTTATTTGGAAAAATTTCAACATATGTCTTGAAATATTTAAGAACTGACCATTTTTTAAAGGATATACATTTTGGTAAATGTCAAATTTTAAGTAATGTCATCTTCTAGTTTTAAATTTGTTGCTCTTGATTTTTTCAAATATAAAAATCTAATCTCTAAACAAACAAAATCATCAGAAAATAATGAATAAGTATGAATAAGTAATGTGGAAAGAAAATCATTTGAATGATTGTAGCAAAACTTCCAAGCAGGTATATAAATTTTATTATACTATATATATAAAAACAGCCTGACGTTAATAATGGAAGGTAGCTGCAAACAAGCAAAGCACACAATTTTAGTAGTAATATAGCCAGTTAAAATTAAAAAACATCTTGTTCATTTATTTTATTGAATACTGTTGGCGATAATCAGTTCATTGTTAAACTTATATTCGTTATAATTATGTCTCATTTAGAATGACTAATTTAATATTTCGAAGAATAATTTAAGAATAATAATTTAACATTTAAGAAAAAAATAGATTGTCTATAACTAATATTGCTGTTAAAAATTCAGATGCAGAAGACATCGGAAGAAGAACAACTACCTCACCAGACGAAACTGACGACGATCCAACACATAGTCTTCATGAAAAGCCCAGAAAATTATTTGCATTTAATAAAAATGTAAAAAAAAAATAAAATTTGTTTATTATATTTATGTTGGATGGACACGGATTAAATTGACAATATTAAAGTGTGAATTAGTTGCATAATAAAGTAATATTCCTAATATTTATTTATATTTGCGTTGGTTATTGCTATTATAATTAAAATCTTTCTAAGTTTATCTCAAAAGCGACTTCTTCTCAAATATTGAAAGTAAAATGTATTTCAGAATTAGGAAATAGAATATATATTTCGATAATAAAATATCAACAGTAAAATTACAATTGTTTTAGAATAATAGTATATTTCAAACCAAGGGAGAAAAGTGATCTGCAATAGCACTTTCCTCACGTGGTTTAAATACTATTTTTTTCCCAGCCAATCCAATTTTAACTAAATGTCTAAAAATAATAAAGACATACCATGAGTGACATGATAGTAAGCTTAATCTGTCAAATATTTTTTGAGAACTGTCAAGTTAGCGTCGTTTTAAAAGTGTTTAATAATAGTTTAATTGATATTTAATACCTAATTTAGCAATTATCTTATAAATGGGCTCAGACTGGGTCGAATGTACTAATGTCATGTATCAATAATGTCATATATTATAACATGTACAGTTTCATCATGTCAGTGTCACTCCCTCACGCTGCTGGGAAAAAAAAGCTTTTACATGTACCTCTACTTTACTTTCTTTTAAAAAAAAACACACATATTGATATGACTCTCGCATCTATATCCTTTTCGTACTTTGCAAATTTTCTTAAATACAGTAGGTAATACCTTATAATTTGTAAATAATATGTACCTATACGCCTATTTACATTGACAATAAAACTCCAGTATTAACTCAATGGGTTTTAATGTATCATCCTTCCTTGTCTTTTGAAAATTATTATCATCAAACCCGCCTCAACAAATGGCTAAATACCTGAAATATTTCTAGAATTATGGGCTTGCATTAATCTTAGTTGTTTATTGTTAACTTCGACCGTGGCAAAAGAAGATTTATTCCAGTCAGGCGTTGCCATGCAGACTGATTTGAATCTCGTTTTAAAGTTATTATCAGTAATTATAGTAACACTTTCCAAATTATGTGATTATCGGTGTGTTTTTTAACACAAACCACCAAATTTTAATAAAACGAAAAGCAGTGCTTACCACGAATATATCTATGTAAGTCCTATTTATTTGTTAACTAATAATAATAATCCTTTATTTCCCAGAAAGAAGTTTACAAAACTTATGGAATAATATCAAAAATGAGAAAATAATTATGAACTAACTAAATGACTATTACTAATAAACTAATGAATTATTAAAGTACTCTTCCAGGCTATTGTATGGTGTACTTATCAAATATCTTTTTAATTCAATCTTCAATGTCTAAAGAGATAAATTGCCCATTGCGTAAGAGAGTAATCCCAATGCAAATAATACTATTAGATGTTAGACTTGGTCTATGAATGGATAAGTGTATATCTACATTACGCATACTATAAGCATGCACAGCATTATTGTACCGCAAGAAATTTTGTTTATTTTTATGAATGTACAAAGATATTTCTAGTATATACAGAGATACCACCGTAAGTAGTTGGAGATCTATGAAAAGAGGCCTGCATGACGTTCTCTGAGAAACTCCCACCATGGCTCGAATAGCACTTTTTGAGAGATTAAAATTTTGGTTATGGCGCGACTAGAGCTCCATACCAACAAACCGTATCTTAAACACGACTCAATATCAGCTAGATAAACTATTCGTAATACATTTAAATGTATCATTTGTTTTAAATGACGAAGTTTATATATTGATGACAAAATTTTGGAATTCAAATCATTAATGCGAACATGCCATTTTAGGTCCGATGAAAAATGTATGCCTAAAGTTTTAATGGAATTAACTGAACCAATGGTTCCTTGCCAATAGTGGGGGCCAATTGGGGCATAACACAAGTCGTTTGATCAAATGCCACATATTTTGTTTTAGTCGCATTTAGACACAGCTTGTTGGAACTGAACCAGGTGTCTAACATGTTTAACGCACAGTTGGTTTTTGCTTGTATATTATTAACGTCAACGTTTACCAATACAGTGGTATCACCTGCATATATCACCATTTTATAATCTTTCAAGAAAGTGGCTATGTCATTAATGAACATTGAGAACAGCATCGGCGACAGGACAGCTCCCTATGATACACCTACTGTTACCGGTAACAAACCGGAAGAGAAAATACATTTTTTATTCGCCTTAGCTACAAAGATGCGTACTAATTGCATCCTTTCAGAGAGGTATGAAATAAACTAATTCAACACGGCACCCCTGATGCCCATCCAATCGAGTTTCTGTGCTAGAAGACTGTTTTGTACACAGTCAAACTAGTCAACTAGTGTTTCGATATCAACATCTACAACATTAACCAATAAATATGATGTGTACTGAAGGTACAAAAGAAAATGCAAAATGAATTAATAATTAACTAGCTCACCGGATAAAAATCTTAAAGGGCACAAAAGAACAATTAAACTCAGGGTTACTAATCACGAAAAGTAAACTATGGGTGAAAGAAAACTGACTTTCTTTAACTACTCCAACAATTGAAAAGGTTTAAACAAAAATAAAAGAACAGAAATTTTGAATGACGTTAACAATCAGAAATTTTATTAAAAAAAAAAAATTTAGTTACAAATTGCAGAAAAAAAAACCATGAGCTTAGGGCTCTGACCGAAATCAAAAACTGCATTAGACTCTAATTTACAAAAGGACAATGTAAATCCTTTAACAAAAACAAAGACAAAACAGTTCAGGAAGATAATCCTTTTTTACACAAAAATCCACGTTGGTTCAAAATTAACCAACCTAAATTAATCGTGAGAATTAAGTATTATCAAAAAAAAAACTAAAAAGCAAGACAAGCTTCTATGCACCCAACCCGAGGTGATTAAAAATAATAACAAATCAGCAAAATTTAAAAAAACGAAAAATTAACACTTTAAACTTAAAATATACCTTCCAGAACTGAAATAATAAATGATCCTATATCTAATTTGTGTACACAATAATATAATACCAATTATTATATAACGAGTTCTTTTGATGGATAACCTGGCGGTTGACTACCTACCAGGCGCGTCCCCAGGTGGTGGATAGGGAATGGCCATCTTGTGAGGGTTCGCTCAAGACAGATGGTTAGTGCGGCTATAAGTTCGTCCTCTCCGTCTAAAACCGGAGCATGGTTGAACGAAAGCCGTTGTCGCGAACCAGTCCCCCCTCACCCGAGCTGTCGTGTCGTGGCTACGGCTTGCACAGGGTTCCATTACGATGCCAGTTTCTGCCTTCGGTTATCGAAGGCCCAACTGTCAAACCATATCCCGAAAGGGATGGGGGTCTTGGCTTAACTGCACGACCAGAGGAGACAACCTCAATAACAAACTAAATCCTAAGGCGGCGACTAGGCTGATGGATGCGTGGCTGGATAGAAACCAGTCTCTACTAGTCCAACCTGGGGCACCTGGCGCACCCCATTGTATCTAGCCTACCTCTGCATGCGGGGCTCTGTGGAGGTGGACCTTTTCTTCCCTAGCTACTCGTGGATCAACCATGGAGAGAGAAAAAAATTAAACCAACTCACCTAAGCGGGAAGACACCGCTAGCAAACAAAAAGTGAGCAAACCCCAAAAGAAGCCTCCTACTTCCAAAGTGGAAATACCCCACAAGGAAGGAACAAAGGGAGGAGCAAAACCCCAAACCTCTTTGCTCTCGAAGAAAGAGCAGAAAAAAACCAACCCCCTACCTGAACTAGGACAACCTGGAGGTAGGACGATCCGTTGCGACGTGGTCTCAGCGAGCAGGGTGCAAGTGGTACCTACGCTACCTCAGTGAAGGGCTTGAACCAGAGGAAGCGAGGAAGAAGGCCTTAGAACATAAGGCCGAACCACTCAAGCGGAAGAGGAAGGAGACTACTCCAACTCAAAAGCCGCATAAGAGGATAAAACAGGAAGTGGGTAAAAGCACCATCCCTGCCTCCACGAAAGGCAGCTATGCAATGGCTGTCAAGAATGTGGAGAAAGTTGCAATCCTGCAAGGCGTTCCCTGAGTCACCCTCAGTGGAGACGAACAAACGGCGTTGGAGGCCGCTTTAGTGGAAGAGATGTACGGCGGATGGAGCACAAGATCCAATTCGAAGGCATCCATTTTAGGCCGGGGCTGATCCTGTTGAATGTGAACACCGCATTCTGCCGAATGGCTCCGCCTAAAGGTACCCAGCTAAAAGCTTGGAAGGGAGTGAACTGACCACGTGCGGGGGAAACGAAATTCCAAACCGCACGTCGCCACCCTATACCTCCCCAGATGTCAGGGAGAAACCCCTGAAAGGCTTCTATCTTTGATAGAAGCACAAAACGAAGGCTCAGGACAAACCTTTGGAATGTCCTTAACCTAAAGACGAAGGCAAGGGCCGGCTTCTGAGGGTGGGAATCGATGAGGCTTTCCTACCAACAATCAGGAGCAAAGGGTACACCATCCACTATCGGTTTGGGAGATCCCTGTGCATGGTCAAGGAAGCAGCCAAAGGAGGACGAACCCACTCCTAGCACCTCCAAGGAGGACCAGCCTACTCCTGGCGTATCCAAGGAGGACAAAACTCACTCCCGCGGCACGAGGAGGACCAACCCACTCCCGGCGTAAGAGACCAACCTGAAAGCGATGTGGAAAGCATTGGTAGCTTCCACATTGCAGCCCTCTATCACGGAGAATCGTCATCCGAATCGATGGAGGTTGACGTCACCGCAGAGGAGAAGAAGAAGAGGGGACAAGACCCTTACCGTGAGACAGCACCCTCACCGAAAACTAACGGCGAGATGGCGGGCATAAATATTGCCCAAGTGAACGTCCACCACGCCAAGGGAGCTTCCGCCGTTATCTCCAGGACGTTCACAAAAGAAAATCTCAGTATGGCGCTAATTCAGAACCCTGGGTCAATAAAGGACAGGTAAGAGACTCGCCTGTAAAGGCAGCAGAGTGTATGCGACAATACCAGTATACCTAGAGCATGCATCTGATTAGAGACAACATTAATTATATTTGTTCTTCAGAATTCCTGACGAGAGACCTCCGCGGTCCGAGCATACCTCGAAATCAAGGAAAAACTCAAGAATCGTAATAGCCTCATGCTATTTCGACGGAGATGGGCTGTACCACCAGCTGAGCTGCAGAGGTTAGTGGAGTACTGCCAGAAGAAGCGGCTACCACTACTCATAGGATGCGACGCTAACCGCACACAACACTGTTTGGGGAAGCAAGGACACCAATCAGAGAGTGAGCAACTTTTAGAGATATTCTTTGTAATAACCTACTCGTACATAATATTGGGAATACCGCCACATTTTAACAAGGTAAGGGAGGAAGTGTTAGATATACACTTAGTACACTGAACCTAAAGGATCTGTTAAAAGACTGGAGGGTATCAATGAACCTTCTCTCTCTGATCACAGAATGATTGTGTTCAGACTAGAGACGAAGACTCCAGAGCCACCACTTCGGAGGAATCCAGAAAACAGATTGGGACAACTACAGAACCAATCTAAGTAGCAATCTAGAGTCATCAAATCCAGAAAGGCCAGGCATCATCTGGATCTGGAAAACGACCTTAGAGGGTGAACAATGCCATACTCGAAGCATACGATTCGAGCTGTCCTGTTCAGCAGACAAAAGAATGTAAGGACGCCACCTTGGTGGACAGCCATCTGTCAAAACTAAGATCCGATACGCGGAAGCTCTTTAACAAGGCCAAGCGTAACGGGGATTGCAGAGTTACACCGAGACACTTACTTCCTACAATAAGCTATCAGGAAAGCGAAAAGAGATAGCTTCAGAAAGTTCTGCGAGAAATCGATTCAACACCTACCGCTTCGCGACTTTACAAGGTAATGGCGAAGGGTAGAATCGACTCAGGAATGGCACTAAGAAAGCCAGATGGAAGCTTCACCGAGGTGGAGAAGAAAGAGCTCTCCTCCTTCTAGAAACCCACTTTCCTGAAAGCAAAGTGGAACCTCGGAAAATGCTTCGGAGATATATAAAAGACCAAATAAAGAAGCTACTACAATGGCAAGACACATATGTAGCAGCGAACGGTTAAAATGGGCCATTAATACCTTTCAGCCGTTCAAAACACCGGGAGTAGACGGATTTTTCCAGTCTTACTTCAGAAAGGGAGGAAGAAATCCTTCCTCACATGATTCGATAAGCCGAAACAGTCTGGAGTGGGATATATTCCAGAAGCCTGGCGAAGGCTAAAGTCACCTTTATACCAAAAGCAGGGAAAAAGGACATCACGCACCCTAAATCCCTATAACCTATCAGCCTTACATCATTCTTTTTGAAAACGGGGAAAAGCTGTAGATAACTACATCAGAACAGAGATCTTGGAGCGGGTGCCATTGCACCCCTGTCAGCACGCCTACCAAACAGGCAAATCCACTGAGACTGCATTAGTGAGCTGACGGACCAAATCCAAGATGCCCTGACGAATAAAGAAACCGTAGTGTGCGCCTTTCTAGACATAGAGGGTGCTTTTGACAACACTCCCCACGAGTCTGTCAAAAAAGCATTAATTAATAGGGGGTAGACGACGTGACTTCTAATGGATGTCGCAACTACTGTCTACCAGGTCGGTGGAAGCGGAGGTGGACATAAGACCATCTCGGTTAGCACGACCAGAGGATGCCCACAGGGGGAGTACATCCCCACTTATGTGGAGCCTAATAGTAGACGAACTCTTATGCGGATTGACGGATCTAGCATATCCTGTCAGGGTATGCGGATGATATTGTCATATACGCAAAGGCAAATTTGAGAATACCCTCTGTGACATAGTTCAAAGAGGACTGAACTTTACGAGAAGATGGTGTCAATCGATGGGACTCAATGTCAACCCCACTAAGACAACCCTAGTAGCGTTTACCAGGAAAAGAAAATCCAATCTTGAACCATAAAACTGGATGGGCAAATAATAGACTGGAGAGCGGAAGTTAATATCTAGGCCTCACCCTAGACAACAAACTTCTATGGAACAAAACATGAGCTGGGTAACCAACAAGGCCAAAAGAGCTCTGATGTGTGTAGAACTTTGCAGGGAAAATTGGGGTGCAACCCAAAATACTGCTTTGGATGTATACAGCGATAGTGAGACCGATCATCACCTATGCATCAGTAGCATGGAGCAAAAGAACTAATCTGGCCACCGCGAGAATTAACCTCTCGAAGTGCAAAGATTAGCATGTGTGTGCATAACGGGGCTATGGAGAACCTGCCCAACAGCAGCTATTGAAGTAGTTTTGGATCTTGCCCCCCTCCACATTGTAGTGGAGGGCGTGGCGAAAAGAACCGCACTAAGAATGGTCAAGAAGAATGATTAGGCATAGGCCTCAATCTCCGACGGTGATCAAACCTGGATGTCCCCGGGATGACATGTTAAAGAAATTTAGCTTTGTGAAGGAATTTTACCACAAAGCTAAGAATAGGAGCGAGTGGATCATAACACCATCTTGAATTTTAATAAAAAATGCCATCAAATGTATACTGATGCTCCAAAACGGCAGAAGGAACTGGAATAGGAATATACGGGCCTAGAACTACATATTCGAAAGCTTGGGAAAATACCCAAGTATATTTCAGGCGGAAATACACGCTATTGAAGATGTGTTCAGTTCAATATGGATAGGAACTATCGGAAACAGGAGGTTATCATCATGTCTGATAGTCAAGCAGCCATCAAGCGCTGAGCTTCATATGAAATCAGCTCCAAGATGTCTGGGAATGCCTAGGGAAACTAATGAGCTAGGCAAAAGAAATAAAGTAACCCTCCTGTGGGTCCGGTCACACAGGAGTGGAAGGAAACGAATAACGGATAACCTCGCAAAAAAAGGGGCTGGAATGCCTTTCGTAGGCTGAACCCTTTGCGGGTTAAGTAGCAGTACAATACTGAAAAAACTAAAAATAGAAATGGAGCAGAGAAAATCCAGTTACTGGAAAAATCTCCAGGAATGATGCAGAGTAAAATTCTTCTGGGAACTTATAACAGAAGAGGTCTACAGAATGCATCAACCTGAGTAAGAACAATGTTCGCATATTAACAGGAATACTTTCAGGCCATTGTAGACTGAAAGGACACCTGACTAAGCTTGGATTTGAAAAAGATCCTGAATGCAGATTTTGTGGGGAACAGGATGAAACACCCATCCACCTCCTCTCAAACTGCGCAGCACTGTGCAACCGGAGGCATTGTACCTGGGAGCATGTGAATCGAAGAGGGAGATTTACCTAAACTGGGCCTCCGATATCCTACACTTTTTAAAAGGAATAGGATTGGGAGGCCAACTGTAAAGCAGAAGAATGGGGGACACAATAGATCCTTTAGGTCGCAGTGTAACACCACCCTTCACCTACATACATACATACATACATTTGATGGATGAAGAAATTTCAAAATTAAGCGAAACAAATCTTTAAATAAAATGAAAGACCAAAATGGCAGCTAACAAAATAAATTTACATGTACTTACACCGGCATCTTGTCAAAGAACTGGCCCCTCAGGAAAAATATATCGCATACATATAAAAATCCTACAGCTGCGTGCGCTGCAACGCACAAAGATCATAGAAGAACTCCTCAAAGAAGGACATTGAACAACATGAGCAAATAAAAATATATTAAAGAGTGAAAACAATTTCAACTGAACATTTAACTAACTAAATTAAACAATCCAAAACATCAACTAAATCTTATTTAAAAATAAACAATTAATTTTTGAGACAATTTGCCCGAAACATTGATAAAGACAGATCGTAGTAAAATATGATCACTGAATTTACAACAACCGAGGTGCCAGACCACAGCAATAAGTTACATTTTTTTTTAAATTTGATTATGTTTGGTATTACATTTTAAATTTGGTTATAGTAACCGTATTTATTACAATTACAATACCTATAGGCAACCAGTTGTTCACCGTAGATTATCGTTGCATACCATTTAAATTTTTGTGAGAATGAAAACTGTCTCTTAAATTATTATTAAACAGTGATAAAAATAAAGGTTTATTAAAGTTAAAGAAATAACGTGATGTATAATAATAGTAAAAATAATGTAAGCTACAAGTTGTCAGTTTTTAATTGTCACTGTGATTATAGCAAGTTAAGTCAGTCATTTTCTGCTGTTGCGGCTTTAATTTATATTACAAAATAAAATATAAATTCATATCACATAACAATACGTATCCAACTTGTCAATTCAGCACGTGGCACTGTTGTAAACAAATCAACCATCCAGATATTTACTCTAGCCAATCAACTTGCTTTTCCATATCTATTATTATTTATTTACAAGCTTCGGGAACATGTTCTTATAAATCGTTCACTATTCAATACTTTAGCAGAATTGCATTAATAATTATAGGAAAATAAACAATACACCACTATGAATATATCTCCTTCTATGTAATTCACAAAATTCAAAATGTGTAACCGTCTGCCTATATTTTGATGATATGTGATAAACCTGGATGATGGATATAGGTAATCTATACGGCGATCATCCACGTTTTCTTTTGTGCCATGGTAGGTACATACATATATGGCACACCCAAATGTAATATATATATATATATATATATATGTAATATATATATATATATATATATATATTACATCCCGCTAACTATTTTGCTTCCTTTCATAATGCGGTCGTAGTGCGTCCCCAGGAAGGAGTGTAGTTAGAGCATTTTAGTGACGTATATTGAACCGCGGGAAAAAATGGATAACGCCGATCACTTTTTTATGCTGTAGCTTTAAAATGAAATTATACGATTTTTCATTCTACGCACTTTTTTGCTTCCTTACATTTGCCTATCTATTTGCGTCCACTGCGTATATTTCAGACAAATTGCTAACTATTTTGCGTCCGATGTATATTTTTTTGTATAAACTTGTAAGTATATATGCGTCCGCCACGTTGCCACATGTTGGTCGAAATAAACGTTATAGGAAGCAATATAGCATATTAAATATAGGATCAATATAAAACTTTATTTTGTGTTCTTTCGTGGTGGACGCAAATTAGTCGAAATAAAGTGTATATCGCCAGTCGAGAACACTGTATGAGGTTTGGTCGAATTTGATAACTAATTGAATTGAAAATTAGGTTAGCACCGTTTTTAATGCTTGAGAATTATTTTGTATGTGAAAGCTGATAGAAACATAATGTGAGTGTTAAAAAAAAAAGTCTTATTTAGTACTAATTATTATGGTTTTAAAGCACATTTATGCTTATCTGGGAAAATATAAATATATTGGTACGAACTAAATACCTCGGAACTGATTTTCCTGCGAACCAAAAGTTTTGAAACAAAATATACTTACTTTCCTGGAAGTATTTGGCAAATGAAAGAACTGCTAAAAAATATCACCAATTACAAACTTCTTACAAGCATCATTTCAGTACTCAGAGGGTTTGAAACCAACAAAGGGTAGTGTGTGAAAGAAAAACCTAAAGGTTGATCCTGTGAAAATTTACACTAGTTTCCTTCACGAAAAAAAGAAAGCTGGGTGACCTAAAGCCACAACTCTTTCATAATGAAAAGATGCAATTCAGTCAAGAATCCAAATCCTTAGGAGTGGTTCTTGACTCGAAACTAACTTGGAATCAACACTTGACCACATGACAAATAAATGTAATAGGTAATGGCATTAATGATAACCCTTGCTGGGTATCACTGGTGTAATTAACAGCAGAGGGACCGCCTCTTTGGAGACCATGTGGGCCTCCCCCGTTGGAGCTTATGTGAGAGCGGAGGCAATGAATGCGATCCCTAGACTGAAAGCCAACAACCTGTGACATCCCAACTTCAGGGTGGAGGGCACATTTATACTACGGGCACGATGCTCGACGGGCCTGCTGCAAATGCCCACGGATAGCATGGCACCTGAAATTATCTTCACTGAAAGGTGAAATCTCCATACGAACAGAGACCAGCACGTAGTGAGAGCACTGCTAATGATCCAAATCCAGCCAGGGCACAGGAGTCGGTATTGTGGGCCCAGTCCTAATCAAAGGATATCCATAAGCCTGAGGAAACATACAACAGTCTTCTAGGCAGAGGTATTCGCCCTTGCAACCTGTGCAGAAATGATTGCAAAAAGGGGCTACATGAGGAGGAAAATTAATATATGACTGACAGCCAGGCTGTCATTAAGGCATTCTCGAACCACATAATAGGTCAAAACTAGTTCGGGACCGCAAACAATCTCTCAATGCACTGGCACGAGACTACACGGTGTCTCTGATTTGGGTGTCGGAACATAGGATGTAAATGGCAATGTAATAGCCGACGAACTAGCGATTGAGGCTCTAAGAGACACTTCATGGGTTCAGAGCCCGTATGTTGAATTACTAAGAATTCCGCAAAAAGGGAGATCTGGACCTGGTTAGATAAAGAAAGTACAAAGAAATGGAGGTCGACTGAAGGTCAACTATATACCAAAGCCTTGATAGGGAATGGGGATGTTAGTTTCTCTGATAACCTACTCAGGTGCAGTAAGAATGAAGTTAAAACCATACCTACTGGGCGGGTAGCTGGACACTGTCTCCTGCAAAAACATCTATACAACACAGGCCGGGTAAGCGAACCGTGGTGTAGAAAGATGCGAACTACAGGAGGGAACGAGTTTACATGTAATCTGCACATGTGAGGAACTAAGGTACTCAAGGCAGAAATATTCGGGAGAGATCTATTGGAGCCCTCGAAGGTTCTCAAGTTTCCAGTGGGCAAGATACTGGGCTTTATAGAGAACACCAAGCTGCTCGAGTAGAAATAAGAGAATTAATAGGGATGGTACAATGAGCACCTAGCTCAAGTGCCCGACAGTAAGTGCTCACCCTAAACTTTAATGAATGAATGAAAACCTTAGAACAATTCGGAAAACATCGAGATTGACATCTGTAAGCCTTTTGTTAACCTATGGATCCCTGATTTGGTGGACAAAGACCGCGCAGAGGAAGACGATTATTAAACTCGCAAAGAGACGAAGATTAGCTTGCTTGTGCATCACTGCAGCTTGCATAAATCTACTATGGAACCATGTCAAATCTACTCTCTTATTTACATTAATGGGGTGGCAAGAATGGAAACTCCTAGGAATGTCAGAATAACATAACACAACCGTATTTTTTAAATGGGCAGTGATACAATTACTCTCAAAATCTCCTTCGACAAACCTTCAAGATTATCGCGAACGGGGATGGTTGGACAGCAAAACCAAAATTGGTATGCAAAGCTGATCAGTAATCCTATCCGACAATCGAACGCTCTAAAGCAGTATTCTGTAAGTAACCTCAAAGCTAACTGGAACTGCTTGGTAAATCTTGAACTATTGACTAAACACAATAAAGTTACTTGGTGTGAATACCAGGCATAAGGACATAGCATGCAACGAACTTGCGAATGCTAACAAGGACTCTTCCAATAAAATTCATTGGATCTGACCCAGCTCTCGAGATAACCAATACTGCGATACGTGATGCAGTAACTGAGTGGACCGAAAAGAAACACCAGGCTTACTGGAACAGTATGAGGACAAACACAACAAAGGGATAATGAGGCATCATCCAGGCATTTAGCAACGAATACAGCTTAGAACGGTACCGATCGATGAACATGGTACGGCTGCCTAAGATAGTATCCACATAGAATAAGCGTCTTTAAAGATGGACTTGTATGTAGACTATGCAACAAGAGGAGAAGAAGGTAGCCCACCACGTTGTTTTTGAATGCGTTTCATTGGAACGCAGAGACTACCATTGCGGGAAGCAATCAACTTGAAGGCTAATCTGCCGGAAAAAATACCACACAGGCTGCGAAGCCTAGTTAAGGCAATTAACATCTCTTTATGTAAAGAAATACACTACTCGTGTCTAAGGAATAATACAATGCAGTGTTAAAGGAATAGGAAGATGATCTATATTCAGTGCTCAAATCAATCCGATTTTGAAACCAAAACCAGTTTTCAAAAACCAAAATCCATTTTTGAAATCAGAAGACAGGTATTTATAACTTAATCACTTCAAAAAATACACACGGTTTTTTACCTTAAGTTGTAAAACCGTTTTTTTTTTTTTTACTGAAAATCGAATTAACCGGTTTTTGATATCTGGTGATTTTTGCAACACTAATATCTACGTTCTTAAAATTATCAGTATACAAAAAATCTGCTTTTAACAAAAATTGCACATTCATATCAAGATATATAATATTTTCATTTGAAATTATTTAGTATATGTGTGTGTTGTCCAGTACATTAACATTTGGCCATAATAACGATGTTGTATACGCCCTAGGTCCAGAAAGATATTATAATAATAAATTTAATGATTAGATAATTAATTAAGGGTATTTTTTATTTTTAAAAAATATAAAAGTCGAATCGTTTGGCAATTATGTAGGACTTTACATGAAACCAGCCACAAAAATTCTACCGAATCAACTTCTTCAATAATTACAAATGACTACAGAAATAAAAAATTAAAAATCAATAAAATTTTGTATCCGCTGTATTAGGTACATACTCATACATTAACAGTAATCTTTCCCTATTGTTTGTTTTAACGTGTTAAATTCATCTTGATATAGAGCCGGAACATATATTTTCAAGAAATCTCATGCATCTCATTTTTTTCTTATTGTGAAACTGGCATTTCGGCACTATATATCACAACAACTTTTAAAAGCAGTGCAAATGGAAACATTATGATTATAAGACCCAGCATAACTACGGAGCAGTAGTATGGTGACCAAAATTGTAGTAAACTGAGGCGGTCAAAACGCCAAGTGTTCGTACAAAAGGCTAGCGTCTTTAAGTGGTACGGGTGCAATGAGATCGATCCCCACCACTGTAATGGAATGTCATTCTAAATCTGCCACCGCTATATATTTACATACAAGGAAATAGTACATAGCATACTCAAGCAACAATAAGTAAATTGCACAGCGTTGACCACAAAAAAACTATTGAATAAACTTAAGGAGGCACTTCTTGTGGGGATGCCATGCCGATGCCCATGTTTCAAAATATCAGATTATAATACACGATAAGAGGGACGAAAGGGACACCGGTGAGAGCGAACTCGAAACGGTATACAGACACCTCTGGAACAGGCTACGGCATAGGAGCTGGAATATATGTAAAGAAGCCTAGAGAGGCTGTTACGGTAAGCTTCAGCAGAGATACAACGGTGTAGTTAGGCTGAGGTTGCTGCAATTCATCATTGTGTCAGAGAAATCGAACCACCCTACACTTAAGGCGTTCGTTACGTAAGTGCTGAGTCTAAGGTAATTTGGACTGTGTAAGCGCCCTAAATCAGGTGGGTACCCGATCTGCATCAGCATAGTTCCAACCACTCGAAAATGAGGAAAATAGAGAGCGGATGATCTTTCCAGGCAAGACTTGTTAAGGTCCTTCGTCAGAGTTGGTCCTTCTTTTGGCATTACCAAATCGCAAATTTATTTATTTATAACCAGCATGATAAACCTACAGGGGTCTCATATACCCCGTCGGTCTATTTCAAACTTCAAAGTCGTTTTATAAGTAATGCATTTCATCGTGCAGCAGTGCCATGTCCTTATCGTCGATCAAGCATGAAAGATGTTAGTGGGCAGATTGCGTTGGAAGTATGCTCGTAACAGCGATAACATTTGAGAAGATGAGAACTACTTTCTTGATGTGTCAAAGTAATTGTAACGGCAGGTACAGCACTTGTCAATATGACGTTTATAAGTATGTGGCAACTGTGCACACAGAATATACATAAACAGCATATTAAAAATTAACAATTGAGATATGTATAAACAATAACAAATGTCGTCTCAACTAAAACTACAGACTAAAAGCTAGGAACAGGACGCATGATGATCCAGAGAATAGTGGCAAAAGTGGCCAGGATAGAGACAGGCAAAAAAAATTTCTAAAAGGAACAAAGGCGTGAATTTGCTAGAGACCTACTGAGTAAGACAGGAATATGTCAAGATGTCAAAATGTAGTAGGTCTGCTGACTGGTCATGCAAACTAAACAGGCATATGTACAACATTGGCCTGGCAGATGATGCTATTTGCAGATTTTGTCAGGAGGAGAAAAAAACACCAGTTCATGTACTGTGCTAATGCGACGACCTGGCGAGGACAAGGTTTTTAGTCATGGGCGTGGAGAACCCACAGCTAACAAATATACAAAAGAGGCGCTCTCAAGGATAGTAGACCTAATTAAATTAGAGTGTGTCTTCTAGGAAAAAAGGTGACCACATAGATCTGAAAAGATTGCAGTGAAACCTATCCATCCACCATCTTAACCCTAACCCAACTTAATCTATGTGTCGGTTGAGGTCGATGAAAGAAAACACTTAATAACTGTTTAATTGATATATCGACAAATGTTTGCTATTTACATTTGTCGATATATCAATTAAACAGGTAAAAAAAAAAAAGTGTGTGCTTAATGAAGAAGCATCCTCAGACTTTAGTACCATCCTAGAAATCAGATACCTAAGCTAAATGCAAGTTTTTGAATATTTGAACTGAAAATCTATTTTAAATGTCGATTCCCCACTTATTGGATAAGCAAGACTATGAATGTTTATTTTGGTGGAGGCGCAGGTACATCTTCAATCTTTGCAGTTCTTCCGTGTACTACTTATAATCATACATAATCAATTGAGAAAATTGTAAAGAAAGAATAGTCGATTTCACTTTCCCGTGTGCAAAGTGTTCTCAGATTAAAGTTGTGTTTTTGATTCTAATTGATTTGTTAGGTGGTCTTACATAGTCGAGATTTTAGTAAAGAGTGAAATCTATCATATGATATCCATTTTGAGAATTTGTTTACTATAACTTAAAGATAGTTGTTGTGGCAAACTGGATTTTGTAATTTTAATTCTCTTGGAGATAACCATGGCTTCTATTGAACTAAAATAAATTAATGGGAGAAACCTAACTGAAAAATTATGTAGAGGTATCAAAAAAAAAAGAAATGCTGGAAGAAAAGGTAGTATAAATTAAATAATTATAAATTTCTGGTAAATATTACATTTTGTAAAGAAAACATCTATAAAAAATCAAAATCACGGGCACTCTTACTAAACGATACTTTTCAAATGCTTCACAATGTATTCATTAGTCAAAGGAAAAGAAACACTTCTAACATTTTTTTTAAATTGTGTCATACATATGCCTACTGATTTACAATCACTAACCTCATCGATTCTTCTATATGTGTGCGACGTTGCCAAGTAGAAGGAAGCAAAATAATGCGCGGTATGTAATAAAAATATACGGCATAAGTATATTATTTCGCTCTATCGGCATTTCTGTGAACTAAATTATACGTGAATTTTACATATGACGCACTATTTTGCTTCCACCTATTTCCATCTTAGTACTAACGGGTTGGAATAAAAATATGAGAAAAAAACCTGGCAATGGTGGTGCATGACCAACGGGCACATACGGACAATTTTTTTTTCTTAGCGGTTTACTCGATTAATAAGGCCGGAACTATTTTGCGTCCGGTATACGGACGCAAAATAGTCGAGGACGCAAAATGTAATGTAAAATGGCAATGCATGGACGCAAAATAGTGCGTGGATAAAATATATATATATATATATATAATATATATATATATATATATATATATATATTATATTACATCCCTCTATCATTATGACGTCTTTTCACCGAACCGCGTTTATTGCGTCCACCTGATAGCGCAATATATATTGAAGTTTGACGATTGGATTGTAATAAGGGTTGTCACATATATAACGCTGTACACTTCTATATTTTTCTATCGCGCTCATAGTTTATTCCCATTATGAAATTAATGTGACGTCCTTTCAGTATGTCGCTCATGTGACGTCCATGGGTATGCACGCTATGTTTTACCGCTTTATAGCAACCACGAAATATACTTACTTTCATAATACCGTTAGAATGAAACTCCGCCATGTTGCCATATCTATCTATTTTTTACAGCCCCATTTGATTTATGATTTTACTAAACGTTTGGTTATTTCTTAACATTCTATATGTATCCATACAAATACAAGAGCCTACACTACAAGGCGCATCTCCGGCAAAAGTATTGATTAAAGCCATTATTTATTTAATTCTTATTTTAATCTGTTTTCTTCAAATAAAAGTTCTTTTGTTTTTGTTTTTTGAATAATTATGTATACGTTTTATACTATTTTCAGAATCAAAATTTTTCTACGTACAAATAGTTACATTTTATGAGGGGTCACAAATAATATTTCCAAGATACTAATGTAATGTCACACACGAAATTGTTGTTACTTGTGCCTCTGCCTTGCGATATTTTTGATTGGTTATCAGTTGTTATTTTTTGACAATCAGCGTCGCTGTTGATAATTCTTGTGAGTTAGTTTTAAATTTGAGTGTGTTAAAAATGGTTCACTTAACAGAAAAGGGAAATCTAATATTTTGTCATGATAAGGATATGGTGATCGAAAATTTGCGCAAGCAAGAAGTATGCATATTATTCAATAACGTCTATTCTAACCGACTGCTATTACGCAGACTTTCCAAATTTATTGAAAATACGCAGACATCCGACCGTAAAGGAAAAGTTAAGACGGGAAGACCAAAAACTGCTACTGGTGGTGATGCTGCATTAAATATTTTGCTGGCGGTGAACGAACGACCCCGGACATCGTGCAATGATCTACAACGTGACTATAATATTTCAGAACGATCTGTTCGTAAAGTGCTTAAAGAGAAATTACATCCATAAAAGTGCATTAGTCTAAGAACTAAGGGCAGATGATTTCGATAAAAGACTGCGATTTTGGTGAAATCATGAGGATGCGTTCCAAACAAATTCGGATTTCTGAAACAACATTTTGTTTTCTGACGAAGCCACGAATTATGTTAATGAATATGTTAACTAACAGAAATAATGTCGATATTAGGCTCAGGAAACCCTAAATGGCTAATAGAGCTCATCTCACGTCCTTAGAAAGTTGATGTTTAGGCAGGATTATCAATGCTAATATTATTGAATCATCTATGGCAGTTACCAATGGAGAAACTTTTATTGACCCAAACGTAGTTTCACATACAAGCTATTTATCTCAATTACAATAACCTCTGGTTTCAACAAACGGGGCTCTTCCACACTCTGGTTTAGAGGTCAGAAATTATCGAATAATTTTTTCCCCAGCCTATGGAGTGGACGAAGTGGGGCAGTAAAGTGGCGGCCAGAACTCCAGACTTAAACCCTTCTGATTTTTTGGATGGTTACATAAAATTAAAGTTTATGGGGAGCGGCTAATATCTCCGAATTAGAAATATCTATATATATATATAAAACTACAATATCCAAAAATTATAAACTTATTACTACTATTATCTTTACTGAAATGAATAAAATTGATCACATTAGATTTTGTATAGGCAAATAATGAAATACGTGCCAAAAAAAATGCAACAGATCGAAGGAGGACACTCACAAACTGGAATCTAGACAAAACAACTGGTGCTTGTAAAAAATCGCTGATAATCATATTGCCCATACCGTCAGAACTTCATAAACAAGAGGAAGTTGAAATTCTTCCCTGGCTGCTCGCGGAATGGGACGTTTCAGCGCCGCCGTTTCATCGCCGCGTTTCAGCGCCGCCGATTCAGCGCCAGCCATTCAGCGCCAGGACATTTCAGCGCCGGCAATTCAGCGCCAGCGGACATTATTGAATGGTTAAAACTATAGATAACTTAATGATTCATAACTTAATGATCTTAATTAATCATTTATTCTTATGAGAATTTTTGTACGACGTATATTTGGTTGCATGGGATGTTTCGATGCGGCCGTTCGAAGCCGGGAACGTTTTGACGCCATATGCAGTGCCAGTTGAATTTGATTTGAACGTATGATACACAGATATCTAAAACGTTTGATTTTTTTTAACATTGGAAGACGATAAAGAGGAGAGAGGAATGATTTTTTAAATGATTTTTTCTTTTTGTCGAAATATCATTTTTTTAAACATTGGATGGGTGACAGGGAAGGTAATGATTATTTAAATGATATTTTTTGGGCAATTGTTCTTTTTAATGATTTTTCTTTTTTTGAAATATCTGGATAAAGGATCATAAGAAATGTTTGAAATCATATTTTTTCTAACATTGGAAGGAGGGAAGGGGGAAGTATATTAGCTTTTTTTAATGATGATTTTCTTCTTTTTTTCGAAACATCGAGAGAGAGGATGCATTAGAAATGTTTAAATCATATTTTTTCTAACATTGGAAGGAGGAAGAGGGGGAAATTATTTTCTTTAATACAATTTTTTTCGAAACATCGGAGAGAGGATGGATGGAAATGTTTAAAAAATTTTTTTAACACTGGAAGGGCGAGAGGAAGGGGAATGTTTTTCTAATTGTATTTTTTTTTCTTTTTTTCAAAACATAGAGAAGACAGATCAGAAATATTTCAAATCATATATTTTTTTAACATTGGAAGAGGAAAGGAGGGGGTAGAATGTTTTTTAATTTTTTTCTCTTTTTAAAAACGGGGAAGACGCATTAAAAAAGTTTTAAACCATTTTTTTTAATATTAGAAAGGTGGAGGGAAGGGTATTAGTTTTTAATTTTTTTTTCTTTTTTCCGGAACATCAGAAGAGAGAGGATGCGTTAAAAAATGTTTCAAATCATAAACATTGTCATTAAAAACACTAATGCCCCTTCCCCTCCACCTCTTCCAATATAAAAAAATGATTTAAAACATTTTTAATGCGTCCTCTCCCGTTGTTAAAACGAAAAAAAAATATCATTAAAAACATTCTATCCCCTCCCTCTCCCCCTCCCAATGTTAAAAAAATATATATGTTTGAAACATTCCCGATCTGTCTTTTCTTTCTATGTTCGAAAAAAAGAAGAGAAAAAATACCATTTAAAAAAACATTCCCCTCCTCCTCGCCCTTCCAGTGTTAAAAAAAGTCTTTTGAAACATTTCTAATGCATCCTCTCTCCCGATGTTTCTAAAATTATCTTAAAAAAAATAATTCACCCCTCTCTCCTCCTTCCAATGTTAAAAAAATATGATGCAAAACATTTCTAATGCATCCTATCTCTCGATGTTTCGAAAAAAGAAGAAAAATTATCATTAAAAAAGCTAATATACCCCTTCCCTCTCCCCTCCTTCCAATGTTAGAAAAAAATATGATCTAAAACATTTTCTTATGCATCTTTATCCAGATGTTCTGAAAAAAAAGAAAAAAAATATCATTAAAAAGAACAATTCTCTCCCCTCCCATTCCCCTCTTTCCGATGTTAGATAAAATATGATTTGAAACACTTGTAATGCATCCTCTCCGATGTTTAAAAACAAGAAAAAAATATCCTTAAAAGAAATATCCTCTGCTCCCCCTTTCTCCTTCCAATGTTAAAAAAAAATATGATTTGAAACATTTTAATGTATCCTCTTCGAATGTTTAAAAAAAAATTGCCTTCCCTCCGCCTTCCAATATTAAAAAAAATATGATTTGTAACATTGCTGATTCATTCCTTACGATGTTTCGCAAAAAAGAAAATTACCACTTAAAACAGTCACTTTCCAAACACTAAAAAAATATGATGACTTGTGAGTGTCCTCTCTCCCTGATGTTCAAAAAAATCTCTGCATCATATGTTTAAATCAAATTCAACTGGTATTGCATCTGTGCGTAACACGTTCTGGGGTCGAAACGTCTAGAATCTAGACCGAGGAAAAACACTAGATAAAATAAACTCTTATTGAGGAAGATATTTAATTTATCTGTTTTTTCTTTAGATGTAATCTGAAAAAAAAAAAATTATCCTTAAAACAATTTTCTATTCATCGAAGCTCACGACTCCAGCTGCATAGGACTCATTATTTTACTTAATCAAGACTGTGTTATAGACAGAAAAAAGGAGTGGATCACAATAAATTCGAAAAATGTTACATATGTAGTTTGCAACCAATACACATGGTACAAAATTCTCCATAAAATGAATCATCAAGTTTCCATAGTTTAACCGTTCAATACCGCGACGCTGAATCGCCTGGCGCTGAAATGTCCCGGCGCTGAAACGTCCGGCGCTGAAATGTCCTGGCGCTGAATCGGCGGCGCTGAACGGCGGCGATGAAACGGCGGCGCTGAAACGTACTAGACCCCCTGCCTCGCTCACCGGATATTAAACCCGATCGAGGATGTGTGGGATATGATAGGTTGCTGCTACATAAGGCGTTTACCATAAGCAGCAAAAACACCTTGCAGAACTATCCGTCGTCATTTACATTATGCCTGGAATGATATCCCATAAGATACACATTGATCATCTCATTCAGATGTAAATTTTGATTGATAATTTTTTGCTAATTGTTTGGTATTTTTTTCTAATTGCTATGATTTACTACTGAAAAACTAGTAGTTATGAAATACTACTTGAAACTTCAGCCTTATAACTCTTTTAAGGTGTTGCAATTTTTTGGCACACAGTTTACATCTATAAATTAATTCCAGATTCTTTGTTGTTGTCCAGATGGAACAAAATACTCTGTATTTTCTCAATTATCACATGAATAAAAGTGAAAGAAAAATATCAACACTATTGTAATGATAATTCATACAAATTAGTATATAGCATTCGTGACGAGGACAAATTGTTAGTCTGATGGACCGAATATTATCGTAGGACTATATAATGTGGATTTTCTAAATAAACTGCTGTAATATTATAGAAGTGTGTAGTAATATTGTGTAAGAAATAACCTTCTTTTCTTATAAATTTACTTTAAATAACAACAAACAAACAGATCTATTTTCATATTAAAATTAAACCAAGGCAGATAAAAAAACAATCTGCCACCATCGCCTTCTCTTGCTCTGCTATCAACCTCTCAAAACTAAAGTTTCCTACAATTGTTAATATATTTCAATACATTATATTTCTAGTGCTAATACAAGCAGCAATCCAATGCGAAATGTAATTACTTTTAAAAATTGGGAGGGTAATGGGATAAAGATTTGTTTACATGTTTATAATGCAAACATAATTTATTAAGGTCGTCAAGAAATTAATAACTAATAGTAGACATTAATCAAATTTATATATAATAAGTTTATATGATCCTTAGCTAAACCCGGATCATACTCATGTAAATCTTCTAATGTCATAACGTTGGTTAGATATTTTGCGATAATTTGTACATCAAAAAATAAGTGTAGTTTAAAAGTAATTGTTACACATAAATTGTACAAAAACAAAATGTCTTTGTTGTTGTAAAACGTTATTCTGAATTCTGTCATTAATAACACATTTTTGTCATGCGATATCTATTCGAAATTTGTTTATTTTTCAAATCTGTATTTATAAACAAAGATTACACCTCAAGAAAATGCATGAAAGAAACTTACATACCTGCTTAGAAACTATAATGACATTTAGAAACAGTTATATGTGTATGAAAATGAGTTAAACATATACTGATGTAAAGAATACAGTCTTCTGACGAATAATATTTAAAATAGTTTAAAGTATAATAATTTCAATATAAAATAAAAAGGTGGAACAAAATACTAAAGCTATAAAGGAAGATTGTCTAGAAACTGCGGCTTCACAATTCTACTAAGATATTTAATACCTATTCATAGTTTTTATATAGTTCAGAAACTTGTTGGATGTTTATGAACTGCGAACCTAATAGTCCATTATTTCCTGTATCAGCTTGGGCTTGTGATAATTTTGTAGTTCTATGCGTTTTGATTTCTTATTTCATTACACTTCACCCAACACTTTCGGTTTGCGTGGACAAACTTTACACATGACACTATTACCCGTTGTTATGATGAGTGTAAAATTCACTGAAAGATACTGTGCGTCAATTTTCCGTATATTCCAACCACACAAGGTACTATGGCTGTTATTTTGTGAAGTAATAGCATTGGATTATTTCGATGACGGTTGCTTTTCAGATGTTTGCAAATGCGCATACGTTTAATTTCATTGCCCTGTGTACCGCGACACACTTTCACTCACGAGATGCAGCAAACGGTGAAAAAGCTAAAGAATACAACCTGTAATCCGCATAGGTATAACCAGCACTGCGCATGTTAAGGAAAACGAATTACCAATAAGAGCAGAACTGCTGGTCACACCACCCGATTGTTCACGAATTTTAACGAAATGGAACATTTATATCTTAAAAAATTATAATTTAATTTTTTATAAGAAATATGAATGTGTTTGAAAATAAGACTAGAGAATGCTCCAAAAATGTCTAATATTTTGCTATACGGGTAGTACGAGAATCCTTTCATACAAAATCGCTGTAATAACTAACAAAGCATCTATTCTGGATACTATTTACGTTATTCAAATTTGAAAAAAAATACATCTGTATGTAAACTAGAATGAAAATTAAACACCAATTATTTAAGAATAATAATAATAATACTTTGACTTGAATGATGTGTGGAATAAATAGAAATTTGCTATTAAACAAAGAATTTTCAACCGAAAAAGAAAAAAACGAATAATTAATGTATTGTTATTAATGTATCCTAGATAAAATAGGTAAATAAATTTTAACAACTTAAGTGGATTGTCCTAAATTGATTTGACTGAATTGAAAAGATATTATTTCTTTTTATTTCTTTTTATTAGCTAAAACTGTTTCTTTTTATTCATAATTTACAAATCAAAAAAAAAAAAATACTGTAACAGGAAAGCTATTATTATTATTTTGTATAGTTCTGGGAGTGAATTCAATTTTCTACAACTCGAGAAATGGCCTTGGGATTAAATTATTATTACTTTTTGGGGCATCGAAGACAGTGAATTAAACATGTTTGTAGTAAATTATATTTCTGTAACATCCCGATGTTGTGGAAATAATGTAAGGAGATGAAGCGAGCTGCGAGTTCTGCGGATCGGCTAGAATAAACATACTACACCTAAGCATTTTTAAAACTCATAATACAACCATACCGATGCAAAATTAATAAGACGCTAACACCCCTTCCCTCGCTATCAATGGCTATAACTATGCATGCAATGTTGTCAGAGCTACCGGACGTCCGATACGCGAAATATTATAAACATTATTTTAGGATTGGACGTCGCATACGCGGAAGGATGTCATAATTTGTATATTTGGGGTATATTACGAAATTCCGCAGCGCCACACTACAGTATTTCGCCGAACTAATAATACACAAAACTTTCATCGGGGCACCAAAATAACGTCCAGCTAAAAATCGTTTTACAAGGTCTAGGCAGTCCGTACATCACATTAGCATAGAAATGTTTTGTGGCGTCCATATACGGACGTCATATGACGGTGGACGCCACATGCAATGCACCCCAACCAATGTGTGGACGTCGTATTATGAAAGGCAAATATATATATATATATTATATTATATAATATATATATATTCCCTTCTTCGACATCGCGTGTTTTCTGCCGACGCGAGCATTAGTGGACGACTTCTAGTCACTACTGGCGTTGCCATGTGCTATTGGCTCAGGTGACTGACCATTACTTTCTGGCACCTGTTGTTTCCTGTAGTGGATGACCGACGACCATTTGGTTTGTAACAGATCTACTGTTTTGTGCAGGACTGGTAGGTTTACGAATACACTGATGTTGCAAGGCACTCTTCCAAGCGACAGGTAAATGTAGCGCATCATCTCGTTTATTTAGGCATTCTGGCCGTTTTTCAATTTCAATTGCTTCCCTGAGAGTTCTTGGTTTTAAATTTTCAATATTAGCAATTGTCCTAGTTCCATCGAAATTGATCTTATGGCCAGTTAATAACGAATGTTGTGCTAGAGAAGAGTTAAACGCTTTCTGTTTTACCGCGATTTTATGTTCTTCTCTGCGAACATTTATCCTCCTGTTAGTTTGTCCAATGTAAGAAGATGAGCACTCACCACAAGGAATTTCATAAACGCCTTGATTCTCTAGAGGAATACTTTCTTTAGGAGATTTTAGCACTTGGCCAATTTTTTCTCCGGTGGTAAATACTGCTTGAATGCCGTGTCTTTTTAATATTCTACCAATTACGTCAGTTGTACCTTTTACATAAGGAATTATAACTTTGCCTACATATTCTGTTCTTTCTCTTGATTTGTTTTTCTTATTTAGGACTCGTGTTATGGATTTATTGTTAAATCCAACGGATTTTTTTCTTCTGAATACAATTAACTAATCTAATTTAGGTCCATTGTTGTTTTTATTATATATCGATGATTTATTAACCTTGTTGGACTGTCCAGCCTTGGCGTATGCAGACGATCTCAAAATTTACTCAGCAATAGAGGGCCCTGACGATGCCGCAGTCCTGCAACGTAATCTTAATATAATATCTAGATGGTGTGAGATCAACAAACTTAGTCTAAATATTAGTAAATGTTTTAAAGTAAGTTATACAAAAAGAACCAACCAAAATATACATACTTACATGATTGACGGCATTCCTTTGGTGGCAAGGACTACAATATGTGACCTTGGTGTAATTTTTGATTCTTGTTTGTCTTTTGTGCCACATATTGAAGATGTATGTAAGTCAGCATCAAAAGCTTTGGGCTTTGTAATGAGAAACTCTAAGGAATTTACTGATATCGCTCTCATAAGAACACTGTACTTTGCCTTTCTAATGTCAAAACTAGAATACGCCAGTATAGTATGGTATCCCATCTACGTTACACACATCCAAAGCTTAGAACGGATTCAGCGCAGATTCTTGAGATTTATATCGTGTGGATTGCATGGAATATATCTTCCTAGCAGAGCCGATCTACTAAATATTATGCATGAAATTAATGTAGAAATGTTAGCGTCTAGGCGTGAATATCAAGCGGCAACATTCCTACAGAAATTAATCACCAATAAAATCGATTGCACTTACCCTTTATCAAAAATACAATTTAATGTGCCACGAATTGCTGCCAGATCCAGTGAGACATTTTTCCTTCCGACAGTACGCACAAACGTGCTAGCCAAAGCTCCAATTACGGTTATGTGTAAAAGCGCAAACAAGTTTTTCAATAGACTTACAGTTGAACGTGTGAAGCATTCATTAATAATTTCCTTTATATGCCTATGTTTATATATGCTTCGTTGCATTTTTGGTTGCATATTTTGTTTATTTTAATTTATGCATATGATTTTTCTTTATTAATGTATTGTTGTCCTGTTAATGGTACGCTGTTGGACAATAAAGATTGTTTATTATTATCATTATTATTATTGGAGATAGCCATTTTTGTCCTTGCCGGGAAAATAGGCCGAGCAGATTCTTCAGCTTCTGGTTCGTTCCTCCGTCTTGGCTGTAAAGGTACCTGCTGTAGCCTCATCAGTCCAAAGCACCGAGATTGGCGTGCATATGTGCCTTGAACCGTGTACTATGGATGCTCTTGGCCTGACTGAACTAGGATTGTATATTACTTTACCTTGTTGTAGTGTTAGACCTGCAACTTTTCTTTTTGCGAGCCACAGTTCCTGCAGTGTTACCGCATCTAGACGTTCATTATCGAACCGCCCAACAAGCGTTGCTGACGTTGCTTTTGCGTGCTCCGTGGATCCGTACAGATGATTAAAAATTGTCAAGACGTGACATATATTGTATCAGGACATATTGGCCAAATGAAACATACAACACATCACAAAAATCGCATCGGTTTCAAATGGATATAGTGTTACTAATTTTACTATGGATCGCATTAATTACAAATCTTCACCCATTACAAGTGTCTATAGCTGAGAGAATTTCTCGGCTTGCGAGAATATGTTAAGTGACAGAAGACAGCAGAGCCCGCATCATTTGTGCACGAACGGGCGAAGGCACAGAGTTCTGCGTTAGAGGGGCTTCGCTTTATTATTCAAGAGTATTTTACACGAAGCCCCCCTAAACATAGCGCCGGGCCTGCTATTTAAAATAGCTTGATGTAAACAGAATTAGTAACTTCTTTTTTTTCTTTATAAAAGTCTGGTTTGAAAATGTATTTTTGATTTTCGACGAAAATAAAATTTTATTATTTAGGAATAGTAATATTTGTGCTGTTTATCTAATTTTTATGCTTTTTTTTTTAAATTTTACCTTTTTCTAAATCATTTCCAAAGGTAATCGATATTAGTAATATTTTATTTTTTTACTATTCCCTCTATTAATTCTTTTGAATTTGGTTGCACATGTAGTTAATAAGAAACGTGAAGAGCATTGTAATTATATAATGATAGATACTTTCCATTTACAAAGATTGTAGTTTCATAATTGTTGGAGTTACGTCTGGTAGGTTAGTAGCTTGATGCTGCTTTATTTTATTTTATTACTTTTTTTATGTTAAATAAGTATTAAAAATTTGGATGATGTAATTTTATGTAATACATATCAAACTAGAAAGTCAAAAAATATTCCAAACATTACAGAGCATAATGTTTATTTAAGAAAGTAGTATTGTTTATTTAAGCGCCGTAAATCCATGGATTGATGTCTCTATTATGTAAATCTAGCGCGTCGACTTTCGACCTGGAATGCTATAATTATCATATATTATTAGAGAAGAAATTGCATTCTTGCGTATTGATGCAATAAATTAAAAAGATATGCTGTGAAAAGATGAACAGACAATTTGCATTTGACGTATAGAATTAGGTGAGGATGTATTGTTTACTGTTGCATAACATTAAATCCCATTAGATGCTATTTATCATGAATCGTAGGAGTAGTAGACGCAAGAACTTCAAATGCAGAACTTTCTCTTAGCTTCTTCATAAAGGGTTAGTGTATTAATTATTTTTATATTTTACATTTTATGCTGCAATTTCATAAGACTATCCATTTATCTAGCTTATTTTGATAAAGAGCTTAAGGGGGTCACTACATTACATGCCTTTAAAATCTTTATCCATATGGGAAATCTCATTGATTTTTTTTACACACGTTATCTAGTATTCTCCCAATAGTATAAGTGATAGATTTCATAAAATTTCTAAAGACTTTCTTTTGTTTAAGTTTTACAAAATCGATATTTTCTTCACTTGTGTTTTTTCACATACTTGTCCCGTTTTTTTCGCAACCTGTTCAAAGTAGCGCGATATATTTTTTTTCTAAACGTAGAATTAGATAGAGAATATACTGAATGAAGCGTTTTTTTTTTTTTAAAAAAAACTTCTGCTCTTTAAACAAAAAAATTCGAAAATTTAAAAAAAGTGGGCGAAGAAAATATCGATTTTGTAAAACTCACAAAAAAAAAAAGTCTTTAGAAATTTTATGAAATCCTTCACTTAAACTGTTGGAACAATACTGGATAACGTGTGTAAAAAAAATTAATGAGATTAGACACGGCGTTTCTGAGAAAAAGGGACATACGTAATGGCGGTTTTCCCATATGGATAAAGATATGAGTGAACCCCTTAAAAGAATACATACACAGTTTAAGGAACAAGAACAGCCCTTTAATATTAATGCTGTTAAAGATATTTGTAATTACTTTATAAATTCATCAATGTTAAAAACAGGAACCTACTTAATACTAAAAGGCATAAAATGAGATAGTAATTTTTATCACCAGCTAAATATCACAAAACAGTTAAATTCGATGGAACATCTGTCTCCCCTTTTGAATGATGCTGTGACGAACTTGGCTGTAAGGATATCTTTTACGTCAGAGCTCTTTCTTAAATATCTGAAATTAACAAAGCAGATATAACAGCTTCAACTCGTAAAAATTAACAGCTATTATTCGTGTAATAATTTGTATTATTGGAGTATTGATATATAACGGAATAGTTAAAATACCATGAAAACACCTTCCTAACAAGCAAAATGGTTTCATTAAAACATATTATTTAGTTTTAGGAACAAGTAGGTAAGTAAGCGTTTGCGCTGTAATACTCCTCTCAAATGCATTCGATAAAGTTCATCACGATGTCCTTCCCCCAATAGGTTTCCATTATTGTATAGATTGTACTATAGGTGAGTGCACATACTATGGCCAATTGATGTGTAATCATTTACTTAATTTGTTGATGGACTAATCGCAGGTTTAATGCTAACAAAGCCATTTAAAAAAATTAGTACGTATTTCATAAACACTTTCGTTTTAACAAGACTGCAAATTATTTTAATTTTCTCGGTAAACATCTAGCTTTAGCCCGAGGCAGTAAAATGTTAAGAATTTAGAAGCTCTAAAGAACATACTTAGTTGATCTAACCGTATTATTTCAATGATATGGTATGTATTTACAATTACCTATATGTAAGAACATTAGATAATACAATGTAGTTTTTTTTTCCAGGTGGTATTAGATGAGTACCAGACTACAAGGACAATAAATAGACTGACAAGGGAACCTCGCGAACTGTAAAGCGTAGATTTTGATGATACTTTGCCAGTTTGTAGACTCCATGGAGTGCTACTCAAGGACGCTCTCCGTTGCTGCGGAACTTCAACTTTAGGGGGTGCAATTCACCCTTGCAATTTGGCCTAAATTAGGTTTCTTCTGAATAACTTTTAAACGGTAAGCGATAGAAAAAACGTTTCAATGGCGGTGTTAAGAACATTCATACGCGAGCGTGCCGCGCCAAGTGCTTACGGCCGGAAACCGTCGGTGCCTAGATCCGAGTCGCCGGCCGTGAATCGACAAGCAACGAGCTCGCATACTGCGGGCTGTGACTCACGAACTGCAATCCCGACATCGTCGCATATATAGGAGGCTGACAAGAAGAGAAAGTTGGAAAGGTATTCGGTGGCCGTTCGGCGCTTCGTGCGTAATATTCAACGGTTGCACTCAGCCAACTTGGATACCAGGTCCAACACATATATACATGTATATAAACTTTGTCATATTATAAAGGTGGTAAACTAGCAAATACTAACATACGTATAGCAATATACGTCAAACGGAATACTGAAAATACTTTATGTTTTATTATGAGAGAGAATTATATTTTATGTTATGTATATATTGTAAATACTGAATTTATTATTTGAAAATAAACGTCTTAAACAACTCAGCTCTTCTCTGTGTTCTCTCCCCGGCGCATCGGTCTACAAATTAGTAGTCCCGAACAGGCGGACTTGTACCGTTTAGTCAGCCCTTTCGATTGGTATAGATATTTATATACAGGGTGTTCCAATAAACGCAGAATGACGTATGTTTTGTTTGTAATCTTTACATTTACATAAAAAAAGAGCAGTTAAATATATTATACACACAAATTAATTTTACGGGCGTGTAAGCCCCATAAAAAGGCCCGTTTAAAAGTTATTCAGATGAAACCTAATTTAGGCCAAATTGCAAGGGTGAATTGCACCCCCTAAAGTTGAAGTTCCGCAGCAACGGAGAGCGTCCTTGAGTAACACTCCATGGAGTCTACAAACTGACAAAGGTTCATCAAAATCTGCGATTTACAGTTCACGAGGTTCCCTTGTGAGATAATCAAAATAATAGGGATGACAGAGTTCTATTGAGAATTCATGACAATAGAAACTTCACAATTGATATGACAGTACACTGACATGACAGACTATGACAGACAACTAAACAGCAGAGATCGCTAAAAACGCTGCTAAATTGCTTAAAATTCAATGCAACCTCATATGTTTAACCTTCGGGCGCTCGCATAGCCGGCATTTATACCGCCTTTTTAAATTTCTTTTCTATCGCGTCATAATTCGCAAACGAAAATAACAGATAGCGCTACACAAATGTTCACTGTAATTGGCGATAGCACCGGCTGCTTAAGAATGACCCATCTTTCATACATAACTCTTATGTGCGAGGCGTTTTTCACAATTAACAAGAAACATTTTATCTTTTTTTTTTATTTTCCTCGAAGAAAAACTCTAGCTGTAATTCCCTTCCATGCAGATTTCTACGTGATTTATGCATATAAAAGTTAATTCACAAAATCAGATGCCTTAAAATTACTGAGCAATAGAATGGGTTTGTGTGAAACAGATTATTGAGCTTCGGTAAACAGGTGTTGATAAAATATCCCACCAATCTATTTCACAGTCATTTCACATGATCACAAACATGCTACTACGTGATAATAATAATAATGGTAATAATGTTTATTATCCAGAATCTGTAACAAATATAGACATTGTCAATTATAATATATCTACATTAATAATACCGTGACATTCAAAATAATAAAAGATCATAAAAACAAAAAAACAAAAAACAAGATGTCACCAAGAATGGAGAAACTACGATGCAACAAGAAATTCATTTAAGCCATAATAAGATTTATCTATCAAATATTGTTTTATCAACTGTCCCCTGTTTCAAATGTGACGGTAAACACACAGTTGTACACAGTTATGGCTTCGTAATATGGACCATTTTCGTACAGCCTTCACGGTGGTGGAGCGGAATCGATAGATCGCTTGCATCCCTAGTTTGCATAGTTGATTTAGACATGCAGCATTGGTTCGAAATTGATCGGAGTTTTTACGATAGTAATTAATTAGTTCATAAATTAAGGTAATGTTAAGATATTTAGTTCCTTGAAATACTCCTTGCAGGACGTTCACCTCATACGTGATTGCACATACGCAAAGTAGAAGGTTCGCAGTACCGGTAAGCTTACAGTATTTCGAAGTTAATATACCGCATCAAAGGCACTACTTAATTTATTTGACAATTTTTCAGTATGCTGTCCCCAATTCAAAAAATTACCCATTGTTATTCCTAAGAAATCCACACTGGAGCCTTCTATTTAGAACTTTAATAAGTAATGACTTTCTGTAATCGTATGTCTGATAAACCAGAAATTTAGTTTTATTTAAATTTATGTGTAAGATTTTCATTATACCAAGTAATCATATCATGAACATACCACTTTATTTACTTTTATCGACAAACTATCCAAGGAGTCGCCAACCACTACGCCGACGTATCATCGGCATACTGATATAGCTTGCCCGTATTTACCGAGATATGCAGGTCATTTACAAAGGTAAGAAATAATAATGGAGCAAGACCTTGTAGGACACTTTGGTTGACATTTGTATATTCGCTATTAATTTTAGTATGAATATTATTAACTATGGCAGGAACTTGAATAATTTATTTACGTTTAGTCAAATAAGATCTGAAAATATCTAATCAAATCATGATTTATCACATCAAAAGCCTTAGTAAGCTCAAAATACACGCTACAAACATAATGTCCTTTATTGAGATTGTCCAATATAACAGATAACGACACACATACCACATCTTCACAAGATTTATTCGGTAAAAAACCATATTATTTCCTCTAGTATTGCGTAAACTGACATGATACTCTATCTTTTTTATTTTATGACAGTCCCACAATTCCTTACTATTACTGGATTTATACAAATCACATAAGCTTTAAGAGAGTTAGACATTTGTATTAATTCAGGAGTCATCGACTAATTTTTCGATGTGTTGGTTACAGTATGCTGTAACTTTTCACTGGTAAACATTCCTTAAACTAATATAAAAAGTGTTAATGAAGTTTTTAAATTTCTGTTGAGTACAAGTAACCGCCTAAACATCGCTCCACCGTTCGGATCAAAGAAATCTTAAAAAAAGTATTAACATTTTCACTATCGAAATCTCTGCTAAAATGAAAAGTTTGTTTCTTTCGATGATTTAAGCTATAGTGGATAATTATCGAATTATGATCAGATATATTAGGCTGAGTTACTTTAACGATTAAGTTATTAAAAAGAAAATTACTAAATACATTATCAATACATGTGATTAGCCATGTAACTGAAAACCGAGAGAAAAACCTTCCAGAAATGTAAGAACGAGCAATGGATGTATGTATGTAATTAGTATGCTTTGTATTACACCGAGTACGTACATGTTTGGCTTAGCTGTGCGCAGGTTTGCTATATTGAAGCGTTTTGTCCGGTAGATCCAAGAACTAAAATGAATAGTTAACAGTAGCTGTCATCCCCCCACAATAAACATGTAAATGATTTTTCCAACCCTGAACGCTAATAATAAATCGATACCAGAAAAATAAGGCTACCATACTCTATCTTATTATTGTAGTGTTTAAAAGAGCTGCTGAATTTTATTCAACTTATGTATTTAATTACTTAATAAAAAGATAAGTAAGCGTCTTATTGTTAGTTTTCAGCATAAATTATATTTATTTTGCATTAAATTTAATCAGATTTCATTAGTATATTTTACATTTACATAAAAAGAGAGCAGTTAAATATACACACAAATTATTTTACGGGCGTGTAAGGCCCATAACTTATTATATTATTTTATCACTGCTCCCTCATTTTTGTTTTTGCATAATTTACTTTCATTGAGTTCTGTTCTGCGTCACACTTTTCTAGCTCGTTACCCCAAAACTTTTAAGTCTGTTGCCACTTCATTGCCCTTTTCTTTTTTTCTTTTCCCCTCCTTTCAGAACTTTCCTAGTGTGCGTGACATCCTATTCACATGTTCCAACTAGGTCAACATCTGTGTTTTAACATGCTTAAGTATGTTGCTGTGCCCATATAGTTCACGAATCGTTTTCCTTCTCCAACCCTCCTCTTCTATCTTCATTCTCCCAGATATATTCTTTAACATTTTTCTCTCCCACAACTCAATTTTTCATTCTTTTTCGTCAACACCAATGTTTCACATCAGTACACCATATACCATATATTTAAATTTTCGCTGCTATTCTTCTTTTGACTATTGGCCGGATTGTGTTGCGTCTCTTGTTCAATCTTTTTCTTATTTCTTTGTCCTTTTCGTTGTTATTTGTAATCGTTACCCCCGAATATTCAAAGTGATTTACTTTCTCAAAATTATAGCTTCACTACATCTTTGTTCATTTGTTGTTGCCTCTTTTATTATTAGGTATTGTATCGTCATTAATATTTAGCCCATGTGACTTTGCTGTCTTTTCCATTTTGCTGAATATTTTTTGTGGTTCTTTTTTGATCTGATTTTATTAATACTATCTCGTCAGCATGTGCAATTGCTTGCTGTTTTGGTTGGTATATGATTCCTTGTGTTTGTGCTCTGTTATCTCTGAAAACTACTTCTAAGACTAAATAAATTTCGTGCACTTTTTTGTTGTTCATTGTTTAGTTTTCGGCATTATTCTTCCATCTCTTTTTGTGCCTGGATCGGTATATTCTTCATAACTCCCAACATTTAGGACTTTATCAAAACACTCTACCCATCTGTTTAATTTTTCTTCAATATTTTCTATTAAATCCTCGCTTTTATTCTTTAAATAATTCGGCACACTCTCTGTCCTATTTGTCGTGTTTTCTTTGCGCCTTTATAAGATTCCTCTTTTTTTTTTGTTTTCGTAGTTTCCTTTTATTCCATTCAGTTTCTTACTTATGTGATTTCGTTTTTCTTGTCTGCACTCTTAACTATATTTGTTAATTCACAGTGCCTTTCTCCATCTTACTCTGTTGCTCTATCTGTGGGTAGTAATCTTCCTTGATTTCATTCCTCTATTGCTTTTTTACAGCTTTCCTTGAACCAATCTTTGTTTTCTTTTTTTGGATTCTATGATTCGTATTTGTTTCAAGCTTTCTTGAATTGCTTCTTCCATTTGTTTCTTCCCCTTCTGGATATCATCTTCCTGATCATAGTAGCATTCGTTTTTTATTTTCTTCTTCTTTTATTGTTTTTGTCATGTCTTCGTTGGAAAGTTCTTCAATGTTATACCGTTGTTGTCTTAGTATTTTTGTCTTTGCTCAGTTGACGTTTCGTGTTTCATTTTGCTATGGTAAAGCAATATTTAATAATAAGAAGAAATTAGTGTGATGACTATGACAGCATACATTAATTAGAATTAATTCAAAACTGACGTGAGTCAATATAAACAAAAAATGGGTATAAACAACTTTATGCTAAAATGTTGAAAATTTACATATTGATAAAAAATAAACTTTTTACAATTTTACAATTTCTTGAAGAAGTGCTAAATTTAAGCGTGTTGTTGAAACGGATGTGTTGTTGGACATCATTTTGGACACAAAAACAAATGACGAAGCAAAAATTCATCTGCAATGAATAATAAGCAATTTTGCTGTGGTATACCGATATATTATTTATATTAACTGAAGCTGTTGCAACCTAGAATTACCTACATACCAATATATTATAATGTGCAGTATAAGTATTACGCACGTAACGTGCAAAATTGCATCCACTGGTTACACAATAATTTGCAGGTAACCTGTAACTGTAATTTTTAAGAAAACATTGTAATGATATGTAATAATAATATATTCAATCAATATTTGCTCTATACTTGGGAAGTACTTTTATGTGATTGTAAATTTACAGTTTGAAGTGTGCAGTGTAAATTTGCAGTATAGTTCTGTAGCAGATTAAAATTTCCAAATCCATATTCGGTTGTGCAGTGCAACCTCATTAACCCGGGTCAATTAGAGCAGGTCTATGTTAACGAAAATCCGGGTTACACGGATACTAGGGTAAAACAAAATAAAATTAGATGGTACTTACAGAAAAATGACTTCATTTCGTAGATAAACAAATACACACACAAAAGAAACCGAACAATTATCTTTTTAAACTCATTTTAAACAATAATGTTGTATCAAATAGTTTTGCTATTTGATACAATGCGCATTTCTAAAAACAATAATTATCCGTCAAAATTGGGGCTATCCGGAAATCCGAGTTCACGGGGTCCGACTTAACGAGCTTCCACTGTACATATTTATAAACTGTTAAAATTTAAAAAAAAAGTAAACACAACCGTTAGGCATACATATTCAAATAATAACATTAATGAGAGGACAATCATTGTTTAAATAATGATTGTGCAAAACATTAAAGGTCAAGTTTTATGTTTAATGTTTCCCTTATTACATTATATATTATTAAATTACATTAAAGTGATTAAGAAACAGCTTTGGATTTGTAACTGATTCTTGTATTAATTCAAAAAATGTGCGAAAGAAGAATGAGCACAGCACGTGTGTGTCTTGATGGTAAATGCTCAGTAAGTATTCAATTAATTTAAAGACGAAACTATCTTGGGGGATCCATTAATAATTAATTTTTGTACCTATTTAACTGTCATTCAAACGACTGCATAACTGTTTAAAAATAATGGAACTTAATTAATAAATTGATGTGCGTGTCTCAATACATGTTTGGGCTTATACTGTCTACCTGCAATGAGTGCTAAGCAGTCAGAAAGTGAATTTCAATAACAGACGTATCTTCTTCGATTGCTTGTTAAATAAGTTTTACAATGTACAACTTTTTATGTATGCGATTAATTGTACGTAAATGTCACGTGCTATTAAAAGAAGATTGAAGCACTTAAATTTTCATGCATTGCAAAGAAGTCAATAGAATTACCAAAGCAAACTCATAAATGTAAACATTCGTAAATTTGCGACGTACAATAATTATTAAGTGTTATGAAACCGTTTTATTCTCCTGTTTGATTGTATGACGAATATGCATACATACCTGCAAATGTAGGTACGCAAGTTTCGTGTCAAACGCATGAACGTTCTCACACTCGCGTTGAAATAATTGATGGTATTACATTGTACATACACATCCGTTAGTCACTTATTTATTTAGAAACTCTTCATATGACTCATGCGTAGGACGCCCGACTCAATACGTAGGTTTGCCAGCACGGTATATACATATATGTAGTTGGCAATTGAGTATTAACTGAAATACGCAGTTTTGAATTACCCTTATCACTTAAATTTACTTACCCTTGTAATTATTTATTGGTTTATTATTTTTATTATTTATTTATTTTATTTTATTGGTCTCTTTCCACGCCAACATGGATTCAGGAAAGGGCACTCTACCATCAGTGCTCTGCATTAGCTAGTAGATATGTTTTCGGTTGAGCAACAGAAAAACCATTACACAAGAGAAATGGTGATGTTAGTTACACTGCATGTTAAAAATACTTTTAACACGGCCAGATGAGGTACGATTCTCGAAGCTTTAAGAAATAATTTTAATTTACCTGCTTATCTTCTACGTATCTTGCGAAATTATTTACGAGATCGCGAATTGAAATACCAAACCATTGAAGAATGGAGCTCGAGGAAGATTACTGGGGGGTTGCCCAAGGATCGATTTTTGGTCCCGATTTTTGGAACATTCAGTATGTCCGCGTATTTCGTCTTGAATTACCGGATAATTGTTATCTAGTTGGATATGCGGATGATCTTGCAGCCGTAATCACTGGTAGGAATGAGGAAGATGCTCAGATAAAGTTAAATCAGGTAATGAGACGAGTCATTAGATGGATGAATGAACGAGGTTTAAAATTAGCCACACACAAGGCGGAAGTTGTCCTTTTAACAAGGAAAAGAGTTGATCCTCATGTTGATTGTAAAGTAGAAAATGAGACCGTGACTGCTAAATTGGCTGTGAAATATCTGGGAATTTATTTAGGCAGAAAGTTGACTTTTTGGTATCATTTATCTTCTGTCTTAAAAAAAGGCAAAATGACAGCTTTGAGTCGCCTAAGGCAGAATATGAACGGGATTGCTGCGTGTAAGCGTTGTATTCTGATGGCGATAGTAGACTCTCTACTATTGTACAGCACCGAAGTTTGGGAAGATGTTTTAAATCATCGGAAATATAGAAGTATTTGGGTAGACGTTCGAAAAAGAGGGACACTGCGAATGACTAGTTCATATAAAACTGTGTCTGAAGCTGCAGTTCTGGTGGTAGTGGGTGTTACCCCCATAGAGCTGCTGGCTAAGGAGAGAAAGGTCATGTATGAAAAAAAATTACTGACAGGAGTAGATACAGGAAAAAGAGAGGTTTAGAAGGTGATAAGAGGAAAATGGCAGAAGCGGTGGTCTTCAGAAACTGTTGGTAGGTGGACAGCAAGGTTAATTCCTGACATTGCAATATAGGTAGGTCTCACACATGGTGAAGTTAATTACTATATAACGCTATTTTTTACCGAACATGTGTATTTTCAGGACTACTTGTACCAGATGAGAAAAGTAGAGAGCCCTGTACGTTTTTATCTGAATTCACCAAGGAATGATGTATTCCACACATTTTTTGAATGTGAGAGGTGGCATTTACATAGGGAAACATTGTAACTTCTGAAAATATTGTGGCTGTGATGCTTGAAAGTTCTGAAAATTGGGAGTTAATAACAGCCTACATTTAATATTTGCTAGTGACTAAAAGAGGGTGATGGAAGAATAAAATAGAAGCTTACTGAGACATTCAATTCAGCATTTGTCAGTAATTAAAGAGAGATGGTTGAATAAGATATTTAATTGTGACAGTCCGATCAACTTATCGAAATATTCCCCCTGATGTAATGCTTCTGCGGTTCCGGGAGGAACAATTCGAATGAGAGGAGTTTTTTGTCGGAGGAAATCTGGCACTACTCAGTGCCACGGATCGCTGAGTGTCTTTTGAAGATTTTTCCCTCTCACAAAAAAAAAATGTATTGATCCTGCTAATAAAGGCAAGATATGAATCATTTATATACGCATATTCTTATTCTGAAAGAGCATTGAAAATCTAGTGTATAAATAATTATGTACAGCTTGTGTATTGTGTGGCGGAGTCCTATCTTGATGAAACCATAAATTTCGTATTTCCTCTAGCGGTAGTGCATCTAGAATTTCTTCAACGCCATTTTGTAATAATCAAAGGTATGCTTCTAATGTAAGTGTATGTTCGAAAATGATAGGGGAAGCGGTCGCCTAATATTCCACAACATACATTAAAGCTAGACGTCTACCGACGAATCGCATAAATAGATTCTTTTCAAAACAATAAACGACGGCAATATAATCATTTATTTTTTCGAAAAGAATCCATTTATACGATTCGTGCGGCTCCTGAGGCGCGTTTGGCGCGGGTGAGTGGACGCCTAGCTTAAAACCGAAGCGGACTTGTCAATTGCCCAATAGTAACGGTTATGTCTATTAAATAAGCCATTGTTGGTAAATCTAGTTTCATCCGTCCATAAAATTCTTGTATTATACGCGCACATGCTTCTGACATGTGCGCGTATACTACTCACAAAATGTTTGCCGCCTTTCGCTACCGCCTTCTCTAAACCCCTGACAAATGCGCTCCTTGAAGGGATGATACTTATGTTTCTCTAACATCAAGTGGGCAGTCGATTTTTTTATTCCAGATTCATAACATATGTCTGGTTGACACTGATGGATTTTCCACAGCCATAAGCCTTATATCACGGAAAATATAAACCTCAGCTCTACCTAAGGAAGGTCCCAAATGTACACAAAAACACCATATGATAAAGAATAAAAAGTTGCCTTAAAAAGGTATTTTCCGTTTTTTGTTGTCTTTCCAAATAACCTCACTAGGCAAGAAATAAGAATTTAGCGATTTTCACTCTTTCCTTAATATCTTAAAAACTATTCCAGATATTTTAAATTTCTCAACATAATTTTGTTGCCCACACAATTGCACAACCTTTACCTGATTTAACCACCTTTCTATTTTTACCGTTTACGAAAACCACATACATGGGGCTCTAATATTGGACACCCCTAAAACCCCCACTTGTTATACTATATAATATAACAAAATCTTACAGCTTCAAAATTTTAATAATCTTAAATAAAGAATAAGGTACCCATAAGGCATTGATTATTTACATGGATGGAGGAAAAAGCTCCGAGAAGTGTGGTTGTTCTTTTTATATCAGCAGCAGTGGGATACAGACGGAGAAAAAGTTTAACCTGAATCAAGCGGTTGCCGTGTTCACCACAGAGGTAATAGTAATTTTGAAATGCTTGAAGCTTGCAGCCAATTTACAGACAGATGCCAAGCATAGTCATTATGTCGGATTCGGTACTACGGTATTTATAACATCGGGAACACATAGGCATAGATGTGTCAGTTAAACCACATTTTCTTTTAATGTTGTCGCTTGAAGGGCAATATCGGTCAACTATGTGCGTATACATATGTTACAGAATCGATTCATTGTCAGTAAATGTGATATTCCTTTTAAGTCTAAATAATGAATATATATACGATATACTTGTTTCCTAAAACAAGCAGATCTGCTACATTTAAACATAATTTTAACGTGATCAATATGATCACCATCGCCATTGTACAAATAAAATATGCAGAACCATTTTTAAAATTTACTGTTGACAAATGGGCTTTGATGCCGCAGCCTAAAACAAAATAAAGAATAAAATTTATAAACATACAGTATACTCGTAGTAATTCAATTTTATAAACAGAAAAATCAATAAATGACAAAATATACACTTTATCTAAGTCTTACACAATATATTTTTATAATTAAATACAACAATATTTTTTAGAAATCTGTCTAATATTTTTTTTTTCATATTTAAAAAACTCAAATCAACACGCGTTTTCCAACCCAACCTTTATATGAAGAAAGCAAAACAAAATTTTATATTAAAACAAAAAAACATACAATTTGTTCACACACAATTTGTTGATTTTTACATTTCATATTCTACACTAATATACGTTTTTAATAAATCGAAATATCGCTAATTAACCAATTATACATGTTTCCCTTATTAATCATGTTAGAGAACCAGAAAGACCAAGTATTAAAATCATTGTTTATGATTTGCATTTTTAAGATGATCATTGCTGGAAGAAATGCTTCGTTTTCGGCAGTAAAACGATGACTAAACGTATAATATACATACACCTACACTTCAATTAAGTAACCTACTAGAAAACTGTAAATGTGTAACCATGTTAATGAACTTCATCTTGATGCTTTCTGCCTAAAGCTGTACCGATTTGAATAATGTTAATTTTATTCCGTGCTACGTTCATTGACCAATGAAATACCTCTATTAAAAATAGAAGCGTATCAAATCAAATTTCTACATACATATTTATTATATAATGTTTAGACACATTGATTACGAATATGTATTAGTACTTACAGAAATGTCAGCTCTGGAATTACAACGCGTCACTGCATTTACATGCGATGCAGACATTTATAATGAGGATACAATTGGAACTGAAGGAGAAGAAAAAATGAAATGAAATGACTTTGGTATTTAAACATTTTAAATAAATATTGAATCGTGACTACGCGTGAATGCATCACAGTACTCATTATATTCATTTCGAAAACGTAATGGTGTTTCTTTTTTCTCTTCTGTTGGGGGTAAAAATAGAGTACTGTATCAAAGTTGGTGGCAAAATCCATTGGAAATTGCCAATTGTGAGCAGAAGTGAAGCAGAAAACATGAAACAGAGAAAGTGATGTGTGAAGTCTAGTACCTATGATTTCATAATAAATAGGTTAGTTACTCGTGCTGGAGCATAATATGAATTATACTTAGGTATATGCACATACTCCTGATAGCTGTTCTTAGTTGTGGGAAATTCAATGAAAGAAACAATAAGATAGATATTTACTACCAATTATATGTTTTATGCAAAGAAGTTCTCACTAAAATACGATGCAATTGTATCTTCCATATGCTTTTATTCCAAAGTACTGGGTGAAAAGATTTTGCATTAAAATTAAAAAAGAAATATCAGTAATATGTACTTGAATAATATAATTTGCATCGTAATATAAAGAATTACTTAAAATTGACCGTAGAAGGATCAAAAATTAAAGCACTTGCTTGAGATTGGACTGAATAAACGGAATGCCGACTAGTTTCGCACTGCCCAGTATTTGTCTAGAATCATTTGCATGACCTTAAAAAGGGCTGTTATTTATTCGGAAGACGTACAGACATTGCTGAGCAAGATTTTAAGATATCTACTACACGATAACAGAAATTCTTCAAACTGTGACGTTGATAATACTACACACTTCAAAACATCTTACACAACAGTTTACTGAAAGTTAGTGTTACTGCTGATAGCGATAGTTTTGCTATTAAACCATGCCGAAGTTTGTGGCAAGGTGTTTTGAAGTGTGTAGTGTTGCGAATGCTAAACGTTCAGCCGCATCAGGGCCAGATATAAATTATCAGTAATAGATGATGTATGTACACAAGATGAATTGTGACAATACATGGCGACCTATGAGATGCTGACCGTACAATTCAATTTCTTTTAAAACGTGGAATCTTGAGAATGTGTCAGGTTAGACAAACCTCTCACTTAGATTTCATCTGTGAGTTCAGCGCTGTACAGTTTGAGAGGAGATGGTTTGATGTTTCATTCTGTTCTTCAATAAACCATCAAACTGAAATACCTAAACATAATTAACCAACAAAATGCCACTAGAAGAGGCCCATGGTCTATTGTAGGAATCACCATACTAGGCAGAGCAATGAAAAGAGAATAACCCAGAGACGGACTCGAGTTTCTGCCTACCACGCGTCATCAGCGTTTCTACTAGTACATAAAATCACTTGCATCGCTATGGCATCTCAAACCTCTCAATCTTTGTATACAATCACGTACAACGCAAAAGACTATTCAATTTATGCATCATCTAGGAACCAAACTTTCACCCAGCATGCAATCGCAACATAAAGTCGGCAATGCAGTCATTGATCTAGATCGGATAGTTCCTGGACTACTATTCCCGCTAGACATGCTCGTATAAACTTGAACTTGACTGCGTATGATCTTAATTCTAAGAACGACTTACCATTACGCAATAAAACATCAAAGGAAAATGCCGAAACACAATCAATCGATAAAATGCCACCATGGTAAGAAGCTGTTCTTGGAATCACGATCATACGCAGTCGTGTGTTTTCCTATATACGAATACATTCAACAGGAGATGCAGTCCAAGAATTGCCCGAGCTAGACCAGTGACTGCATTGCCGGCTTCATGTTGCGATTGCTGCTGGGTGAGAGTTTGCGTGTGGCTCCTAAGTCGCGCACAAATCGAAGCTTATAGAATGGTAACCTTTGTTCATTGTTTAGTTTTTCTAGGGACTCTAAAACTATGTTAGAGTTGGTTATATGCGAACAAAACGATTTAATGGCTGGACACATCTCAACAAGGTATGTTTACGCCTGCGACATATTCGGGTATTTGCCCAAGCTTTCCAAATATTTTATGGGATTGACGCCTATGCCTAATAGTTTATTCCATGATCATTCTAGGTATGAGCCTGTTAGTTACGTTCTCCATCAAAATGTGGCGAGGAGCGACTTTGGTGGCTGCGCCTAAAGCAATTAAGTTAGCAAAATTAACTTTTAAAGTTCTTTATTCATAGTTAATTTGTTGGCCCGATAACTTAAATTGCTTTAATTGGATTATGACTAAAATATAATTTTACAGGTTTAACAAAAGAAACCGTCAATATTACTAAAAATACGTTTATAAACGTAATTATTGTAAGTATGTTACTATAAGAAATTTGTTAAATTGTTTCAAAACTAGCAATATTTTTTATTGCATTAGTATACTGTAATCGTCAATGTTTAACTAGGGTACAGGAAAGCAGAAGTTAGAAAAGAACGCTAGCTTTAAAATAGAAACAGACATACAGCCGTGTCCCCCACCACGTGTCTAACGCCCAATATGGTTATGAAGTTGGCATCGGTGCGTATTCCAAGGTCATTTTATGCATAGTGTAAGATCTCTATACTAAAGTTGAATTTTGTCGAGTACGCTATATTTCTTATCCACCGCCTAAGTAATACTTAGTGTGCATAATTGTTTACTAGGTTAGAAACACCAGTAATCGTCTTGTGTTGAAAAGACATCCCTCGTCGCCAATTTTGCCAAACATTTTTTAAGAAAAAGAACAGTAGTTGGTCTATAGATTCTTGAAAATTTATAATATATAATAAAAAAAAAACGCTTCAGCTTCTTGGTGTTATTTTATAAAACAGCATAAGATTAATGTGTCCAAGTTCAGTCACTTTCAGTCTTCAGTCACGAAGTTATACGGACGGGGTGGGTCACTACATTCGCGTCGGTTTATATAAAAAAGTGGTAACATATTTTCAATTTCTTTTGGTTAAGAATTATACAGGATTAGAAGGGCCACATTTCAAAATTATTTCGAAGTATACAGGGTGACTTAAAGAAAAATTACACACCAAAGTTGTGAAAAATGAAATGGAACACCTGTATATTATGACATATTTTGATAGTACAGACTAAATAAAGGCAAGTTGGTATTAGGTTTCTTATATCTAACTCAACTCATTTACGAGATAATTAACTATTCTTTAAAATGTAATTTGAAAAGGAGTACTGACCGGAACTTCGTTAAGGAATAAATTAAGCTGTTTGGGTAATACGGTCTAATAATATAATAAGATCAGAGAATAACACTATCATATTAGATTGGTATCAAAAACCGACATCTTCTGGTAGATTTATTAACTTTTATTCTAATCATCCTATAAATCAGAAATATAATACTGTGATTGCTATGAAAAACAGAATTACACAAATTAGCGACACAAGATTTCTTAATGATAATTAAATAAAAAATAAAAAAGGTATTTAAAACTTTTTCCAATAACGGCTACCCTAAAAATATTCTTTCCAAATTAATATTTTCTCCAAATTCCTTACATGAACATATAAATATTAGTACAACTACCAGTTTTAAATATTACGAATTACCTTTTGTTGAAGGTTTAACTAATAATATAATTAAACATTTTAAAGATTTTAAAAATATCAAAATTGCGAAGTACCTTAAAAACAATCTTTACAAAAACTAAAGACAAGATACCAATTTTAGACCAAAGTGATGGGGTATATAATATTCCTTGTCGTGATTGTCAAGGTTGTTATATTGGTCGAACTTCACAAATGTTAAAAAAATAGAATAACCCAGCATAAAAGTGATAGTCGTATAGGTAAACGTTCATGTGCTTTGTCTTTACATTATCAAAATTTAGACCACAATTTTAATTATGATAATACTAAAATTCTTGATGTTGAAAATAATTACAAAAAGCCGTTATTTCTAGAAATGGTTCATATTAACAGTAATCAAAATTCAATTAATTTCAAAACTGACACAAATCAACTTAACCATATTTATTGTAACATTTTACATAACATCTAGCAACATTACCTTATTTACAAAAATGTTTTTTTGACTTTTTAAAAAATTCTAAATTCATAATACGTGTAATTTCATTATTATATTTTAATTTTGTAAGTATTATTTTTACATCTTTCATTACTATTGGTTCATATCCTTTGTAATATTATAGATTTCCTCCTGATGAAGTCATAAAATATATGACGAAAAATTGAGTGATTAAGTAGTTTTATTAGACCGCATTACCCGTACAGCTTAATTTATTCCTTTAAAATGTAGACCAAAAAGATGTTATAGATAAAAGTAATTCAAAAAATTATGCAGGGTGATCAAAAATATTTTTTTTAATTTTCGCTATCTTTGGCAACTGTCTTATTTTAAATGGAACACCCTGTATTTATTACCTTATTTAGATTCTCATTTTAACGGTCTTTAAGATTGTATTAATGCTTCCTTTTGTTTTGAAACAATGTTTAAATTAATAGACAACAAAAATAAAAATCTCCTAGCGAAAAATGTCAGTGATATCGAAATAAGTAAATTAGTGAAATAAAATCCTAGTGTGACTAGACAAAATTACTCGTGGATGTAATATTAGTGGAACTGTTTTAAACCTTTTACATAAGAATAAATATCGATCATACAGAATTAGCACATCCCAAGAACTTTTACCCGACAATAATTACTGTCGTACAGAATTTTGTGAATTAATGGTTAATAAATATGCGGAACAAAGAATATTTTTTGATTAAAATACTATTTACCGACGAATAGATATTTTTTACTATTGTTAGGTTTTTTAGCATCTATGTTTGCTATTTTTTATGAATATTGACTTTAAAACTCTTTTTCATTGTTTTTTCTCTTTTGATTTTGTTTATGAGTTCTGTCACTGTAATTTATAGTTTACATTATCTGATGCTTCGATATAAAAATAAGTAAGAACAGAAAAGAAGCGTGAATATATTTTAGTTATCAAATGAGTATTGTCTTATTATTTCCCTTTTCACCAACACAAATATAATGTTGGATTTAATATTACTTTTACAAACTTCATAAATCAATGTACACAATAACTTGCTTAGGTATTAATCTGGTATTTATCTTACAAAATTGCTAATATTTTAAAACCTTATTCCTATGTCTCCTTCAGGGCATTACACCCTCTTAGAGACCAACTGATCAATAATAAAGATCATATAGATCCTTTACATGAGAGAGGTGTGTACAGACTTACGTGTAATGATTGCCCAATGAATTATGTGGGCAGAACCTTTAGGAACTTTGGAAACCGTATAAAATAACATCTGAGGTGCTCTAAGCCACGAATGACGGGGAAGTCCTTGTTTGGAAAGCACTTAAAGCCAATAAACATACTTTTGACATTCAAAATGGTTTTCAAATTTTGCATACCCGTAAAGCTGGAATCTTTTTAGATAACTTGGAACCTTGGAATTGTAAGGCATTAAATTGAGGGTAAAGAATTTTCTCTCAATGCATAGATTATTTTTGATTCTAATCCGACATTCAAAACATTACTAGAATGACAGGTAGTCAAATTACACATATAGTATCTACGGTTTTCTTTTTCTCTACTCTTCTCTTTTACTCTTTGATCTTTTACCTTTTACATATAGATGGCGTAGCTGAGTTTTCAAAAATTTCCCTTCCCTTATATATTTTTACTTTAAAAAAAAATCTGGATCATTCGTCTTGCTACTGTCATTGATTAAAAATACATTTTTTTCTTTATTGTATCATTTTAAAGTGTAGTTTGTCCGTTTAGAATGTATGTTAAGCAGTCATATACAATTCAATTTTTACTATTTTACCAACTGACTTATTGTTAAACTGTTTTATAATTGTAAGTATTGCAATATTTTATCTTTTTATTTTACTTTACATTTTCTAATTTATTAATTAATTATTTTGTACACTGATGTATACAATTCTATCCATTTTATTATTCATTTTGACATCAATTTAACTAATTTACACAATGTTAATTTCTTGTTGGATTTCTTCAGCTGACGTGAAGGTGCCCCTTTGTGGTTAAAACGATATTAAAGAATTTGTGAGAAATTTCATTTACCTTGCTTTAATTTACTCACACAGAGTCAAAAACCGTGTTTATATATTAATCTGTTATTCAGTCCATCAAGAGCGGAGAAAAGGAATATCAGGCTCATTTTATTTCGGCTGAGCTATGACAATTCGCCGAACGTTAATAAATCTGTGCTGCGGTCTCCTGTGTAGGTACGCCTACAGCTAAGTCCTTCCCATTTCCAGTCGCCCAGAATGCAGTCCACAGCTTGCACGTTTTCACGCGGTTTATGCAATCGCACCACACAAGCGGTACCTAATACCTATCAACATTACGTCCCTATCTAAAAATGTGGATGGGCCAAATCGGTATATATTTTAAGACATTTAACAGATGTTTTCACCGCCGATGTTTTGTTGTCGTCCTTGCATGTCGTGCCTTATTTTATTTGGTGGCGAGCTATGGGATCCTCCTGTAGAGTAACTCTTATTATCGCCAGATGGTACACTATACCATCTGCACAACGCTAAAAAACTAAATTTATTTAGATAAATTTCAATAAAATTTTATGATTCATTTCCTACTGATTGGAAATACTGTATTTTTTTATTTTACTTATTTATTTCATTTTGGGAAATGAACAGGGCGAAGCCGTAAGGTATTTCCCCTGCCGAAATACAATAAAATGCGAATAAAATACAAATACAAGAAGAGAAATATCTATACGAAATTAGCTAATATTAATTAAAGTTACTCATTGTCAGAGCGACACTAACTAATAACAACTATACTAATGAAGTAATTTATGAAATGAATAACAAAATTTTTTTAGAAAGTTTATGAATATTTATCTTCAACAATATTAATAGAAATGGAGAAGGGATCCGGAGCAAATTAAAAATAATTGATTTAAATTTAAGCATGGAATGAGCAAAAATATCGACCCTATTAAATCTAGTGTTATATGTATTACATAACCTATAGCTGGGGGAGTTTATGCCAACACACGTAATGATATAATGTTTCAAAAAGTAGTTAAAACTTATTTGATAGAGAATCCTTAATATGAAATACCAGATATCATTAACAGTATAGCTGCTGTGGTGGCAGAATAGTGGGATTCATTCATTTTCATTCATTCATTCAAGTTAGGGTGGGCAGTTGATGTCCGGGCACTTGAGCAAGGTGCTCATTGTACCATCCCTATTGACTCTCTTATTTCCACTTGAGCAGCTTGGTGTTCTCTATAAAGCCCAGTTTCTTGCCCAGTGGAAACTTGAGGACCTTCGAGGACTCCAATAGATCTCTCCCGAAGTACTTTTGCCTAAGTACCTTAAGTTCCTCACAAGTGCAGATTACATGTAAACTCGTTTCCTCCTGTAGTTCGCATCTTCTACACCACGGTTCGCTTACTCGGCCTGTGTTGTACAGATGCTTTTTCAGGGGACAGTGTCCAGTTACTAACCCAGTAATGGTCTTAACTTCTTTCTTACTGCGCCTGAGTAGGTTATCAGAGAAACTACCATCCCCATCCCCTATCAGCGTTTTGGTATGGTGTTGACCTACAGTCGACCTCCATTTCTTTGTACTTTCTTTACCTAACCAGGTCCAGATCTCCCTTCTTGCGGAATCCTTAGTGGTCCCCACATACGGGCTCTGGACCCATGAAGTGTCTCTTAGAGCCCTCCTTGGCTAGTTCATCGGCTATTACGTTGCCCTTTATATCCTCATGTCCCGGCACCCAAATCAGAGGCACCGTGTTGTCTCGTGCTAGTGTATTGAGGGATAGTTTGCAGTCACTAACTAGTTTTGACCTAGTTACTGGGTTCGAGACAGCCTTAATGACAGCCTGGCTGTCAGTCATTATATTAATTTTCCTCGTCATGCAGCCCCCTTTTGCAATCATTTCTGCACAGGCTGCAAGGGCGGATACCTCTGCCTGGAAGACCGTTGTATGTTTCCCCAGGCTTATAGATATCCTTTGATTAAGACTGGGCCCACAAATACCGGCTCCTGTGCCTTGGCTGGATTTGGATCTCTCCGTGAACCAGTTATCATTAGCAGCGATCTCACTGCGTGCCTGGTCTTTGTTCGGTATGGAGATTTTCACCTTTTCAGTGAAGATAATTTCTGGTGCCATGCTGTCCGTGGGCATTTGCAACAATGGTCCGTCCAGCATCGTGCCCGTAGTATAAGTGTGCCCTCCCACCCTGAAGTTGGGATGCCACAGGTTGTTGGCTTACAGTCTAAGGATTGCATTCATTGCCTCCGCTCTCACATAAAGCTCCAGCGGGGGGAGGCCCACAATGGTCTCTAGAGAGGCGGTCCCTGTGCTGTTAATTGCACCAGTGATACCCAGCAACGCCTGTCTCTGAACAGCGGTTAGCAGTTTCGCTGCGGAGGACACTTCTGATCACCCTCAGCTTTAATCCCCAGGTTTTGCCAGCAACCCTCCTGCAGTGCCAGAATAGTTGCGTAGCCCTGGTCGTTGTTTTGACTAAGTGATTTTTCCAGCTCAGTTTCGTATCGAGGGTAACACGCAGATACTTTACTTCCTTGGTTAATTGTAACTCCTGCCCAAACAGGCTAACGCCGCCTAGGTCATCGAGTTTCCTCATGTTGGTAAAGGCAACCAACTTTGTCTTTTGTGGATTAACTGAGAGTCCTTGTGAAAGGCACCGTCCACCATTTGTAGTGCATTACGCATTATGCCCGCCACCACGCTCGGAAATTTTCCTCTAGCTACGATGACAATGTCATCAGCGTACCTCTGCGTCCATATTCCTTTGTCGTTTAATGATCTGACGAGATCATCCACGACCAAACTCCACAGCAGTGGTGACAATACTCCCGCTTGAGGACACCCTCTGGTGGTCCTCATGGCGATGTTTTTATCTTGCATATTGGCATAGACCACTCTGCCTCTTAGCATGCAGTCAACCCATCTGCTAGTCGTGTGGTCAATGTTCCGTTTCATTAAAGGTCGGTTGATCGAGGGCGTTGATGTGTTATCGGAGGCGCCCTCGATGTCTAAAAATACTGCAAGGGCAACTTCGTTTTGATGTAGACTCTTTTCGAGTCCTTCCACCAAAGTGTGCAGGGCAGCCTCTCCTGATTTGCCCCTTTGGTATGCCTAGTGCAGAGGATGCAGAGGGTATCTAACAAGTGATCCTTCTGTAATGTTTAGGTGTATAATCTTTTCCATAGTCTTCAGCATAAAAGATGTGAGACTAATTGGTCTGAATCATTTCGGATGGTAGTATGTGTCCTTCCCTATCACTATCCTATAGTGGGATAATTATCGTAATTTTTTCCTTTTTTATCCCTATAAGGCTTTTTTTGCTGAATCTCTTACTGCTTTGTTTGTTGTTTCGATGTTATACTATTTGATTGTTTTATTGCTTTTTCCTTTTTATTGTAATATGAATATTATCACATGTGCATACGATTCTTTTGTCTAGCGCGAATAAACGATCTATCTATCTACAGATAAAAAAGTCAATTGTTAACTAATGCTTCCTTTGTTCTCAATTTTAATAGTATAAACTCCTCAGAAGGATATAAATATCAAATTAAAATTTAGATTCTACTTAGGTACCGACTACTTATGTGAATTCAGGGTAAAATTCAAATATACATTCTTATAAATATATTGCTGACGAATACCGAATTTCGGTAGCTCAATTTTGTACTTGACATTAATGCAATATCGTTTACGTGGGACTGCATCATAATTGAAATGTATGCTTGCGTTTATACATATGTAAGTAGTACATACAGGCGTCATATGCATTAATAGGCACTGTTAACCATCCTGCAAGATAAGCAACATTTACCGAATATAATGTTAAGAATATATCATCATTTGACCTTATCTCGTCTCTTATAAATATTTTATATACCTACATAAAATTGTTTTTCTTTTCACTATAAGAATAACCGTATTTTACAATCATCTAAATACAAAAAAAATTAAGCCCGATGATATTTAGTATTACCAGCAGAACCTGTTATTTTACAAGCATCTTACAATTAGTAATAATTCTATTTGTAGGAAGATTATGTCATTAAAGTGTTTTGAGGTTTTTTTTTTATCTTAGATTTTAGAAATTAACATTAAATAATCAAAAAATATTTTTGTATAAAATAGAGCCGATTAAAGAAAAATTGTCATGAAATAAAGGAAAAAAATATTTTGAATACTTAAAAACGTTGTCCAACATAAATTTAGGCACAAATACACATCACCTTGACTTTTACGTATTAAAAATTTATTTAAAAATAAATACTTGGTATATAAAATGTCATTAGCGCCTCATTAGTTACCACAACAAAATGCCGCTATATAAATTATAGTGAATTTATTATGACTAGCACATTAAATGCATTCTAGAATATTTTTTAGGTTAATAGAATATTTAAAATATGTTTTCTGCTTAAGAGGTTGACATACATATGTAATATAGGAATTTTTTGATGGTATTTTTATCACCTTAAGTTGAAATATTGAAAAAACAAGAAATAAACCAACGTATATTGCTGCATTAGTTTAATTCCAATTTATACGTTACAAAATATCTTTCAATTTGTAATCCAACGTAGAACAAAATTGGAAATGCTTACTGGCATTTTTATTATTGGGGTAATTAAATGAGAGAATCTGGAGCTATTACAGTAATGAACATGTTCGAATGCAAACCTACATAATTTGAATATAATGAAAACTGTGGCGTTAAGTGTTTGTTAATATTTTTTGCTATATAATAACAGCTTAATCACTTCACTATTATACATTTTCATTCCCATGCTGGTTAGTTATATTATAATGAAAATAAGAACATAATGCCTTGTAAAATTGTTTACAAAATTATTAGAGATCCACTTATAACTGCCACCTTGAAAACTCTTGATTTTGATTATGCAAATGGTAGCATCAAACATAAGCATTATGCATACATTCTTACATTCATATGTAAAATACGTGCGGAAATATACCACTATGCAAATTTTGTGTATTTTCTACATTTTATTTTCGTTGGATGTGCGTTCTTGCTCGATATCTGACATTATAAAAATTATCAGAAAAAAAAACATTAAGAAGTATTCGTAGTATTCTAAAGCTTCATATTTTAAAATTAGATACAAATATAGAGCGTGTTTTGTAACGTCATGCCAGACCTAACTTATGTTTTTTTTTTAAATGGAGTGCTATACTTTTTGTGCTAGCCTACTTTTGCGAGGCTCCTCATATATGGTTTGTCAGGCCTATTCTGAGCGTTTAAAAAGTTATAACCATTTTTACGCCTAAACTGAGATGTATTAAGAGGGTTGGTTCCGGTAAGAAAAAAAAAATATACCAGTTTTTTCGCACCATTACTTGGTTTGCCTATGTCTTCTATTTTCGCTGGTTTGAGAAATTAACAAAAGAAATATTTCTTGTATACAAGGTGAGTCAAAACTTGCATCCTCCATTTTCTCATTAAATTTAAATGAGACACGCTATATTTTTTATGATGTTTCGATAGACTTTTATCGGCTCTTTCATTTTTGCTTTTTCCTATATCTGACTCTTTGGCTTTAAAATTAAGAATGAAAAATTGTGTTATTACCGCATAAACTGAGATTAAATTACTACATTGCTATATTTAGACTTTAATTTTACCAGGTAGCAGCAGCAGGTATAAGCCAACCTGGTGAGAGTTGATGACGCGTTCGGCGCAAATCTCTGCATATTATCTTATTTGGGTATTGGAAGAATGTTTAAAAAAATACGTTCTTTCAACTAGAGTTTATGAAGCGACATATCCCACACAAAGACAGCCGAAAAAAGAAACAGGTAACAACACGAGAAGCTACGATGGAAAGTATAGTACTGAAGCCGATATTTATATTAGAAAAAGCGAAATAATTACCGTATATTTACAATTTTTCTAAACCATATACAGGCTGTTTATTAAGGATTGTACCAGATTTTTAAGGCTAAGAAAAAAAAAATTGTAAATTTTCAAACAATTATGAAGTTGTTGAACATAGAGGGCGAGCACAACTTGTATTAAAATTTTCCACAAAATTGTTGAGGAAAGTTATCGCATTTTTTGCAACAAAATGCATACTTTTGTTATATAATTTATGTTGACAAAACATATATATTACGGTACCACTAAATGCAGATCACTTGTTACAAATGGTAAGTTTAGGCCAGTGATAATAGTTGCAACTAATCGTCAACAAAATATTTACAGTATTTTTGCTGCTACTACAAATACTCTATAGTGAATCGACATTAAGATTTTGCATACAGATTAACTACGTTGATGCTATAATTAGTATACCTAGTTGTTTATTGTTATTATTTACTGTACACACTAATGTGTCTGTTTGTAACATAATGAGTAGTTTTGTTGACATACCCTACCTATAAAAGGAGCATAAATTGCATATTGCTTAACGCAAATAAAATAGTGAAACGCTGCTGTACAACGTTTTTCCGGTAAATGCACCAAATCAACTTTTTCTAGCTGTGTTTGAGTGAAATAGGAGAAGCGCCATCTTTACAACAATGGCTGTATCACATATACCTATTGAACGTATCTATATAGGTAGAAAACTTGGCCGTAATAATAATGCTTATATCACAGAACTTGTTTACAAAAGTATGGGCTAGGTTTGGAAAAAAAAAGTAATTTGAAGATAATAATTACATTACATTAACTACAATTGCAATTAGTGTAATTTGGTGGGCATGGATCTGCATATCCAGAAAATAACACCCTTATTTATATCTGCACACAGGTACTCTACAAACGATATGTTGTTGGAAATTGTATCTCAATAAAAAAAGCGGCGAGCAAGATAGAGGAGGTGAATCTCGTTTGTACAAGATTAGACATATTCGCGTCTTGTCGGCTCTTGAAAAGAAACATTGGTAATTCGAATCGTTGTAAAGCGGAATTCACTTTCTTTATGTTGTCCATTGCTAGTTAAAAGTCAAGTACTAACAGACAAAGAGGCGTTATTTAGAAATTACATAAATAGAATTATTTTTTTTGCTTATTTTTTCTAACATTAAGAACAAAATAATGGAAAAGGCACTCTGCAGTTTCAATATTTGATTTGTGAAATAATAATATAAGCCAATGTTAGTCAAGTAATAATCATTTATAGCTAATAAATATTGCTAAGTAGCGTAATGCGTCAATACTATCGTTATTGATTCATAAAAAAATAAAAACAAATAAGTCGCTTCCAAGTATTAATAAGACATCTCATTCTTTCTAAATAAATATGTAACACAGACAAAATATAATTTGTAAGTTTTATTGCATTAATGCATTTAATTTGAATACTGAAGCAAAAGAGATCACTTGAAACTAAAACAGCCAAGGTTATCTGGAATTGTATTTATCGGGTGTTAATAGTATTTCATCTTATTTTGCTTGAGTCAAATGCATATTTAGTAATTTCAAACGACTCGGTCGTTTCGGAAAAGAGCAATCGGCAGTTTTTGTTATACGTAAAGTTAAAGGAAGGGCGGCGCATTGGTTCGGATCGGATAGCTTCGGAAAATGCCGAACCAGGTTAAATTTACAACCATTTTACATGCATGAACAGACCTTCCAATCGACTGCTCCAGAGTAATGTTTGGAACGAAACTTTAATAATGCGACTTCAAGCAGTCTACTTCACTCATTGCGTGATTTAAGGGCTCGTGCATGAAGTAAATCTTTCACATTGCTTTCACGAGAATAAATGTGTAGCAACCTGTTTGTATGTAAACAATTTACTATTCATTTTATCAATAAGTTATTATCAATAAGGTATTTGCCCAAAAACTAAATTGTAACCTATTATAAAATCCACGCCGCGAATGGAACTTCTTGCTCCTGCCGTTCACGAAATATATCCATTCATATCGTGAAAGCAAACTTGAGCCTTTGTTTCATTGGTTATGTGGCTTCACACTGCAATATTTACTGATAGATAGACAGGCGAAGGAAACCTCGTTCATTGCAACACTACTCCAGAGGATTAAAATCAGGGTGGAGATGTCAATTATGTTAGTTAGAAGAACCTATAGAAAACATGGGGATTAAGATCTAATATGATGTACTGGACGTACATCACGGTGGTCTCACCCAAGATACAGAGGCTTGCGTGTTTAGTAATAACAGCAGTCCCTGCGGCAGCAATTAAGCGCCCCCTAAATCTCCCTTCACCCCATTTGGTGATGATGAGGGAGGCAAGACTGAGGCATTGCAAGAACTATTAAGTAACAGATATGCAGACTTGGCACATAATAATATTGCCCATCATGTGGAAGGCAACCTCTTGGAATAATATCATATCATTTCGAGATATCTTTTGAACAGAACTTCGAGTTGCGTATCACGCATCGGGTAAGCTGGCATCAGTCGACCTACAGGTCCAGGGAAATTGATTTGGTTCACGGGCGGATCAAAAATCGAGAACGGGGTTGGAACTGGAACCTACAGTAAGGTGAGAAATACATACAATACCACCCTTCCACTAGGAAAATGTGCCACCGCCTTTCAAGCAACAGCATACGGAATATTGGATTGCGCAAGTGAAATCAATCAGTCGGCTAAAATAAGCGGATCTGTATTGCAACAGAGATCCAGACGATACTAAGGGGACTAGCGAACCGTAAGGTAGACTCAAACTGATTAGGAAATCTATTCGAGAACTAAATAGCCTGATTGATCGCAATACAGTCACTTTCCTGTGGGTGCCTGGACATTCGGCAATCGAAAGAAAAGGAGTCAAAGAGAAGTACAAAAGAACATTGAAATAATGCAACTAATGCAAGTAAGCAAATTCATGGAAGGGTATTTACTCATCAAAAAAAAAAAAAAGAATTATTCCGGCACTGTAAAGGAGGGAACACATTCGGCGTTCACGGTCCAGGCGCAGGGTATTCGACTACAAAATACTAGATTTAGACGATGCATAGACGGTTTCCGCTTTGAGTTACCGTCACGAAATACATTTGAACAGTGTGAAATTAAAACGTACTTACAAAATTTTGTTTGTTAAAGCTACGAATGTAGCCGAGTTGCTACAATTTTAAACGATTCATCACGTTAGCATGGTATGAGATCGATGGATCTAGACGCACTAGACGTTGCCGGACTGGGCTTCGTCGCATCGCGTTTTTCCGAGAGTCTTCAGAAAGTTTGCAACGAGACCGCGATGCTGGGGAGCCCAGCTCGTGAATGTCTAGTGGGTACCTATACTCACGTTTAGAAACGTTGAAAGAATCTCTACTAATCTGGAACGAGATTATCATGATCCGCGATGTGCCTCGATCGTGAATGCCTGATGCGTTCCCGCCTTTAGGACACCTATTAAGGAGGAAACGCATTACGTGTTCATGATCCAGGCACATCGCAAGCCATGCTAATCTCGTTCCCGACTAGTAGAGATTCTTTCAATGTTTTTAATGGTGTTCGTATCCAGTAGACATTCACGTGTTGGGATCGCTCAGATTGCGATGCCATTGCAAATTTTCTGGAGAATCTCGGAATCTGGAAAATGATGCTGCCAATCTTAGTCCACGAACGTCTAGTGCGTATTGATCTGTCGATCTAATACTGCTCTAACGTGATGAATCGTTTGAAATCGCGGCAAATTTGCTACTTTCGTGGTCTTATCAAAACAAATCTGTGCAAAAGATTTTCGTTTTTACACCGTTTAAATGTATTTCGGACTGTGAAGCTGATGCCGTCTAAATCTAGTATTTTGTAGTAGAATATCGTTAAAAATAACATTTAATAGTGTAACGCTGTTTTCTTACCTTCTCGCTCGTACTGTATCTATTTTTCCTTACTGTACCTATTTAACGTTCCTTTTATTCGGAGTAACCTTGGGGTGTAACATACTAGTCGCCTACGTGTTACATTGCTGTTAATTTCCGATCTCGCTCTGGGTATTGTCACTAGAAGCGGAGGTTATGATGAGTATTGAGGGTTACTTCTTTTATTACTTTACCGGGGATACTGCCGACCTGTGTTTTGTTCAGTTTTTTTTTTCCGTGCCTTTTCTCGGTTGTTCGTTATTTCCCTTACTTTCTTCTGTTTCCTGGAAGAGTTGGTGAACCTCGTTGTTTTGTTTACTACACCGGTCAGCTGTTTTGACAGCGCGAACGATGTTAGCGGCGGTTGTTCGGTGAAGTCAGGGTTACCAACTTTTCATTTCTAAATTTCTCTTCAAGTTATCTTTTCTGCGAGTACTTTGTATTGTCTAGGGGGATGTTTAGAGCGTTTTGCTTCGTGGAGTTTCAATTACGTCGTTTCCGGTATCGATTATCGAGAATCGTGGATTTATCGGAAAGGTTCGAAACGATCTTCCGGTTTTCTCGTCACTCCCGTTTTGGCTCTATGAGTGTGTAGGCCTGCGTTTGGTTCGTCCGCAATTGCCATTTTGTTGTGTGGAAGTAACGCATTTGAGTTATGCGGATTTAAGGGCATTTTGCGAGTATTGCTGGCGGAATCGCATTGTTTTTGATGGTTTAGGCGAAGGCCTAGTGTGGAAATTTTTGCGGTTCGTATCGCTTAGGCGGATTTTGTGCAGTTAGACGACCTACGTTTTCACCGCCCACGTGTTTTGAACGTGTGGTTCCTTAAACCCTTAGACGCAAGGGTTTTTTTTTCCCACCTACGGGTTAACCTACATATTGTATTATTATAAGCTGTGGGCCCTTTTTGAGGCATAATTACCGTTGCCTAATCTTGATGGGGTGATGTAATCTCCCTAATGGGACCTTTGGTGTTGTCCATCTCAAGCCTGCCATTCAGGGTTTAGTCACCGCCATCCGCTGCACGTTTTTGCGAGTTTTACCTAGCCTGAGACAGACCCGAATTCCTGATCTGGGGCCGTCAACACCGGAGGTCGGCACGTTTCTCAAGGACGCTAGACGTGGGGGAGGACGTCGGCAAAACGAATCAGGCTTGTGTTATAAATTTTTACTTATTATTGACGTTAACTATTTTTGTATGCTCGCCTAAACGGCAGCGTAGAGCCAATTTTCTTGAGTAAAGAAGCCAATTAGGCATCGGGGGCTCATGTTTGTTATTTTTTTTTTTGTTCTCTTTTCCCTTCAGGATATCAAGTAATTGTTTTATATATATTTAATTTTAAACGCTTATAAATGTTATCGTCGTCGGATGCGGCAGAGTTTTAAACTCGCCACTGTTGAAATATTGTTAGCGCTAAGCTTTGGTGATCATCAACGTTACGCGTACGAAACCCACCCGTGTGTAGTTAAGATTACTTTTGTAACTTTGTTACGTTTCAATTATCTTTAAGGGGAACTCGATATTTATTTGAGCCCTAAATATTTTTTTTGTACTCGTCTGCGTTTATACAACTTATTTTTTTTTCGAAATACTTTACAGTTTTTAACTTCCCTTTTTTTTATTACGCATATTACCAATTACAATAAACTTGTTACTTACATTTACCACGTAATCTGTAGTTTCGTTATTGTTTTTTTTTTTCCTGTTGTTGCGCTGATTTCCCCCTGTACTTACTATCTCCGAATTTCCCGTTTTGACGGACGCCTCGACAGGGTGAATCTTAAAGCGGGTGGCGCCTTAGTTTTCGATCTTTGTTGTTGACCCACCCCTGTCTTCACTGAGCCGGCGGGACCCTGAATGACAGGTAAGATCTTGGACCTTTCGGAGGAGTCAGCAGTAGTTTGGTTTTTTTTTATATTTTTGGCGAGTAAGTTGGATGGCGTCATAATAGGTCGTAGTATTTTTCACTGTTTCCTTGATATATGAAAGTACTGCGCAAATCGAGCTTCATTCAATAATTTTTTTAATAAGGTTTGAAATTCATCTTCTGTTTGTCTAGATAAATTCTAAAGCCAATAAATATACCTCCTCCATGGAACTCATTTTGATAACTGAACAGCTAACGTCAACAAGATATGTGTGTAAAGACCAGTCTGCAATCGCCTTAATGCGCCTGATGTTGTTCAAGACTACGATCACCTCACCATGGAACGGTCCGCGATGCGCCGGGACCGTAAACGCTTACTGCGTTCCCTCCTTAATGAGATGACAGAATGACCATATTCTGTGTGAATGGGAGGCTCTGTACACCAAAAGATAAGCAATGTTTGGCAAGCTAAAAATGAATCGCTCAACTAACTTTGATTTGTACAGGGTAACACAGAACACTAGGATGCTGGAATAGCTGGTTAATTTATTAGGTAAAACAAATGTAGGACTAAATACAAAAGGCCCCGCAACGACAAAAAAAGAAGACATGACCAAAAATGTGCCAATAGGTGTACTCTATGAAATACATTTTCAGGAATGTAAAAACGAATATTTAATGCACAAATATCGGTTTAATGTATTAAAATACATCGACATAAAACATACATTTCGTTTTTGATTATCTTGTATTCAATAAATTTTATTTTTTGATATTATATTTTGGTCTTTCTACACGCTTTTAAAGTTAAAATTGTTTTTCACCGCCTGTTATTAATTAAAGAGATAGGTATAAGAACACCTATAGCTTCTCGATAAAGGATTCAATTCTACATCACGTGGTGTAAAAATATAGAGGGCGTTCCATTTGAAACAAAAATACTTTTAGTACTAAGACGTTACCCCTAAATCAACCTTAGATTGGAGGCAGCCTGTATAGTTTTGTTTACTTTTTATTCCTTGATTAAATAATAGAGGACTTACACCATCCGTGGTTAACATAAAAACTTTCTACCTTTACTATATAGCTGTTATACGCATTATACACTGAGATCGAGAATGATTGTCCTGATCCTACACTACTTTCCGCGATGCGCAAATCAATATTTTCATCCAATCATTGTAATGAAATTAGTAATACAGCGTTTCCTCAATTTTTACTGTCAGAATTGATATATATTTTACATAGCTGTGCGTTTCGTGTTTGAATTTTGCTTATTTAGTCATTCCGTATTATTGTTTGTTAATTTTCACATACAGTCTTTCTCAAGACTCTACGTAATGTGATTTTTTTGCAAACATACTGGACCAAGATAAATTTATTTTAGAGGCATACTTTCGAAATGGTGAGCGAGGAGGTGATGGGCACAGATATTCAGCTGTACTTTGTACTGAAGAATTTATAAATCAATTTGGCGAGGTGCAAATTGATAATGGGACTCTCCTTCGACATATCAATCGAGTTGTCCATCCTTCAGAGAAACTGGAAATGTTTTGAAGGGAAAGTCACCAGGTCGCCTATCAGTTCTAACCGAAAACGTGTTGGAAGACGTGCGTGCTCGTTTGGTTCACAGCCCTGGAAAGCCATTACTGCAACTTGCACAACAAAGTGGTAGAAATACACATACTAAATGGTGTTATAAAAAGTAATGTGAATTTTTTTTGTAGGTTTATCTTATGAATCAGCTCAGAAAGCTGTAAAACGGAAGCTTCATTATTATCCATATAAAATTTCTATCGTGCAGCAATTACTGCCATTAGATTTCGAAAAATGTATGTAATGTAAATGTATTGTAATGGAGAGAGTACTTGGTATTTTTTAAATGAAATTTACTATTTTACTTAGTTATATTTTAAAACTAATTAGATATTATAAGAAAAAGGATATAATATGTAGCAGCAGACAGCCAGACGATGTCCAGGTGATGTAGGAAATCTCTGCATTTGGCAAGTCCTTCAAGGCATTTTCATTCAGCATATTCCCTTCAGGAAGTAAGATGATCAGCAATAATATACCTACACATCGAAAATGAATATTAGAATTTGAATAGTATACTATTACAATAGTTATTGACAGATCAAATTTGGATCCAAGTTCAATTCAAATGAACATTCTTATTTTTTTTACAGTATATTTATTTCATTTAAATTTAGTCTAATAATGTTTGTAGATGCATTGGCAGTCCAATTGCCTTGATATGTCAACAGACAGACATGGGAAATTGCTGGAGATTGGGTTCTGTAACAATTCTATGTGTATAAATGGTTGCCTACTTTTAGGGTGCAGTAATGAATTTTAAGATTGTTAATTTTAAATAGTAATAAGTGTTTAAAAATTACAAATGTATTTTTCTCATGATCTAATGACGCCTACCTTTATCATATTTCAATGGTGATTCCAGAATTTTGCAATTATTATTTATTTTCATTTCGTTTAAACATTCGACAGTCCATTTGGTCACATGGGCATTCTCATGTATAAAACAATGGATGTTCCCCTCATTTCGGTTATATTAACGGATTTTCACTGATAGTTGGATTCCTTGACGAAGACAATCGCTTTCAAGTCAGTTAAAACATTTTCAATTCGGAACGATTCAACAGCCGAGCTTTGTTCGAAGCAGACGTGTCTCAATTTGTTCTTGTAAAATTTAACGGCTATTTCGATAGAATCCAATTTTATTGCAAATTACAACCTAAAAATAATTGAAGACCTTGGCGTAAGAAGGATACATACCACATCGATGATATTTCAAATTATTTCAATTCAAACGTTCTTTTAAATCTGGTAAATCAATTATTATTAATAATAAGATTGTGAAAACATTAAAACATAGAAAATATTACGTAGTTTAACACTAACCAAAATCCTTAGAACAAAAAAACACATAATTTTTTTAAGCCTTTATTTGCTCAGAAGATGTGGCTTGCATCCTTGTTACGCCAAGGTCTTCAATTGTTAATTGTTAAACAAAGTTTATCACATAAATATCATCCAAATTACCTACAACTTTTGGGTGGTTTTCTTCAACGACGATTTTCCCGGGTAATGTTCCTGTCTTGATCGACCCATGGGATCCGTGATCTGATGTACCAGGGCCCTTATCCGACACCCGAACAGTCTTGACCACTCCGATGCCCGCAGAATTCGTCCTTGTAGAAGGTATTCCTCGTCAAATCTACCTAACATAAACGCATTATTTCAACTCTAATCTAAATTTAATTATACTTATAAGAAATTTTATTGTTATACGTTCAGAAAAAAAATTGAGGTTAGAAAATTGTTTGTATCATCGCTGAACGGTTTGCAGTTACTTGGGAAATTTGTATAAGTTGGTAGTATTATATTTTGATATGTATTTACGATACGAAACAATATCCAGTAATTTACCATCAAGGTTGGCTATTCTGTTTCACACGTCTTTTTAAGCCTAGCATAACTCCGTTTGAACGGTCTGAAAACGCGGGAATTTTGAAATTTAATTTAGACCTATACACGCTCGAAACTATGAATTTAAATTGCAAAAAGTGGAATTACTAATAAAGCTTTAGTGTTATTAATTAAACGGACTCATGTACTTACCTGAGATAAGAATATCCTAAGATTTATGTCTGATTGTTCACAAGTTCACATTTAGATTTTTTTTTATTAAATAAAATCACTTTTATTCGCACTTAAATGTTTTAATTTCACATGAGAGATTTGAGAGATTTGAGATTTTCATTGAGGCACAACATTATCGTGCCTACGCCAAACTGGTCATTAACATTGAAATTGAAGGAGAGGACATTTTTTCATAACACTCCCCCACACCATCTCGATACGTACTAAAATATAAGAGAGGTAACTAGCTATTCGTTTTTTTTTTTATATCAACACGCCTCTATCGGAATTTCTCGCCCTGCATGTCATCTGGCTGATGAGAGAGCACACTTCTAATTCAAAATTAATAAAGATAGATGACACTGGGATGTATAAAATTTGATTTTTTCTAATTTAATTAATGTATTTTTCTTAAAATTTATTTTTTTAATCGGGGCTGTAGGCTACTCTGTGTAGCGTTACAGTATGTAATGTAAATGTATTGCATTGGTTTAATACAAATCTAAGGAATGACGATGTTTTAAATCTTACTTTTTTTCTGAGGAAGCCTGGTTTAGTTTAACAGTTGATGTAAGTCTAAAGATATTAGGATTTGGTCCGCACAAAATCCTTATGTTATTCGAGAAGCGGAATTGCATCCTATAAAAATAGGGATATGGGTTGCAATGTGCAGGGGACGTATAATAGGACCGATATTCTTTGAGGATACAATAACAGCAGGCCGATATAGACCTACATTACATGAATTTGTGGAACAATTATTTGATGATGAATTACAGCTAGACTATTTGCAAAATGACAATGCTACTGCTCATACAGTAAGAGAACCTAGATCATTCAATCTTACACCTCTTGACTTTTTTTTATTTGGTCACCTAAAAAATTAAATTTATCGAAACCGCTTACATAATATGGACAATTAAAGAAGCAATAAGTAATAAAATAGAGAATATTACAAATAAGCAATTATAAATCCATCCATTATTGTTCATTCCGTACCTCGTATAAATTATGAAGAATGTCTGATATAGGTATGACAAAAATGTGTATTTTTACAATATATATTGTTTAAATCTTCTATACTTTTAATTAAACCTAGTTGTATTTATTATCAGAAATATAAAAAAATGTTTATTACGTTATTTTTGCGCGGGAGTTAGTGGAATAACTCATTCCTTAGATGCAATTTTATGCACTATACTTGTTGTCCGGGTTGATATTAGTGTATATTAAGTTGCACACGCACAATTAGTCAAAAACCGCACAATAACCGCACGTTACTGTGTTTTATTAACTAACTTCATCCGAAACAGTGGATACAAATATTGATATAATCTTCGTGGAAATTGGAGAAGGATCAGCACAGTCTTATTCGATCTCACGGGAGCAGTAATGCATTTTTGTGCTTTTTTTACAAAAAAATCTGTAAAACGGTAACCGGTAAGTAAGTAGATGTTTTATATAATTGGGTTAAAATGCCTAATGGAACGTAAAAATGCACTAAAAAACGTAGGTTTCTTCTTATAATATCAAAATTGGCCATGACTTTCGATGTAACCGGAAGTGCGACATAGAGAAGTAATTTTTTCTAAATAGATCATAGCTAACTATGCTTAACCCGAAAGTTTCAAAATAGAGATATCACTGTAAATTCGAGAACTTTATACGTAATATGCAAAATTGCATTGATTAGTTACACAATAGTATGTGCCTACATACTTCTGCATTGTGGATTGTAAATGCCTCGTGTAATGTTTGCAGGAAGTAAGCAGCTAAAATTAAAGCGGCAACATATTTTTAACTGTAACTTTCTAACTAAAATTTTTGACAATATGTAATAATACGTATCATAGCATTAGTATTTGCTGCGAATTTGGGACATATTCGTACATGTTACACATGGTTATATTTACGCTTATAAAATGAACCCTTCCATGATCGTGTATAACGTTAAACAACCAAAAATTTACAGTATTTTTGTGTCTACAATTGGTTTACAATTACTAACATACAAGGCAAAATATTGAATTGCAAATCAAACACAACAATGTAAAAGTTTTGTCGCATACTAATAGCACTAATGAATACATGTACTACAGTTATTTAATATTTTGCGTTTTTTATGTAAGTTTTTCAAAGTAGCAAGTGTTTGATATAGAATCTGTTTCTAAAGAATGGATATAGCAGACCCGGATCTTGTCTTGAGCATTGTTTAGAATCCGGACATCCCGATCCCAATTTGATCAAATATCTACATCGCTTTTTTAAAATATAAACTTCCTATTGACGTTCGATTATTATAGAAAGCATTTCCGAAAGATAAACATAATTCTGACGTAATTTGGAGTTTCGTTTTTCGTAGCAATAATCTAGCTGAGAAAAAGGTAGTGAACGAGAGATCTGCACTTTGTATATGATTACTTTATTTCTTAATTATAGATATTATTTAGCGCAACAAGTATGTTAAGAGAGACGTTTAATATTTTTTTAAACACTTTGATTTCCTTTGTATAGCTTTAAATTACGCAGTACAAGTTAATGGTTACGTATTCTTAATGATAATTCGTATTATAGATTTTTTTATTAATAAACGTTTATTAATAAAAAAAAGTGCAATCATCTGTAATATATCACGAACACTTTAATTTGCGTCTATAATCCTCTCTTAATGATTCATCACCATGATCGTTTGTACATACGCACACATAGCAATGCGTAGATAAATTGCCAAAAATCCTTGGTCAAAAAATTAACAAAAATAAATATAAACACAAATATGTACATTTTATGAAATGTCAAAATATGCCCGAGGCCCGTACATGCAACCTGGCTATAATAAATTGTCCCTAATATGTAAATTAGTGAAGATGCGCAAACATAATGGTGTACCCGCCGTATGTACATATAAAAGAGAGCCCAATAAGAAGCACTGCATTCTGTTCTTGCATCCCAGATAATCATCATGAAAACGGTGAGTGGTTTCTAAGTTTTCTATAACTCATAAAGATGCCATTATATAATAATATACTCACGCTCATAACATCGTTTATAAGGTGGAGTATAATTGTCATTCTAGCGTTTACGCAATAACTTTTTCGGATTCAAGCGGCCTGAACCTCAATTTTTTTTGTGCAATGTAGTGTTGTGCAATAAATATTGACATTTTAAAATTACTCTGTTTGCTTGTTCATTTAACATGCTTTCTGGGGGTGTATTTATAATTTGTTAATCAGCAGATAGTAAAAATGGGTTAAATTCGAATTTCATTGGTTTGTGTCTCCATACATTATTTAATATTAATCAACTAATAATTTATAATATTTATATTAAAATATTAACATTTAATATTATATCATTAAAATATTAGCTACTAGCCTATATTTTTTAAACTTTTAATACCAGCTAATTTATTGGATCCACGGTGTATATGGAATTTATATTTTGTGCCTCTGATTCGAATAATTCATTGTAGTACCAATTGCTTTACATTTTTATAAATTAATTTTGTAATTTATTAATTTCTAAAATATTATTAATCTTCGCTATTTACAGCTATTTTAGAGCAAATTCTTTTCTGGAATTAAAACAATTAAGTCTCAGAAATATTTCTCTATTTTTTAATGTTCATAAAAACCAAGAGAAGCTTCCAATTTCAGTCATTTTTGTGCATTTTAATCAACCAATATACTATTACAATAATCTATATAAATTATGGTTGAGAGAATAATTTGAAGTATTTTGTTATTATTATTATTATTAGTATTCTGTTATTATAATGGTAACGTATTATTTTTTTTTAATTGATATCGGTCACAAATTTATATGAAAATTGTAAAAATGATTCAAAGAAGGTTTAGTACATTGCCATTCGATAAAATAAATAATAAAGTCAACGGAAGTACATGTAAACATACATTTGTAATGTCAAATAATAATTCACGTAATATTTCGAAAAAAAATCGAAAAAATAGATAATAATTGTGCAGAACTCTTCTCTATTAACTAATAAAAAATTAAATAAAATAAACCTCATGAATTTTCAAATAATAAGATCAGAATTTATTCTTTCCAAATAGATATTGTAATTAATTTAATCTGAATATATACATTAGTAATTTGCATAATAATATAATAGGGGCCGATTTGCAATAACTTAATTTAACAGTTTTTATTATTGAATAAATACATTGCAATACTTTTTGAGAATAACATAACTGGTAAAATTGAAAAGGACTGATATTAACAAGAGGAAAAGGAAGATCTGTCTTTTATTTCCAGAAAATGTTATGCTGCTAGTTTTCACTAAGTTTAGGGCAACATTCAAATCAATCAAATGACAACATTAAGATAAAAACACATGCTAATTTTTATTAGCTTTTAACAATAACATAAATATCGAAATTCAGGCTTTACTTAAACATGAAGGAAAATATTAGTTCCAATCTTCATGTGATTTATGCAAATCTGAAAGCATAAATCACTAATTTAAATAGTTTTACATAAAAATATTATAACATTAAAATAATTTATGTATTTGATTGATTTTGATATAAATGTTTGAATAATTAATGACTTGTTTACATTAAATATGACATGTATCAAGAAAAAGAGCTCAACATATTCTTTAACTTAAAAAAGGTTGATCTTTAAAACCACGGTTTTCATAAATATCTATCCAATAGTATTTACAAACGTTTCTTTTACCCGTTATTTTCGAGTGTCAGAATCCAGGTTTGCAACATCTACATATTCACACTACAGAGCACCAAAATGATCAGTTTAGGAATAAGTTTATAAGAAAGGCTATTAAATTATGTTGTGTTTGTTCCATATTTAGTTAATTATTTCCTTTATATGTATATAAATGAAGCTTGTTGCAATTTTCTTTTTATCTGAGGCTTTTTTCTCCTCTTTCTTCTTTGTTCTATTATATGTCCTAGTGGAGTCATATAGGATTTATTTTTGACATATAATTTTTGTGATTTTCTTTATCTTTATAATTTTTTCCACACGACGTGCTTCCAATTTTAAGCCTTTCATCAAGATAATACCAAATGTCATGTTATTACACTTCGAAATAACACTGACATAAATTTTGAGAGAAATTTAGATGAATATTGGGTATTAGGCTAGTTTATAGCTGTTACTGACAATTAAATAATGCTACTACATGTATAATAAACGGTAACAGCTTCATTTATTTGGTTTGTAATTAATGGATAGTGTCAGACACCGACGCACTTTAAAATTGATGTTAAAACGGTTCGGATAAATATTGACTGGAAAATAGGAATTTACTACGAGAAATGTCAACAATTGGGAAGTCAGCTTAGTTTATACGTTATAATGTTCTGTTTTGTTTCGGTTTACATTTGTGATTTTTAGTTTGGAGATGTGATGTATGTTTTAAATAAAATAGAAATAAAAATTTTAAGAAATTGCTGAGATTGCAAATAAACAGAAAATTCATTAATATCGCATTTGCAACGGTTGGCTTGTATATATTTATATATATAAAAAAAATCATTTACTCACATATTTAATATACATTTTTTCTTATACAAACATACTAAATGAATAATTTAAAATGAGAAACTTCAATAAAATAAACAAAGATTATTAATAAAATTGAAATAAAAGTTTTTTGTGATGTTATAATTAAGAAGCATTCTTTGAAGAAATGAAAACACTTGCGGATAAAGTAAGAAGACAATTTCATTATCGATAATAGTTGCTTAAAAAGTTATTATCCCCATTTCCGATAAAATATCAGCATTATTGTTCTTTTTAATATATGAATCGTCTTTCTCGAAACATTACACTCCCATATAATACCAATCCTTCTAAACAAAGCTAATCTTTATAAAATTAGGCAAGGACACATATAGCGATTGATCTAAATTATTCTTAAATTTTAACTGTTCAAACTATTAAACAAATCTCATTTACATTTGATTGGAAACAATTTTGCAGTGGTCACTAAAAACCTGTCTGCATAAGTTATTTCTATATTTTACAGTGTGTTAATAGTGACTAAAACTTTCAGTTTCTCCATTTGCTGAATAGTAGTTACAAATAGGCAATTAAAAGATTTTTACTAATTATGACTATGACATTGCTCAAGCTTCTTGAATTGTATTTGTGTTAGAAGCAGCAACAATACTAAAAATACAGTAATAATATGAGCCATACTTTATTTTTGTGTTTCTCACTTGACAATTCTTATTGATCTAACCTTATTTCTTAAATTTTCAGTTCGTAGTTTTATCCGTCCTAGTAGCTATTGCCATTGCCGCCCCACAAGGTGGTGGCGATCAAGCGGCAACGGTTCTACGATACGATAATGATAATATCGGAGTCGACGGTTACAAATTCGGCTTCGAGACAAGTAATGGAATCAGTCACGACGAAGAGGGTCAACTGCAGAACGCCGGTTCGGAGAACGAACAGATGCAAGCTCACGGTAGTTTCAAATTCACCGATCCCGCTAGCGGTAAAACGATTACCGTCACTTACACTGCCGACGAAAACGGTTACAGACCGTCGGTCTCAATCGCCTAAAATTATTAATTAAATGATTAAATGTAAATAAGAAATATTAAATCTCGCGCCATTAGGCCAATAATCGTTATACTGTTTTTGTACCCTGACTTGTGTGAATCGTGAAAAATAAAAAATATACCTACGATAAATAAAATGTACATAATAAACGCCTTTTTTACGTAACCATTGTAGTTTTGTTTTCTATCAGGCAAGCTAGAAATCAGTTGGAGAATGAAACCCGTTTTTTCTTCACCCAAATCGCAAAATCGGTGTTCAAGTATGTTAACTAAATTGCTATTGCAAACCAAAGAAACTAAACGACTACTTACTTGTACAAAAAGTGTACAGATCTAGACGGTTATTACACTATAAAAGAACTTCTTATAGTGTAATGGGTTAACTTTAATAAAAGATATAATAAGTCGGCAGGAGTTGTTATTATGTTTGCGCTTATGGAACGACTTTAGTTATCTTCCAGGATTTCCAAGAAGCAAGGGAAACCATGGAAAAGCCTTACTTTGGGAGCAGGACCTGAGAAGTAAGCTCAGATCTTGTTACTGCTAGTCAGCAAATTATTATTAGGTTTGTTCGCTGTGCGAATCAGAACTTAATTGGAAACTATTTCGGTTTTTCCAATGCGCATGATTCAAAAAGGGATTGTAGTTTGAAATTAGTTTGATAATTTGCTCTGTGAACACATCCAAAACCGACACTACTGCCATCTGTGTCCAGCAATTGGAATTTATATGTCAGCCGGCGGAGCACTCGGCGCAGTGTATCTCTCTCGTTTAGTGCGCATGAGCGAATTTAAAATCCACAAGAAATCCGTGAACTTTCTGGATTAATCACAAACTGTCACTGACTACAATTTGATACTGTGCGAACACCAAATTTTAAATTACCAACGGTCGAAATACGAAATTGTTGCACTGCGTACGCACAGCTATTATTACGCATGCGTCGTTCAGTTGTGGATAGTTTCTGATTGCACAGCGAACAAACCTATTATTATTATCCTTCTGACTTTGGAAGGGGCAGCTTCTACGTCCTTTCAATTCCGATAGAACTGAACGCAAGTAAATAATATTTAACAATAACTTAATCCTAATTACTCTAATCATTAGTAATTAAATTAAAGATTTATATTCTAAATATTTAGTTTATACACCCCTACTTGCTAATAATTTAATACTAATGAAATATTCACTTATAATAGTACCCTACCAACTAGCTAAATATTAATATCTAATATATTATTCTTTAGCAGTATTTCTAAAAAATTCCCACTAACGACGTTAGCTCGTTTTCTTTAATATCTGTTTCATGTCGCGGTCAATTTAACACTTTAGTTAAAGCCTACGTTAGCCGAAATTAACCCATAGCTAAATATCCCGCTATCCCTTCTAGACACCGCCTCTTTTTCTAATTGATCCACCCTTTCATTACAGTGAGACCTGGCCCAAAAAAGTTTTACCTCTCCCTCACGTAACATATCCCAAGTGTATCTAGCAACAAATCGGTCGGATTTTTTAAATTATAATTTATAACTTAAAAGTGCTTATAAATTTATTATAAGTAATACTTTTTAATACGCCCGGTTCTAAACTAATTTCCTTGCGGTAATTCATAAATAAAATGTTAACAATACAGGGTTCCCCACTGAACTTGCTAATTAAAATATCTCTGGTTTAAAGAAACCGGTAAGCTTCAAAAATTTGAGGTTTGTATAATTAGATAGTTACTTTTTTCTAAAATATTTTCAAGTTCTCTACAGTTCCATTTAAGCATTGTAATGAACTTTAACTTAAATTAGCACAGCCTATATACATATTATTACAATTTGGAATTCACCATGAAATTCTATCACGATTACAACTAGAATTTCCTATAACTATTTTCAACTGTTTTTAAGATATTACCATTCTTGTAGAAATTTTAACATTTACAGGGTTCTACATAATTATAATAATACCTGTATATTAATACTACACTCACTTTAAGTGCCAGAGGCCTCTTATTCCAAAATTACCATTATTTCACAAAATGCAGTAAAAGGTTCTCGTAATATCATACAGGATGTCTAAAAATTAGTGACATCAGAAAAGTTTGACATGACATAACGTTGGATAGTGACGCAGAAACGTAAAGGGTCGTTTGAAATGCCATCAGTTAATTTAGGGGCGGCCTCTCTTAAAGAACCATGGGGCCATGGTCCCACCATTGCAAATTATAAATTAATCATTAAGGAGCCAGCCGTTTCGTGGCCCGCTGCTCGCTGGTTGATTGAGTCATCTCGTCAGTGCTCGGCACTGTGCGGGAAGGGTCCCTCACGCGTAATCAGACGCATACGGGCCAGTCGCATACAGACTTCTGTTTAGACGCTTCCCCGCAATAAAAATTGGGTTCACGAATATATAATATTTATTAATTATAGTAATAAAGCGTAGTATTATTTCAGGATGATAAAATGAACTACCATTCATATCTTTCTTGGGATAAAAATTATTAAAATGAAATAATAAATGTAACAAGGGAGTTATTCCTGAAACATACATCATAATAGTGATTTAAGTAAAAGAAAATAAGCCATTTGCTTAGGTAAACAAACACAGAAAATAAAAATTGTGTTTTCCTTTCTTTGTAAGAAATACATGGGATTGTGCATTAAATATCCATTATATTTTACTCGACGATCATCGCTTAAATATGTATGTATATATATCGCAAAAGTGATATTACACAGCGACCTAAAAGATCTATTCTGTCCCCTGTTCTTACTGTTTTACAGCTGGCCTTCCAATCCTATTCCTTTCAGAAAGTGTAGGATATCAGAAGGCCCCAAGTTAGGTAAGTGTCCCTCTTCGATGTCACGTGCTTCCAGGTGCAACGCCTTTGAGTTGCAAAGTGCTACGCAATTTGAAAGGGGATGGATGTCATCCTGTTCCCCAATCTGCTGCAGTTGTTTTGCTCCTCTCTTTGTTCCTTCCTTGTGAGGTACTCTCACTTTGGAAGTAGAAGGCGTCTTATGGAGGTCGTGCTCCAATTCCTGTCTATTAGCGGTGTCGTCCCGCTAATAAACGTCCGTCCTCCATGTTTGATCCCACGAGTAGCTAGGGAAGAAAAGGTCCACCTCCACAGAACCCCGCATGCAGAGGTAAGGCTAAATACAATGGGGTACGCCAGGTGCCCCAAGATTGGACTAGTAGGCTGGTCTTCTATCCAGCCACGCATCCCATCAGCCTAATCCGCCACTTTAGGATTTAGGTTTTTGTTGAGGTTGTCTCCTCTTGGTCCGTGCAGTTAAGCTAAGACCACCCACCTCTTTTGGGGTGGGTGGTAACAAACTTATAGCCGCCACTAACCATTTAGTCTTGAGCGAACCCTGACAAGATGACCTTTCCCCTATCCACCACCCCGAGGGCGCGCCTGGTAGGTACTCACTCAATCACAAAAATACCTACACAATTTTGTGTTAGTTAGGTAGGGAAATGTAAACAAGTGACTCATATATGTACGTGCAGTTTAAAGACTAAATATATGCAAGTTTTCGAAAGAAATACGTTAGTATTTATATTTAAGTAGATAAGTATTCCCGATAAGGACTTAATATATTTTTCATTTTAAAATGTCTTCTAAATGTATCTAATTAATTTTTTGTGTGCGTATTATTCTAGTTAGCAATAAACGAGATAATAAATTACCGCTCGCTGAACTAAACTAATTCAAAACTTTGTAAAATTAATACAAAAAAGAGAGAGAGGGGAGGGGAAGTTGTCCGGAGATTGGCCCCACCACTCAATATTGTCACGGGCCGTCACTGAGTTAATTACATTTAATTGACACATCTTTTAATAGCGAGTTTTCGTGGTTTGCTGAAAACGTCGACTACAGTTGCCGATGAAACGTTCGGCAAAAATTCAAATATCACATGACTCTTGAGCAGAACGCGCACTGAATCGACTCGGCTCTGTCGGTTCGGAAAAAGACGATCGGCAGTTTTTGCTACACATGAAGTTAAATGAAGGGCCGCGCATCGGATCACATCGAAAAATACCGAACCAGTGCGTGCTCCTTCATTTAAGCTCACGTGTAGCAAAAACTGCCGATTGCTCTTTTTCCAAGTCGACCTAGCCAAGTTGATTCATTGCGCGTTCTGCTTTAAGCTCGATAAGATTATTATCATTAGTAGTTTATTACTGCGAACGCTTACACACTAACTAGACTGTTCATACAAGCCTTCACACTGATGGCGAAAGACCGTGGAAACTTGGACATAGCGAATGAAGCAAGTTAGAAAGGGTTGCAACAAAACTAAAGTAAAATAAACTACATGGTGACCAGCAGAGGGCAGCCAAGCAGGGGGAATCTAACAACAGGAGCGCCGAAATTCAAGAACGGATATAGGCTAGAAATAAGGTATATTGTGGTTACAAAAGGTTCTTAATAAATTGATATATTAGCAAAAAAATAATAATAACAATCAAGCTGAAGATATATAGAGCAGCAATTAGACCGGCAACTATTTATTTAACCGAAACAATGTGTCTCGGCAATAAAAATGAGGACAGTCTGAGAATATTCGAGAGGAAAATTCTAAGGAAAATTCTAGGACCAAAGATAGAAGGATAGCGGGAACAGCAACAATATAGGCGACTGTGGAACTCGGAAATCAATAAAATCATGGATGGGAAAAATATAATTAAGCATAAAAAAACACAAAGACAAAAATGGTTCAGGCATATTGAAAGGAGGAAAGAAAGCGCTTTAATTAAGAAAGTCAAAAATTGCAGGCCAGGAGAGGACCGGCATAGAGGAAGACCACGATTAAAATGTTAGAACCAGATCTGAGTGATTATTCGGAGGCTAGGAGAGAATGAACTCCATAGTAAGAATTAAATAAGTCCCCGTGGATAATACAATAGAAGTTCGATACACTGAGAAAAGTGGTGTAATATTCACACCACGACCAGCAGAATAATTAGTAGAAAGGGGCTAACTGACAAGATACAGCGATTATAGCATTGTAATCTTGACAGTAAGCAATTAAAGTCCCACACTATCAAATTATTCTAATAATGTATTTTTAATAATATTGGGCTGGTGTATATAATGCATCTTTCCTCGACAAAAAAGGAGGTTCATAGAAAGTTAAATACTTAACAAAAAACTCACTCAATAAATCTTATAACTCAACTCATGTAACCATCTTCATTAACTCAATATTTTTTCATTTCCTATGCTTACTCTTAGGAATATTGACATTGATTTGGTTTTCAGGAACTCTTAATAGAGACATTTAAAAAAAAATGAGATTTTGATTCTTCTCTAATAGTGGAATAAATCAACTGGTACTTTCCAGAAACTGTGAGAAACACAAATGAACACTTATTATATTATATTATATATTAGAAACGAACATCGCAGGGCACAAAATATCATCTGTTGTCATCAACTATGATACAAAACGTTCTTATATTTAATAGTGACTATATGAGTGTGATTTTATGTGCCAAAAGTGTAAATAACTTAGGCGATATCATAGTAGGATTAGGAACTAACATATAATAAAAAATAATAAAACTCAGCAAGTGATATTAATATTAGTAAAGCTTCTGGGCGAAGTTTTCTGCAATTATGCAAGTTTTGACAAAATTTTTAAGGGAAAAGTTACAATTTGGAAAAAAAATAATGCAGAAAGCAATTTACGCTCGCTGCAACACAAACCTTACATACGCACAGTACAGTTTTCCAAAATAGATAGTGGATATAGCAAATCAAATGTAATTATAAGAAACAAACGTGTTCTTTTAAAATGTATGCGTTTCAAAATATCGATAATGACATTTAGATATGCAAGTAATATATCGTATAAATGAATGCCGTCCAAAGAGGAACACGAAAGCACCAGAAATCATTTTTATACTTAAAATGCCGACATTCCCGCTTGTTTCATCACGTCATATTGCTAATGAACAACGAATGATCAATTGAAATTTTGCGAATAAAAGTAAATGTCATAGTTGAGACAAGCAAGCGTACGCTGTTGGACATAGTATTATACGCATCATCGGTTGGTTATTATTAGATGTGAGCCTACACAGATTATAATTGCGTACTTTACAAAATATTAATTGAACATGATACACCACGTGCAGAAATTTCGTCCAGCAGATGATGAATGTTTTCAAAAAGAAAATTATTATGCATTATAGCATTATTCTATCCGCTTAATAGCATAATTTTTTTGCTGTATCAATATTTGCTTTTGGATGATGGTACCTACGATTGCTGAACAAAACAGAACTTTGGTTATTCCCGAAACATTAATAAGCACTAAGAGTCTTTAAACAGTTGTGTTTATACCTTTAGTCCTGCTAAATAGTTAAGTATGTATACCTCAAAGAAAGAACAACCTGCCCAGTTTGAGTAAGAGGTTTTGCCAATATCTAATAGAGCACAACGTTGAAGATTTTAGAAGTATGTACCTACATAATTAAATAAGTGGTTACACCTTTAAAAAAGGAGGTATCCGTTATCAGTTTTAAAGACACAAGAACTGTTATAATATTAAAATTTTCGTGGATCATGCAGTGGATTTGTCTGGACCTATCAATACAGAGCTTCTATAAATACGTACACGGTTATAAAACCTTCGAATCTAGGAAATTGAATATGATAGTATTGAAACCCTTAAAAGGTAACATTAAATTTGTATATAAACAATACATCAACTAGGTACTACACGAACTCATTTTAGTATCATGCTATCTTTTCTTTAATAATAATAATATTTATTGCCCAACAGTATAAGTGACCATATTAAGGACAATATACAAATTAACATAAAGGAATGTACATATATATTAAATCAAATTAATAGTTGAAATTCATGAACATATATACTTAGATGAAAGAAACATTATACAAAGCTCTTTATATTAACGTCTAACAGCTGTTTTACAATTAAACAATGAAATATACAAGTTAAATTATACCATTTAGTATAATTTAAAAAAATAAAAGTTTTCTTCAAACAAGAATACAAACTACTACTTTAAACCATTAGGTGTAAAATTCCATTTTTTGCAAAGGTAAGGGCAGTAATTAATTCTTCGATTTCTTGTTTCATTATTTCCAGGAATTGAATCTGGTAATGGAGGATGCCTATGTTATCTTATTCCGCTCTATTGGTTTGGATGATGTCCATTATCTTCTAATTTCGCAACAGGGTCTTTGCGTTTTCTTCAAAATGCAAGGAACACAAACCACAAACTAAATGAAGCACTTAACACTAGAGCAGGACTTGCACTGCACGACTTCTACTGTTCGACTTAATTGCTACTGTGATACGAAACCTTTATATAGTATAAAAAGTACTTATGTCAGCGATTCATGGGTTTCCGTGAATTTCCCGAATAATCTAGATACGGGTACGTGACTTACATATCACACTCTGAGTATAGGTGGTTGTAACTACTACACATTCCACAGACGATCTGAATCTATTTTTCTAGACGTTCGCAATCATGTTTTTGTGATTACAGCGCAATCTGTTACGAATCGAAAAAAAGTTTCAAACAAAAACTACATACTTGATGGCGTAGAATCCAAATCTGCAATACAAAATGGTGATCGAGTTCGGCACCATTCAGTAAGCCCCCTACATTATAACAAATCTTATTAATAGATAGAGATATTCCGTTGTCTCAAGATGAAAACACCCACCCTGTACTATAAAGCATTGGGACGTTTCTAGCGAACGATCGCAGTACGGTGAAGGCAATATACTTCTCAAGCAAAGCTCGATAGTACAAGATCTAATAACTTGCTCTGAGAATTGTAGACATTGTTGGTTTGTTGCAAGTCTAGTAAATCGCAAAAGTTATTGATAGCCATAGTCTGCCTACAGTTTGCGTTATTTTGGGTAAAATTAGGGATGTTGAAATCTCGCACAATAAGCATTTTATCGGTTGTTAGATAATAGTGTGTGAAATGGTCCATTAGTGTATCAGGTTACCCTGTTGAAGGTGTATAGGGAGTACACAAAAGAAAATATAGAGGCTTCCCGAACTCACAGAGCACCTACAGCCAACAATGTCGACCGCTAAAAATTCAGCCATCAGCTCCGATAAATCAAGTTGCTCAACAAGTAAATTATTGCTACATGCCAACAAAACGCCACATTTGAATATTCAAAACTAAACACATCAGGACTCAACCAATTAACTCATCAGATTTTAAATATACACATTTAAGGCGGGATTATATGCATATCTGCAGCTCCTATAAGGTTATCCGGAAATCTGTAAACATCTAAAATACATAACAAAAATACTCCAAACTGTGGTACTGGTAAAGCTGTAAACTTTCTCCTAGAAAATTCGATTCAAAAGATCTCGGTATTTAAATAGATGCCAAAGTATGTGTATAAAGAGAAAAGGTTGCACAGAAAAAGAAATGGGTAAAAATACAAGAAGGAAATACTATCAATCTATAACGATTGTTACAGATAAATAAATACTTACAAATTGCAGATACGACTATACTATGGTCACTATACTGTAGAGTGAAAAATATACTATGCAATGATGTAGAATTTGCAAATTAATTCACACTTAATACCTTTGAAAACTTAAGGAAAAGATACAACGTGAAAACGAATACACGTGGTAGAAGCACTTCACTGTGAATATTTATCATCAGTTTCATCTATCTAAAACTTTTAGGAAACATTGGTATTGAATAAACCATATTTATTTTTGGTTATATTAGATTTAGACATTTCTGGTGCTTGTATACATTTTACACATTCAATAGTGTCGTACCATGAACATTAATGAAATACTTATCATCATACTATTTTAGTGAAGAATAAAAATAAAATAATTTCTTGTCGTATTACAAAAATTACGAAGTGATTTCAATATCGTAATTACTATAAAAAAAATAGTTAAAAGAAAATTTATCGTGGTTAATAGAGACAATTTTTTTTTTAGTCCTTTCAATTATTTTCATATAGAAATGAGGGCATACGTACTCAATCAATAATCGGTGTATTCTTCACTACTTTCTTTCCAAATAGACAGTAATATAGATGCAACCTTAAAAATGTTGGTGCAAGTAAATATCTATAGGTATCCATGCTATTGAGATGTGTGCTAGAGAAATTTTATATCAAGACATCAATAATTTTTTTGGTGGCATCAATCAATGCTAAAAACATTAGAGGCCCACAAATGTAATTCAAAGCTATTTGGAGATGTTTGGAGATGCAAAAACATTCTGAATATATTGGAGGCAGCTAATAAGAAGGAAGTAGACATTCTTGCAAGGAAGGATATTGCGATGCAATTTTAGGAACCTGAAGCTGTCATTGCTATAGTACATATAGTAATTAAACAGTAGGTAAATCAATTCTGGTTAAATCAGGAGGTGTTCCAATGTTAAAGCAATTGTCCTGTACATGTGAAAAACATCGATCATGACGAGACTAAACGTTGCGCGCCTTAGTAATACCACCAGTGATAGGCGTTGTACAATAAAAAACCGAAACATGTATGGATTATCCACAATTTCAACTCTTGATGACGATTACTTTGGTGGACTAGCTCTCTTAAGTGTATAAATATTTACAAAACGTTTTCAAACATTTACAACAATATGTGTAATTTGCCCTAATTTAAAAAAAGGAATTCATCGACATGCCACGAAATAATGTACATCACTTTTTAGGCTCTTTTGTTGAGGTTACTAAAAGTAATTGCGGACAATCAAATTTGGCTAACGGAGATTTAAACGAAAAAAAAATCATATCACACTTAAAGCTTTATATAAAGCTTTTATATAAAGTTGCGACTAGCGACCTGGAAAGCAATACATTTTTTTGAACTCCTGTAAAAATAAATATTTAGTTTAAACTTCTACTTTCGGCTTTATGTAAAAACTATGGTTTGGTCTATTTTGATAAACGTCATAGTTGCCAGGATGTATTACTTATTAGTATCCTGCTTTTGCAAAGGCTGGTCCGCAGTTTAATGGCCAAACTTACATTAGACGTATGTACCTACTATATATATATATTGCTTGGCTTCAGGAGTGACATAGGCAGGTCTCAGCCTACTTTAGAAATATAACTACTTTTAACGAACGTTTTGTCCTCAAGTGTAAGTAGTAGCCCTACCAGAGTCCTATATTTCAAACTCAAGCATTACGTCAAGCAGAAGAAAATACATTTTTCAGCTTTGCGCGAATCGTCGATCCGCTAAAACTCCACCAATGACTGTCCGAAACCAGGATGAGAAACGAACAGGCGAAAAAGCATCAAGCTGGTTAAAAAATACAGGCTTCATCTATATAGGATGAAAAGTAACCTGTTAAAGAGCCTCTACTTAGGGCTACATATACTCCCATCAAGTGGAAGCCGAAACCAGACCTCAAAGGGAGGGAAAAGATTAACTCGAGGTGGAAGACGTAAGTCAAACCACTAAGGGCTACAAGAAGAGCATCGAGGCTTAAAAAGACCTAACGAAGACTCTAAGCCACTATCGTAAACCTCGAAGAAACCCAATAAAAGTTTCAGCGAGGAATGATCAGAATTACACTTTATTTATGAAGAGCTAAATAATTACATTTCATCCTAAACCTCGTGCTCCACCTATAGGTACTGCTACACAAGGCTACCTCTTATAAGTACTATATGGATTCCATATTAATGATTATTGATAATTATTGAAATGTTGCTACTCAAACCAAATAATTTCACTACGATTATTAATAATGACAAAAAGTATATTTAGTAAATCGGTCAGCTACCAGTTGTTATTGGACAGGATTACAGATGACGTAATAGAATCAATTTCATACAATTCACCAAGAAAATCTTCGCTGGAAAAGGATTATAAATCCATGATAAAATAACCTAGTTCAACGTAAAGGCATTGATGAGAAATCATTGAAGGGGCACGGATTTAATTACTGTCGAATCAAAGGACATTCCAAAGAGATCAAGACTACTGGCCCTGAATTCAGGTCGGTAGGAACCAATAAGACCAAGGTAAAGAGTCCTGGGTACTGGATGTAAACTGGTTTATGGTAGAACCTCCGAAGTACCCAGAAATACTTAAAAATACTTGCGTTAACCAAGTTTGGTCGCAGACAAGACAGCCTATGGGACAAAGATATGTCGAAAAATTTAACAATCGGACCGGCATATTTAATTTGATGACCATAACTTGCCATAAACGAAGGAATAATTAGACAGTTCATATTTATAGCAGAAGTAGATTTCAGTTTAAGAGGCAGGGAAATGGGAGAATTTAATACAAAGGTCAAGAGGCTGGAAAAAAATCTTTCGAAACAGTTAGGAATCTGTTATTTTTTTTATTGTACCTTGTTCACATATTATTTTTTTTTCCTATTTAAGTAACTCTGTATCCCTTATACTTTCCAAAACAGCCGCAATGTCAATATAAAACCAGGTCTGTGTATCTAAAATGAATCGCTTGGAAACCAAGGTTTATTAGGATATTTTTTTGAATATTGTCACATTTAGGTTTAAGTACAGTAAGGCTTTAATACTTAATTCCGAGACTACCTGTATAATACCTTAGATATTTTTATATGTAAAAAGCTTATTGTAGCCTAGGTATCTATGAAGAAATATAAACAAACAATTCTTCTATTGAAACGTGAGCTCCATCTAATATTCAGATGCCAAATTTTTTACATTTAGTGGAGATTACTACGCTAGGATTGAAACAAATTATTCAAATGCGACCGGTTGTGGCAGAAATTATGTAATGAAAAATAGACAGATGGCGCTTGATATGAATACAAATAATGTAGTTTTATAGCGAAATGTAAAATGAATATATTGAAATCATAGCTGTAAGTATTTTTAAAATTTTATTGTGATTATAACAATATATAATTTTTCTCTTTTATCAACTGCTAACTGCAGTTAATTTGGTCAGTAATAAAATAGTTAAAAACACAGAAAATATTGACCTCCGAATACTTTCGATTTGCCGTTACGCATTTAAATTATTAAAATGCAGATACGTGTGGATTTTTAGTGAAAAACTCGTAGTTATACGTGCACATGATCTAAACTTCCGAGTTCCAGGCGTTTTATCTAAAAATCTAAATTTGAAATTAACTTTGCTTTCAAAGGAACATAGTGTAGAATATAAACAAGTTTGAGTGACTAGAATAAGTTAGACGACAAATATCTAAACTATGAGGTTGCCACATACTTATCAATTCAATATTTTTAACGCTTTATATAATCAGATAGAATCGTAGGATTCTAACTGGCTTCCTTCTTGCTACTACACAGTCGGAAACTAATGCTTTAGAATGTTTTCTAGCTCTCATTTTGGCGTATCTAAATATGTAGTTGGTAGTTATAACACTGAGTCGCTGATAGAATGAAGGTTACAATAATAATAATCCATTGTTAAAACATTCCTTTTTAAATAGCAGATAGATGTCTTAGCAAAATTTCTTTTGCAGTTGTACAATTGCTTAAATTATAAAAGCATTGAACTGACAATTACAGAAAAGTTATTGAAGTGAATTATTGGATTAACTGAGAACATATATTTTCTAAAGCACTAGCATGGAATGCGCATTCAAAAAAGGTTTCCAATGACGCAAACCGTTCCTTATGCACTTGGCGAAGGGCACACACATATTTTTTGGAAAGATTCGGGAGATAAGTGCTACGAATTGGGTAAAGAATTACATCAAAAACTGTTACATTTAATCAAATATGGTTGGCGCTAACTTTTGCAGAATAAATTACATCTTAAAATATTTAAGTGTTTAAAAGATAAATCCTCGGATAAATCCAATAGGTTTTCTAACACCACAAAAGAAAGAAATCACCAGAAACTAAACAAAAAGGGAAAAAGTAGTTAAGTTACACAGAATAATAAAATATTTTATAACAAATATAACAATATAAAAAAAACACAAAATCATGTTTGCTTGCATCTCTTTTTTGTGTATTTTTTTCTAGACGTTCACAATCATGTTTTTTGCGATTGTAGCGCAATCTGTTACGAATGGAAAAAAGTTTCAAGTAAAAACTACATACTTGATGGCGTATAATCCGAATCTGCAATACAAAATGGAGGTTCCCATTTAATATTTCAAAGTGGCATCGGGTTCGGCACCATTCAGTGAGCCCTCTACATTATAACAAATCTTATTAAAATCTTTTTTTGATTTGATGCAGTGTTTTAGAGATATTCCGTTGTCTCAAGATAAAAAACTCACCTGTATATTATCTCCATCTCTTTTTAACCGATCAATTTGAAATTTTACAGAAATAATTTGTTTGACTAGTTTGACTAGCATTTAAAAAAACTTGACCCCTCTAAAAAATTCTAACTAGAAAGACGGCCATCCTTCCGAGCATAAACACCTAACATTCGTTAAATATGTTCGTATACCTTAGCTCTGTTGTGTGAAAATTTGATCCAATTTGCTGTGGTGGAACAGCATATGGGATCAGCAATTTGACATTTCAGGAACGTAATATAATGTTAATTGTCCACCTTTAGAAAAGATATTCCGACATATATTTCATAAAAAAACATGCTAAAGTATAATTCATTATTTTAAATAGAACCCCCGTATATGATGACGACATTATCAATGATCTCTAACCGTACTCCATTCTTCTCCAGCAAGTGGGGAATGATGGCATGTGGTATCATAAAAGTAATTTGTTTTATGATTTTCGAGTTATAACCGTTTCTCATTAAAGATTGAAAAATCACCTACCCCACAGAAAGTATTACTACGTCCAAACACCTTCGTATAACAATAATTTTTTGTGTAGATTGCCTAAGACTTAGTCTTAGTCAAGATGTTCGCAAATTGTTTTCATCACCAGATGACAGGGCGATCACCAGGGAAGTATTGACTTTACCGTTTTCAAAATGATTTTTCTCGATTTTTTTAATGGAAATACGAGTACTGTAACAGCCCACTGGAGAAGTGGTTGTTCCTAAATTACTGCTAGGTATAGGGATATGGCAAGTATACAAGATATAATACAAAGTATGTTTTCGAAACATCTTAATGCTTAGAAACGTAGGTACTATTTATTATCTTTAATAATATGTGGTGGTAGTGGCTGTGCCTACGTTACGACAAATGTCAAAATTAAGATGAAATAATGGGAAAACCAGCCAAGGGTTGATGAAAAGACGATTCCTTATTTACATGTATCTAAGCTTTCCCTGTATATTTTCTCTGATGAAGTTGAAAATATACAGCGAAAGCTTAGATACATGTAAATAAGGAATCGTCTTTTCATCAATCCTTTGCTGCTTTTCCCATAATTTCATCTTAATTTCGACCTTTGTCCTTTAATATTATATTATTTCAGTGTGCAAAACATTTGTAAAGAAAGTTCTCATGTGAATAACAACGTTGTGTTGTACTCGTAGATCTCCAAAACTGGTGGAATAAAAAGTGTTAAGAAAATAGGTTCCATTACAAAACAAACAACTAGTAGCAGGTGACGTGTTAATTATCATTAAATCGGTGTCTAATTATGCTATAAATCAGTAAATATGTATATTAATGCGAAGAAAATTGGCTTGTTTCATCTAACTCTATAATTATTTAAACAGAACGAAGGCGTTTGATTCTATTACGAATAAATGTTCTATTGTCTCTGATTTCAGGTCAATGCTTCGTTTGAAACCGAGAGTGCGGCCATACACTTAAAGGAAATACCGTCAAAGCAGTATCTGTTTTGAACAACAAAGCGACGGCGGAAATATAAAGATGCCACAATTTGGTGCAATATTCCATTAAATATAAGAAATTCGTACTGGTATTCTTTGTTTAAATGAAGAGCATCAAGGTCAAGTGAGAGAAGATTGAATCCTCTGGAATCCTGTGGTGTCGATTACTAATAATAGTGATGTCATGTTAACCCTTTATTCGGAAATATTTTTCCCAATTACATTCTTTATTAAGTGCTGTAATATACTCGAAAGTATTTCATAATAAAATTCTTTTCGATGGCAACTACTAAACCAAAGTTTTATTTTATTACAGTTATACTAGGAGAATGGATATTAGTAAGCTGTTATTTTCTTCGAAATATAAAATGAGAATGCCATTTATTCGATATATCATACAGACTGGGCAGATTTCTTCACCTTTGGTTTACCGCAGTGGGAAGTTTTCAATCACATTCTATTACTAGGAGATGAGCTAAGCAGCATACTTTTGAGAGGAAAATAAGGGACGTAAACTAATAAATTTTTCATGTTGTATACCTTTATTATTGCAGATACTCCTTACTTCTTGTTCTTGTATTCTATTCGTCGATCCTATTAGAATCAAATAGAAAATAAACTACAGGGAAAAGTGTCATCGAAATTTAAAATTACGGCTGCGTATCAGTTTCAACAGACGACTAATTTTATATTTAGATGACATTCTTTTTTGTTTAGTTTTTATTTTTAATCAATGACAATATTTTACATTGACGATATACTATATGTGGTAATAAATCAGAATGACGAAATCCCTATTTGATTGCCTTCTAAAACATAAACATTTGTACAAAGTTTAATAAAAATAAAAATCCTTTCCAGCGTGATTCATAGGTAATCATTTACATAATTATTTAAACTAATTTAATTTATAATATTTCTGTATTTATATAATTAATTCAATAAATAGTGATATAGTTGATTAGATTAGATTAGATTAGATTAGGATTGGTATGGCCTATCTCAGATCTACTGTGTCCCCTTTTCTAGAGACGCTTCTAATTTGCCCTCTATTAGACTATCATCTTTGAGAGCGGTTTTTATGTAACTACTAGCTTGGGGTTCCCCCGTATTAATAGAACCTGTCTCGCAGGCCTTCATATTGGACAGTAATGAACTGGTGTTTCTTCCTCTCTTGGCAGTTTTGCAGGTTGGCATATCTGCAGGCTAGTTACCACAAATGCCTATTCAGTCTACAGTGACCAGTCAAAAACCTACATCATTTTGACAATCTTCCTGTCTTTTACTTAGTAGATCTCTCGTGAATTCAGGCACTCTGCTTCTTTTAGAAACTATTTTGCCTGCCTTTGTCCCGGTGATTTTTTGCCACGTGTCTGGACTTGATTAATATACCATTCATTGATGGATTTTTAATTTGCGATTTGGTAGTGCCAAAAGAGGTCGGATCCAAACCGAGTGGCCTTGACCAACCTGCTTGAAAAAACGTTTCATCCGCATAAAGTACACTTATTTAAAAAAATGTCAGATTGATGATTTTGACCGATGCTGGAGTTTGTGAATGATGATGTGAATTTGTTATGCAGCGAAACATATTTGCAACTATATGGTATTTTCTGGGCGAAGCAATTTCTGTTTAATGGAACATCATGCCATACTTCAGGGTATGGTCGAATTGAGAATCTGACAAGATTCTGAAAGTCATACTAACATCTTCAGAGTTGAATGTTTGGTGGGATTGTTGAAAACAGGCTTATAGGCCTATTTTTTATAGAAGGAAACTTGAATGGGGAAGTATTTGATCTACTGGAACAACTTATTCTGCCTCAGTGGATGTTGCGCAAAGCTTTTGGATGAATCTTTCCAATCGATGGATTGGACGTGAGGATTTCATGGCTGTAGCGTTCCCAGACCTTAACCATATATTTTCATCTTGAGGTTTCTCAAATTCGTATTTCGTTGGCGACACTACTTTGCAGGGTTGAGACAAAGACCATCACTACATTAGTTTATTTACAATATAAAATAAAGTCAGTAAATGTGAATGTTCTATCTATCATTAACAAATAATTGCTAAAAGTATGGCGAATTCGAAACAAGTCTATTTTTGCAAAATTTAGGGTGTTCCATTAAATAAAAAAAAGAGGGTGTTTCCAGTTGAACCGGAAGTACAGTCACAACAACAAAATCGAAATCAGATGCATTATATTTTGTTAAACTTATCTGCAAAGTTCCATCAATACCATCTTCTCCGTTTTAAAGTATTCTGCTTGGTTCCAACCTTTATCTCAACCCTGTATAATCATAAACCGTAATAATGGCTTATTTAATATTTGACTTTAATGCGAACTTTCGGTTACAGCGTTGTAGCAATAATGTTATTACAATTGTAAAATGTAAAATTGCTATCCTCTTTAATGCAGAATAAAAGATATTTTATTTTCAATCGTTGTCTGCATACTCAGTAGTACCTACTGTAATCCGATTTCAAGGATATTTTAATGACCTTTCGCAATCCGGGTGGAATGGGAATGTAAAAATAGAAGACACAGTTATTAAATACTGTACTTTTCTCTATTCTCATCATCCGATGTGTTTCTTCGTACAAGTGGAATCTATCCGCAGAATGCGGCCTCATCGACCTTGCTTCATCGATGATGGAAAAGACGATCATTCCAACAATCGCATTTTAAGATGAGTAAGTTTAAATTGTGAGATCGCACGAATATTCGAGTGTGTAATATTATGTTATGTGACGACATATACCAAATTAAAGTTGATTAATCAAATTATAGACAGTAATAATCGATTAATATTTGGTAACGATTTAGGATTGTGGCCAAATTTTGGAATTAAATGTTATATGTTTAATTATAAGGTGTAACTCTTTGATTCCTTTCAATTATGTAACGATTAGAACGTCATGGTGCTTTTTTATTTTATGAAATGGATAAAATAAATTAAAAGATTAAACGAAGCACAAAAATGCATTTTAACATTTTCGCAGTGTCTTGATATTAATGTGTATGCAGGTGTACCGATGATTTTAACCAAAAAATGCAAAATAATAACGAGGCGTAGCGATATATACACATATATGTGATTATAATGTTAAAGATAGTGTATAATGAGATATACAGGTTTCTCACGGTAGCGTTCGTTGAGTTTCCTGGTTGAGAAACTTCAGAACTCTGAATTTTTGGACTTCAATGTTAGTCAAGATGCTCTCTCATTTTAAAATATTTTCAAGGTCGCACCACTTCCGGTTATACCGGAAGTCGCCATTAATTCCTTTATTTTAAATACAATACCCGATATATTATCTCATTTTTGGATTTCTAAGAAAATTTTCATGATGATGTGTCCCCCATCTGAGTTTCCCTATACCTATTTTCATTTGTTTCTGAGATATCTTGATAATTTTGAAAATTTTGAAATGTGTAGCCTTATTTTCAATACTGCACCTTTTACCCATTTTCGATAGGTGGTAAGCGCTTCTAGGGTGGATGAAAGCATAAGAATTGTACTTTCGAAATCCACATTGACAATTTATTTATCGTGTATAGGGTGTCAAAGTTTTGATGATCAATGATACTTTCAAAGTTGGAAAGTTTTTTTTTTTTTAAAGTGACAGCCTGTATATTATTACGTGATCGGATGTAGAATTTAATTTTGCGTCGATTCGCTATGCCTTTTCCTATACCTATTTCCAACGGTTTTCTTGTTATTTTCCATATTTTCTATTTTCATGTGGTGTTTGGTAGAAACCGGAACATCATTTATCTTTCGAAACAAAAACAATAAGATGACAATGGCAGAAACTCACCTTAATTAGAACAAAAAAAAAAATGGGAACACAACAAAATTTAGAACGCAAATGGAAAACATAAAAAACTTGGAACATAAACACAAGAAATACTAAATTAATGCAAACGAAATCATTACAATAATTGTTCTACATGACCGCTATTTTGGTTCAAACACAAAATAACTCTGCCACATACTCCTTGCGTAACAGATTTCCGAAGTTCGTTGGGTCTTAGATTTGTAATAAGATAATAATTCCTCTCTAGTATGTACAGGCCTAGAACACACTAGTTCTTTTATACCGCCCCACAGAGGTGAAAATCGAAGGGCGTCAAATCGGATGATTTGGGTGGCCAGTTCCAGGGTCCCTGCGGCCAATCCATCCGATCCTTGAACATCAAGGTCAACTCCTGATATACAGTTATAGTGGAATGTGCTAGAGTACCAATCAGTTGATACCAACTGTTTGCTCTATCACGTGGAGGAAGAGCATTTGGGAAATCACTAACAATTCCTTTGAGTATCTTCAGATATCTAACATCATTCAAATTTCCATCGTACACTTGATATGCTACTCTATTGTCCATAATTAAACAAAAAAAAGTTAAAACTGAAGTGGTCCTGGTGATTATTGTCCCTTATGACATGTGGATTGTATTTGTGTCCAGTACTGATTATTTCGGCGATTTATAATTCTTTGCCTGCCCTTATGAAGATATCTCGGATCTTCGCTTATTTTTATGCACATGAACTCGCAAAAGTCTTGCCTCAGCACCAACACATAATCCGTGCACAGTTATCTCAGAAAAAGGATGCATTTTATGTTTTCTTAATATTCTGTGGATAGATGCTCTTGAAATACTTACCCAATTCCAACGCTGCTGTAATTCACCTCGTTATCTTTATTATCTATTAAGGGCTTTGGGTAATTTCGAGTTGCCCTTACACTTGCAGTTGCCATAAATCGAGCTTCGATTCGTACAAATTTTCCGGGAGCCGTTGTTAGTAGGTCCGGATATCGTTCCTTAAATAATCTGTATGTTCGTCTGACAATTCGTCCACATTCACCATGCATACAAAACAAATTTAACAAATCATTATCGGAATATTCTTCTATATTCTCCATTATAAACTGCAGTTGAGAGAGCTAACAAAATCGCTAGAATTGTAAATAGATAAACACCTCACGAATGTGTGGGCTTAAACTGCTTTCACACAAAATCAGCATTGTTTCAATTCCTATAAAATCAATGCTTGCTGGAATTTTGTTGGCTTTTGATAGAAATTACGGAATAACAAGAAAACCGTTGGAAATAGGTATAGACAAGGCATGGCGAATCGACGCAGTATTAATTTCTGCATCCGATCATGTAATAATATATTTCACATTTGAACAAAATTTTTCAACTTTAAAAATGGTGTAATTGGTCATCAGGTTTTTGACAGATGCAATAAATAAATTGTCAATGTGGATTTCGAAAGTACCACTCTTATGCTTTCATCCACTCTAGAAGCACTTACCACTAGTCGAAAATGGGTAAAAGGCATAGTATTGAAAATAAGGCTACATATTTCAAAATTTTAAAAACAATCAAGATATCTCAAAAACAAATGAAATAGGTATAGGGAAACCATATATGGAACACATCATGACATTTTATTAGGAATCCAGAAATGAGATAATATACTGCCTGTTTTATTTAAAATAAGGGAATTAATGGTGACTTTCGGCATAACCGGAAGTGGTACGACCTTGAAAATATTTTAAAATGAGGGAGCATCTTGACTAACCCTGAAGTCCAAAAATTCAAAATTCTAAGTTTCTTCTACCCAAGGCAACTCCTAACGAACGGCTACTGTGAGAAACCCTGTATAGATAATGGCTGGTAGTCGAGTGGTTTGCACGCTTGGCTATCAGTGTGGAGTCCGGAGTTCAAATCTCTCTCTGGTCAATTACGATAATCGGTTTTGTCCGGGTTCGTATAGTGTTGATTAGGCGGGAGATTTGGCTCTGCAGCGGCCTGAAACGAAAGCTTAGGCATTACCTTTATATTTTTATAGACATCGGTTTCACTGTTTAGTTACACAACGTCATGCTCGTTATTTTTCATTCGTAATATTGTTTATACATGGCTTTTTTTATTATGACGTAGCTGTATTTGAGAATATTCAAATGTAGTTCCATTAGTACCCTGTAATGGTTGTTTCCCCAATTTTACAGGCTTCCTGCCGCTCCGGTAAGGGAGACATTAACGTTTACTTTAAACCGGTAAGCAACAACACGTAGTCATTCATTATGCATTTAAACATGTCACACCTATTTAAAGAGAAACAAAATAAAAACCAAATGTAATAAAATGTTTAGTTACTATTAATCATTGGAATGAATTTTTATTTAGTTTGAATAGTATATTATAAACACCCTTTATTTATGAAAACTAAATTATTACAAATCATCCCAACCTCCACCTAAAAAAGGTACTACATGATGCTACCTATTCTAAGTACTATATGTGTTCCATTACATTGGATTTCTACTCTACTAGATAATTCCTACGATTCTTAATAACAAAAATATAATAACAGTAGCCTCGCGACCATATGAATACTACCTTTTGTGAAATGATGAAATAGTGAAAAAATTAGTTCCACATAATCGCGAGTCTACTGTAAATCCAGCCAGTATCAATATTATTAAATGCGCCAAGGAACGACTTTCGTTATCTCCCAGCATTCGCCAAGGACATTGACTATATATAATATACTTATATAAAATCAATGTCCACGAGTAAGGGAAAACATGGCAAAAACTCTTTACTCTGAGAGGATCTCGGAACAAGTCCCAGAACCTAATACTGACTAGACGCAAAAATAAACCATTCTAAACTAATAATAACTTAATCCTAATTATTCTAACAAGAGTAATTAGATAAAAGATTTGTATTTTAAAATATTTGTAGTTTAACACTAATTCCGACAACATAAAGAGCATAAAAATATTATTCATAAACGGGCCTACCCTACTAACTATCTAAATATCATGCCGTAACCTATCTGGTTCTTTAGCAACATTACTAAAAAATTCCCACCATTCGATCGACTCATTATCTCTAATATCTGGTTTCGAAATCTCGACTAATTAACCCCCTAGCTAATGGCCCTAACCTGCGTACGCGACCGCCACTCATCAGTGAGTGAACATTCAACTAAGACATGCCTAGCTGTATCTACCGCACCACACTCACAAAGCGAATCATTAGCCCTCCCAATTCTACATCAATATGATTTAAAATTACCGTGACCTGTTATTAATTCTACGCCTATACGATAAATTAACCGTCATTTCCCTAAAACGTGTAACACTACCGATAAATTTCCTAGTCCACTCCCATTTAAGGTATTATCCCACTACTCGTGCCAAATCATTATCAAGTTTATCCCTAAGGCCTTTTTTAACTACACTAGTCGAAATTAACCCAAATCTAATAATCAAGCTATCTCCCCTAGATACCGTCTCTTTCGCTAAACAATAAACTGCAAAACAGTAGCAATACAACTACATACAGAATTCAGGACAAATAAATTTCTCATTATCTTTCTTCGTTAAGCCAATGCATATTTCGTGTACATATCTACCACAGGCAATACAGAATCGTATATCCATAATATTATCCGAATTGCACAAAAACAGTACCAACTTTCATCTAAACCGGGTTCCTCTTATTAGGGACTGTCAAAGCTATCAGCATAGGAAATATCCTCACAATCATCTTCAGTGTCACTTGACCGTAGCATTTTCCCTTTGAATGCTTCTTTCTTTGATTGTTTAGGATTTCTTTTTCCTTGTTTACTGAGTTTAGATTTTCTTTGTTCTGTTTTCTTTTTAACATTTAGTTCTGGATCGTTTTCCGGACTGGTAGTTAATATTTTAGTTTTTTCAGGCTGACGACCTCTTCGTGCAGTTTTTCCATAGTGCAGTTTCCGGCATAATATTTTAATCTGTTCCACGTGTGTTATTGAAGTTCATCCAAAAGTAATACAGAAGTTGTCAATTAAGAATGAGCATATGAATCTGTAGGAAGATTCATGGTTGAATCTTGTAAAACTGATGAAGTTAGTCGATTAACTGCACATATTTTGCGAAGAACCGTTGAATTAGACGTAGTAGATAAGCGTGGTAAGTTAGTAGATACATTTTGTTTAATGGGTTTTGGTTGAAGAATGGATAAATCGTATTTAATAGATGGATCTGGTAAGTTGTCAAGTAAAATTTGTTCAATTGCCCTTGGTGGAAAAATAGTTGAATCTGAACTGGTGGATGGTCCCAGTAAGAAGTCAGCTAAATCAAGTTCAGCAGGCATTTCTCTATCTGTCACTGATAAACACAAATACTCATCTTCGCTAAATATTTTTTTTTTAATTAAATGGGTGAATTCCAGATTTACGAAATCCACTCACGATATTATCGTTATTAAAAGCTTGCAACATAACTTCTTTTACAAAACTAGGAATTTTATAAATGGTAACTGTTTTACCGCAATTTGACAACATCCAGTTGCTCATGGCGGCATTATATCTTGTCTTAAATGGAGAGTAAATGGAAATATCTAATGGTGGCAACTTGTTGCTGCAGTGAAGTGCAATTGTTAATAATGTTATTCCATTTTCTCTAGCAAAATCAATCCCTTCAATACTGGCATGGCTTTCATGATTGTCCAATATTAATGTGAGGTTTTCTTTAGAAACGTGGGAGTATTTACAAAATGCCTCATAAATTTTAAAAAACTCTTAGCGGTCATCCAACCACTGGCAAATGCATTACCATCGGATCCTTCTGGACCTTCAGATATGAAAACATCAAGCTATTTTACTCGCGGAAATATGAAAAATGGTGATAACACATTTCCAATTGCATTAACAGCACAGCAGACTGTTACACGGGTACCTTGTAATAACTTGTCCAACCTGATGAGATTTTTTACTACCTGGTACTTTGGGATAACTTTATACTGTAGTACAACTAGTCTTGTCACAATTATATTATAGTATATATATATATATATATTATGTGGTTGAAATTTAATTTTTTCTCAAGCTTTAAGTTATTAAAAAAAGTCACCAACATTTTTCTTATTAAAGCTGGTAGCTCTTGAAAGGCTAGTGGCATCGAGAGTTTCCAAACTTATCCCAAAATTTTGTTGAAGAAATCCGCGAAACTAATCTTTTCCTGATGATTTATTTTTTATCCAACTAGCAGGAACTTTTTTGGAATTGTCTGCTTTCCTGGTTAGTCCGTAATTCATTTTACTGCAAGTTAACAAATAACACACTTTTTCTTCGTACACAGTAAAAATCTGGGACTGTGTAGTCTTTCTCTATCGTGTTTAGACTTACGTAATGTAGTTCTGTCTATGCCATATTTGATGGCAGCCCTTCTGATAGAAATACCATTATCTATTTCCTCCAGAGCATTTGATGGAGCCTCTTTTTAAAATGGCAGAACCTTCTTTTGGTTTACAGCGAAATGGCATTTACACTGAAAAGCAGAAACAAAAGTTGCTAATAAAATGAAACAGCAGAAGGTAGGGAGAGTTGATCCACTAATCATGTCTCCCTCCTCCTGACGGCTCAAATCGCCCTCATATCCTATTATACGTTTCATGAGAGATTCCATAAAAAAAAGTGCAAATTAAATATTTATATTTTCTTAATCTACAACAACAATACTTTAATAAAATAACAAACAAATTTTCTCATACCTTGATATATGTAAAGATAATGATCAAATAATTGAGTTTCTTTTTTGAACTGTAAACGTAACCTAATATTTCACACTATGTTTTGCATTTTGCAATTTGGTGAAGACGTGCCAAAATGCTTCCACCTCCGTACGCAGTTTTGACATTATTTTATCGAGTGCATGCTACTTCTGCGCCTGTCAGAGTGCACACACCGAGACGTAAAACGTGTAAGGCGCTGAAATGAGATTAAGCAATTGGGCGCGGAAGTAGCGAGAGTTAATACTAGTTAATTGCAAGCGCGAAAATGGGAGGCGCGGAAGTGGCAAGACACCACTTTATCCACTTAGAGATTACTTAAGCTAAAATGGTTTCCCATTATGATGGTGATCCCAGCAGTGCGGTAGATTTTAAATGAAGCAGGAGTTGATAATGGATTTTGGAGGATGACGTAGTGCATGGTCAGCAAGGTCGCCCGATCTAGCATTATTAGCTTCCTCTGTTTAGGGAATATGTTGAACTATTGTATATTAGAAAACATTCACAACATCGAGTATGAAAGAGCTGCTTTTCTCCAGCAATGCAGATTTAGGCAACAGGTTAATGTGTGCTCCAACGATAAAAGTGGACATATCGTAGAATGTCTGTAACATAACTTGGGTATTTGCCAATTTTTAATTTGCTTTATTTAGCTTTCATAATGCTTTATTTCGACAACTATCAACAACAGAAAGTGTAATGTAAGTTTGAAAGACAACTCCAAACTGTATCAGTTGACGTAAAGGTATACAGGGTGTTGCATTTGATTGCTATTAAGAGTTTCGTAGATTTAAGATCTTTAAAATTAAGATGTTTTGTATCCATTGTTTCACACAAAGATGTATTAGGTCTTTATCAAAAATTTATCAAAGCATACTAGTTAATAAAGCAGATTTAATTTTTAAAAATATCGTGCGAATAACGTTTTTTTTTGTAAAAGTCCAAATATTTTAATAGTTATTAAATTTTATCATAGGGCATATTAGACAATTATCGCTTCTGGTGAGTTAAGAAATCAAATGAAATGCTTCATAATGCATTGACAAAACCGAACATCCCGTATATGTTAAAAGAGTTCAAGAATACTTGATTTTCAAACAACATTCGCTTAAAATGTTTTTCGATTAAGTAATTGAATAAAACTTGAAAAATGTCAGTCGATGCCAGATTTTTCGTCTGCTGAATGCGCCATTGAGTGTGAAGAAAATAATTTGAGCTATTTGCTCAAATTAAAAGAAAACATCCAAACAAAATAGAACGCAAGCGTATGTTTGGAAGAAATGATTTGCATTATCCAATTATTATTAATTATTATTATGCAGCACATGTCAAGGTTGTAATTTTGGTTACGTAAGGAGATGACTTATTATCGTCTGTTCATCGATGCAAAATTACGTAATTGGTATATAAATAATTATCATTTAAGTTTTATTCGTTAAATATAAATCTAGACGCTTACTAACGTGATACTTCTCTTAAGCTTGGCGTGTGAATGTATTAGTACGTTTAGATGTTAATGCGTTTAATTTTTATAATTTATTTTATTATTTCTTCTTGGTGGTAGCGGACTTTAATTAATAATAAGCTTTAACCAAATAAAATAATGAAATATATTTGACGTTTCGCTGTAGTATACTACAGCTTTGTCAATTTGTGACTCAGTACAAACTGCAATTTAATATTCTTTTATAAAAGAAAGGCATGCGGCGCAAAACGGCCAATTGAAAAAGATGCCGTGGCCCCCGCTCCACAATATTACGTTCCAAAAAAGCATACATCTTTTCATAATAGGTATATAATAATAATGGTGATGAAAAAATTCTAATGTATGTGTGCGTGAGTTAGAGTTAACTCGGTGTCTTTGGTATCATATTTTTGTTATGTACTCATTTAATTCCTCTATAGTAAACATCTTCCATTTCATCAAAATGTCATACACAAATCTCATAACCGAAATACCATGTATTTGGACCAACTACAACTTCGGAAAGGTTCCGTCGACTAATGCCGAGAAGTCATCGTTTTTTAAATTGTGTTAATTATGTAATCTAAATCGTTTTCCTCCTAAACTGTTAAGGATGTCTTTAATAATTCAAAATTATAATTTGGCGATGCAGACAAAAAATAATGACAGAATCTCTCTTTCAAATGGCTAAGCTAAAAATGGCTTTTGTTTGCTACTTCATCAGAGACACAATTATGGAGAGAAATTATAAGAAAGTTGAAACAACAACTTTGAAAGACAAAACCTGGTTACATTTCAAGACTTACCAATAAAATTCAATAATAATCATATTAGACGTAAGAAAAGTCAACACAACACTTTAAAATAAGAAGGTAACGGTATGATCTATTTCAGTAAAATTATAGTCCAGGGTTTTTAGACATTAGCTCCGCAAAAAATTCTGATAATTGAATCTTCAGGCTAACGCTCGCGGTTTCGGACGACAAAAACTTGGTTTTATACTTAGGGAACACCCTCTGACATAATCCAATAGAAAATTCAATTATCAGGATTTTTTGCGGAGCGAACCCGTTTTTAGTGCTAAAATTCTTGGACTATTACTAACGTTTAAATAATGAATATCTAAGTTTCTACAAGGAGTGACACATATCGAAACTGCCAAATAAAAAAGAAATGGCAAGAAAAGGCAAATAAAAGCTACGAAAGTTTGAAGATTTGAAAGAGACATCCTGTCTTTATTTTTTGGTTGCATTCCAAAATTATAATTTTTAACTCTATAACAAGCACAACTACCTCTACCCATTTTCATGGTTTTAAGGATTTTTAAAGGGAAAATATTAAGATATACCTCATATATTATTTGGTGATTAGTATCATGGTATCGTAGATCATGTTTCCTTTCAAATAAGAGTTTTGCAATGGCTGTGAGTTTGTTTAAATTAATAATTGCATTAACAGCAATGTAATTTTCAATAATAATTGAATTTCCATAAATGGTCGTTACATAATATTTGTTTATGTTTCTATAAACATCTTGTATACCAATCAAAGCTGTTTTCAATCCCACAATTTACTTCTATTGATTTTCTATTGTAGACAAAGCGCGCACTTACTTGTGCATGAGATATGCAATTCCACGTAATTTCTTATTAAAATATGTTTTCTTCATCATGACTGTTACACAATGTTATATTAACGTTTTCTTTAATCGTTCACATTTGATTTAAACTACAAGAATGTGGATAATAGTAGTTCAAATATTTTAATGTACAATGTTCTTTCCATAGATCTCTTGCTGGATTCAGACGACCTTAAAAGGTCATTGTCTAGATATATGTGTGTATGTACATAATATTATAATGAAGTGTTTTTTCAATTACGCCGGAATCATTTGGAATACTACCGTACGCAAAGCCAAAATGAATTGCGGTGGTGGTAAATGTCAGAAGAGATCCTATTATGATGCACGCAAATCATGCCGTATAAAAGAAGACGGTATTTATTTTAAAACCTCAGTTGATTACCTACGAACAATACGAACTGCACGATCGTTCTACTACCTTAAAAACTAATTATGAAATCGGTAAGTTAAATAACTTTTTTACTTCGAGTTAGTATCACAATTGCTCCCTTTTCGAAGATAATTCTTGTCGCCTTTCTGGTCGCTGCAGCCTTAGCAGCACCACAAGGAAATCCTGATAAAGACGCTACTATTCTTAGGAGCGATTTCGATAACATTGGCGTTGGCGGATATAAATATGGGTAAGTTGATTTTAGAACTATATACATTTATGGAAACAACCTAACTATCTCTTCACCCTTCAGTTATGAAACCAGTAATGGTATATCAGCAGAAGAAGAAGGAAACCTTTTAAATGAGGGTTCAGAGAATGAATCAATTGCCGTTCGTGGTAAATATTCCTTTGTCATAGACGGTGTTACGTACACGGTTACTTATGTTGCCGACGAAAACGGCTTCCAACCAGAAGGTGCTCATATTCCGTCATAAAGCCATTTTCTAACCGCCGAAGAAATAAGTACTACTCCTCCTACGGGTGTCGCTGGTCGACAGTTTCCACGGAACTGCCATTTAAAGCATTATTTATGTTTATAACGTACAATTTATATATTTTTAAATAAACTAGTGAAACCGATATCTTTTTCGTTTCTGTTTAGTACAAAAGAAAACTACAAATAACATTTTTAATACAGAGTACACTCGTCTAGGACCTGACCAGCTCTTTAAGTAGTTGGCCAGATGAGGTGAAACTTGAACCACAGGAGCAAGTCATGAAGAATTGTAGAACCGATCGACGAGAAAGATTTTGACGCACCTTGTTATTTTCACCCTTAGTGGGGTGGAAATGTGTATACCGTTTAGAAACAGGTCCACCTAATAGGCTAGGTACAAAAATACTTTCTTTCAATCAAATATGCAAATTTTATTTATTTTTAATGCTGTAATAGTACTCTTGGTAATAGTATCAATAAAATTAATTGGCTCTTTTTAAAAATCAATAAGAAAATAATACAATTATATGTATTGATAAAACCTCTAGAATAGAATAAATATATATATATATATATATAGGAAAACTTAATTCAAATTCTTGGTATTCGTGACGAATACCAAGAATTTGAATTAAGTTTTCCTAGAATTTTTGGCGAAGAATATTAAATATCATTTATATATATATATATATATATATAATTGGTAATTAGCAGTAAACTGCAGAAAAATGTATCACACAATTACCACTATGGACAGACACGTGTTTCGCTTTTCCAAAGCTCCTCAGTGCCCCTCGGTGGTAACTGTGTGTAAACGCCAACGCGTATATATACTTAGATAGTGGAAAATGTATTGAATGAGAGTATTAAGTTATTAAACTCTTAATATTTGCGAAGATTTTGCTAATTTAGTCAATTTAGAACCTACAATTTGTTTCATTCGAAACTAATTAATGTAGGTTGACTTTTAAGCCACTAATTTGCGCTGTTGCGCACTTAATAATTGGTAATTAGCAGTAAACTGCAGAAAAATGTATCACACAATTACCACTATGGACAGACACGTGTTTCGCTTTTCCAAAGCTCCTCAGTGCCCCTCGGTGGTAACTGTGTGTAAACGCCAACGCGTATATATACTTAGATAGTGGAAAATGTATTGAATGAGAGTATTAAGTTATTAAACTCTTAATATTTGCGTTTACACACAGTTACCACCGAGGGGCACTGAGGAGCTTTGGAAAAGCGAAACACGTGTCTGTCCATAGTGGTAATTGTGTGATACATTTTTCTGCAGTTTACTGCTAATTACCAATTATTAAGTGCGCAACAGCGCAAATTTAGTGGCTTAAAAGTCAACCTACATTAATTAGTTTCGAATGAAACAAAATTGTAGGTCTAAATTGACTAATCCTTTTTTTATACACACAAAAATAGCAATGAACTAAATAAGATCTTTTTAAGATCCGTATAGAAAGAAACGGATCCAGCTCAGGATACGGATCTTTTTACTTCACGGATATCCGCGGATATGGATACGAATATCCGACACATCACTAATTCCAACATATCGTCGTCTAACTCCCTATCTGGTCTGTAGGTAACACTAAATGAACTTAAGAATGGATCGGAACTAGGAATGAGTTTGTGAAACAGATCTTCTTCTATTCCTTCCGCACTAATTTTTCTGATGCCGCGTTTATGATATCATCTGATATCCTTATTTTTCGATTCTAGACCTGACTGAGTAAATCCTAAGGCAGCGAGTTTGGCGAATGGGATGTGTGGCTGGATGGAAGACCAGAGTCTTGACTAGTCCCTTTTGGCATTAATACCAGTCTGCAGAGCGTTGGAAAAAGGTGGGGATTGAAACCACGCACAATGCACTGGATATACACTGCAGTGGCAAGACCCATGTTAACCTACGACTGCCTGGTTTGGTGGACCAAGACTACGCAAAAGCAGGCTATTGCTAAACTCGCAGAGGTTGACTTGCCGGTGCATTACTGTAGCTGCAAAAAGCTCACCGACAGCGGCTTAGAAACCATGCTAAATCGATCTGCCTGATATTTATATTAAAGAAAGAATGGAGTTTACAAATTGAAATGCGGTGGAAACTGCAGAACCCAAATACTCTTGGGCATGCCGCAATAACAACCGAAATCACAGACCCTATCTTTGAAATGGGAAGTGACATGATCATTTTCAAGTTCTCCTTTCACAAACCCTTGAAGATTGTTCTGGACTAGGAACAGTGGAGAGCCAAACAGAAACCAGGGATTCAAAATCAAAGCTGGTGTGCAGTTGAGTCAAGAATAATCACAAGTTTAGGAGTTGAAATATGTACAATTTACTTATTTTAAATGGAATCATATGTTTTTCCTTAACTCAATGAATTCTAAAAATTATTTGAATACAATTTTCACTAAAGTTCTCTATCCCTAACTTCAACTGTTTTCGAGATATTTACGATTTTGTCATAATTTTGACGTTTTCATCTCTTTCGAAAACGTACCATATTTTGCAAACCATTAAAAATAATGATGTCATTTTACTAGTACCCAAGAAAAATAGTTATCCGTACCAAAGACTGTCAAAAGAACTACTAAATTGTATACAGAGTGTTCATAAATCGATTGTCAATTCGGATACATTTAACCTTAGAAAATTCATTTTTTTCAAATGTAATATTATATTTCTAATTATGCCATTCAATGCAGAAATAAATTCTTTGTCGATAGGTATAAAAGATGCATATACCTATTCCTAGTCGTTTTCAAGATATCAACCATTATTTATTCGGCTATGAAAATTTTAGTACAATTCTTGCAGTGGGCTATGAAAATGACAAGTAGGCTTGACAATCATAAAAGCAATGTTACTTTACATCATCATTAAGATCTAATTTTCCCATTACTGATCCATGGTTATAATGTTGTGGTTGATAGGAGTATTATAAAAGATATTTTACATATTGCTTATGTAGAAGGGAATAGATGATACTCAATAATTTAGAGATGCCAGATCAAGGGGTGGTATTTATCGCATTAAAAGAATAGATTACAATAATCATAAAAAAATTATTGAACTTAATATAAAATAACTAAATAAAAATAAATTATTCAAAATGTCTGCCGTTTCTTTCTATGCATCGCTCTATTCTGCCCTCAAAGTTGTTATGAACTCGAACTAGCTATTTTCTGCTTATGGATCTACACGTTTGCTTTATTCTTATCTTCATTTTTTTCTCCACTTTGCGGACGATTTTGATAAACAATATGTTTCACCTTTCCCCAAAAATAATAGTCTAAACATGTCAGATCTGGTGATCTAGCTAGCGATGAAATTTCAGATCCTCCCAAAATCCATTTATTTGGAAACATTTCACTTAATTTTCTCTCACATGTACAGCAACATGTGCAGGACAACCATCATGTTGGAACTACATATCTCTTCTTGTTTCTAACGGCATGTTTTCGAGGATCACTGACAATTCATTTATTAAAAAATGCTGTACACATTCCCATTTACCGTTTCTTCAAAGAAGTAGGGTTCAATTACTTGGTCACCAAGGATGCCGCACCACGTGTTTATGCTCCACACATTTTCACATTCAGTGTGGATTTTCGTGTAACCAATAATGTAAATTATGATGATTTCTTTCACCATTACTTTTAATTGTTGCTTCGTCTGACCACAATACTCTTTCAAAAAAATCGAGAATCCGCAATTAATTTTGTGTCTGCCCATCGACAAAGACGGATCCTGGCTTGGAAGTCACCGTCACCTAATTTTTGACGAAGCGAGATATGGTACGAGTGCAATTTGTGGTCATTAAGAACTCGGCATACGCTCACATGGCTAATGCCTGACTCTCGTGCTGTATTGCGAGTGCTTGTCTGAAGATTATGATTTTTGCGCACATTTCCTGTTTGTGCTTCCTTGTGAATGCTTCTGCATTTGAGAATGCCATATTAAAAAATAATTCATAATACTTGAACAACAAAAAATAACAAAAATAGCGCCTAACAATAAAGCAACAACAACAAGAACAACTAATAATAAAAATTCGACTATAATAGGGAGACTAGCAAAGACAAGTTTGACACTTTTGGATCTGAAACGCTGTTGCTTTGATAACTGTGAAACTTTCACAGCCTACTGCAAGAAATGTACTAAAATTTTCATAGCCGAATAAATAATGGTTTGATATCTTAAAAACGACTAGAAATAGGTATATGCATCCTTTATAATATCTACCGACGGAGAATTTATTTCTGCATTGATTTGGGAATCTGCATTAGGAATATAAAGTTACATTTGAAAAAACATGAATTTTCTAAGGTTAAATGTATCCGAATTGACAATCGATTTATGAACACTCTGTATACAATTTAGTGGTTCTTTTTGACAGAATTTGGTCCGGACAACTATTTTTATTGGGTACTTGTAAAATGACATCATTATCTTTATATGGTGCGTTTTCGAAAGAGATGAAAAACTCAAAATTTTGACAAAATCGTAAATATCTCAAAAACGGTTGAATTTAGGGATAGAGAACTTTAGTGAAAATTGTATTCAAATAATCTGTAGAATTCGTTGAGGTAAGAAAAAACATATGATTCCATTTAAAATAAGAAAATTGTTATCCACTTCCGGTGTAATGGAGCGTTTCCGGAAGTAAAAAATATTTTCACGTAATTCTTGGGTGTGGGGTTTTGTTATTAATTTTTTTTGTCTCATTAGTCTAGCTGCAGTAGGTCGCGAGAAAAAGATAGTGGACGAGTGGTCTGAAACACCCTGTATATGTAAAATCCCTAATCATAAAGAATATACGGTATTGGGGCAACATGCCACCGCATACTAAACAGAAGTATTAGCAATAGAAACATGCGCCCGCAGAGCGTTGCGAACGCAACTCAAGGGTCAGCGGATAAATATCGTATCGGATAGCTTAACGGGCCTAAGGATACTAACATTTTGGTATCTGTATTGGACATCAGTAACAATTGTCAGCTTTTGCAATATATATTGTTTAACTAAACTAAAAATAAGAGGCATGTAAATACACAGATCAGTCCAATAAATAAATATAATTATAATGATGACATAGAATATGCCATAGAACAATAATAGAAGTTAAATAAGTAAAAAAAGAGTAAGAAACAAACAATTAATGAAATTACTTCTTCAGTTCTTTAGTTTATTTTTCCCCAAAGAATTTGCAAACAAGTAGAGGGCGTTCTCCAGAAGGCAGTTCTTGTCCTCCTTTGAAAGCCAAACCCTTCGAGAGCCCGAATTCTGGCCGGCAGGTGATACAGTTTTAAACTTATGTAGTTACTTATTATATTGTAGTTGTTATTCTTGACCTCTGTTGAATCGAATCGATGTCGGTTCAGTACCAAGTTATCTCGACATCTTGTGGAATAACTGTGACATTTGGAGCCTTTGGGAAAGTTGCTACGTGGCAAAGGATACACACCAAGCAGGTAAGTATAAAAACGGAAGAAATGATAAGTATTTAGTATTGTTTGAAGATGCTTTTGCAGCTTTCACGAGAGTCTGCCATCGTCATTGCTCGTAAAGTCACTTTTTGTTTTAGAAGAACAACTTCGGACTCAGTTGAAGAGCTCCAGACCAATATGTCGTAGCTCGCTCTAGCATGGAAGATGGCGAAGTTGTTCTTGCGTAAATTGAGGGAATCCTAATTCTTCGAATCACATAAACCGCGCTAGATAATTTAGTGATAAAGCTACTGATATGTGTATCTCACTTAAGATTATTATTTTTTTTTTTACCCAGGAGAAAATCCTTAATGGACTTAAGATTATTAGTGATCGTTATGGGCTGGTAAATCGTTCACGTAAACCAACGATCAAAACATGAGATACCCTTCATTAAGGATACCACGACACCATACAAAGCAGCTAATTTTTTAGTTTTTAGGTTTTTAATTATTGAGAGCATTTCTTCTTCATTTACATTTCTTAAGAATATGGAAGCTAACGGTTGATATTAATTTACTAACAATAAGTAGATTTTTTGAGCTTTGTGTTGGCCGATTCATATTTTCAGAAATAAAATTACCGATTTTTATGAAATAGCTGTTGAATTCTTCAGCTGGAATAGTAGATTCTTTTGTTTGTTGTTTGCTTTGTTTTGGTAAATGACCTTCCAGCCTGTTCCCAGTGAGAACAAGTTGGTTACATTTACGTGAATTTAACGTTGTATTGGTTGAAACAACGTTAATGGTTATAAGTAACACGTTATTATATAACCAATTTTTAACTATACATGAAGAAACGTTATATAACTAAAAATGTAACGGATAGTTTAAATTTTAACTAAAATAACACGTTGTAGTTGCATCGTTTATTTTAGGTTATAAAACAACGTTACAATATGAGAAATTATTAACTGAAATGTAATCCATAGTTTAAATATAACTAAAATAAAACGTTATAGTTTCACTGCTTATTTTACGTTAAAAAACAACGTGGAAAATATGAAAATTATTAACTGAAATGTACCGCATAGTTAAATATAACTAAAAAAACGTTTTAGTTACACCGTTTACTCTGCGTGAAAGACAACGTTGAAAAATGAAAAATTAGTGGCTGAAATGTAACGCATAGTTTAGTATAATTAAAAATATGAAGTTGTAGTTTCACCGTTTACTCGTTGAAAGACGTTGAAGACAACGTTGAAAAATGAAAAATTATTAACTGAAACGTAACGCATATTTCAAGTACAACTTAAAATAAAACGTAGTTCACCATTACTCTACGTTAAAAAGCAACGTTGAAATATGAAAACTATTAACTGCAATCCAACGCATAAGTATAAGTATAGTTAAAATAAAATGGTGTTAAATTTGTTGTTTTAAGATGTGCTTTTGCATGAATGAATGCAAAATGTATTTAACAATAGGTAACACAATTATTGTATTAAAACTGCACTACTTGATGAATGTATCATCCCTCCCCCATTTCAAATAAACTCTTCCACCTCTGTTGCGCATCTGCAACGTGCACGGTGCACTTGCAGTTGCTTGCAGTTACTTGTCTACTACGCTAGTCTAGTGTTAGAACTTTTCTTTATCTTTTATAACAAAGTTTATATTAATATGTGATACGCAACAATCAGTGTATTTAACTAAACGGTGAGTAGCTAGGTACCCCATCAATTAAGTCTATCCTGGTTATATTTGCATATACGACCACATTGCACGTATAATTATGTATATGCATATACACAATGGCAAAACAGCATAGAGTAGCCATCTTAAAATAAGAACACTAATGTCAGAAATTTAACTATATTCTAAAATTTGTTCTTGAGGAACTGGTTCTTAGTATACACCACCTTCTTACTTTATTTTCAATATATAGGTTAGCGAATGCTGATGGTTCTAAAATCTGGATTCTTGTGTAAAAGAAATTATTCTAATTACTGTTACATGACGTCGTTGCAGTGAAGCATAACTGAAGGGAAGGAACACTTAGTTTTCACAAAACGGGAACCAGAGATAATACGGACCTATAGTAACAATATACAGTGAGTATTAAATCTTTCATTCGTTGTAATACAAAAATCTAGGAAACCAATCAAAGTAAACATAACTTATATATATATCCCTAAAATTACAGCCTGTAGTCCTTGGTGTTACTTATGATACCTGTTGTTTGAGTCTTCCATTTAAAGTTACAATAAACAATACATACATACAGCAGAAAGTGCAGTGAAGGACTGGTTGAAATATACGCCCCAATGGACTGTTTAGGTAGAAGACCGGATGTGCAGAAAAAGGGAAAATGTATATATCTATAAATGAAATGACCTCGTTACTTTCTTAGTTTTGGTAAAAGAATTCTATTATCTTTTATTATTATTTGTTATTATGCATTGTATTATATTTAAGGTAATTAAATTTTAGTTTTTCTGAAGAAGCTTATGTTTCATTGAAGAGCTTATCATGAGTTCAATACTATGATGTGATCATTGAATGATTTAATTAAATAAAATTTAATTTAGTATTAGACATTATGACTTTTAATCTATAACCAATTTTTCGTTATCACCACATATTGTTGATTTTCATACATTCGGCACCTCACTAAATTACGCAGATGTGACGTTACTACTACGTGGTTATAAAGGTTTGATATATAGAATTTTCATTAACCCTTCGTTAGTGTGTGTAGTTGCCATACCCCAGTATGTAGGCAAACATACTGGGTATGCATACTCCACCACACTAACAAAGGTTTAACGTTGAGGTTACGTTACCTGTAAACCGATTTTTTACGTTTTACAGAGGTGTTTATTAAACGTTAAAATACAGCTTGTGCTAAACGTTTCTATTTAACGATATTTTCTATTAAAAATTAAACGTTAAAATAACATTAGCATATGACGTGAAATAACGCTTAATAAGTAACTTTTTGTCAACGTATTTTGTCGGGACATAGATATGTCGCTTCGACGTGTTTATAAACGTTACGAAACGTTCGGTTACCGTTATAACAACGTTTTCTTAACGGTTATGGTCTATGGGTTCTATTCTCACTTAGCGTATAATATTTGTCATTTTTTTTACGTTGAAAGCTGTCTATATTACTCGGATATTCTCTTTTATATTTCCTATACAGGTTACCTAAAGCTGTTCTCCGTTTCGGTTGTTCTTGCTATCGCCTCCAGGGCCTACACTGTCTTTCTTTGTTTATCCAATTCCTCACTTCTAATCAGTTGTGCCCCCAGATTTCTTCACGCTCAAAGTGATTTCTATTTTAGGGAATGCTCCTTCTATCAGACGCACCAAGCAGTCATGAAAACACGAAAACGAATTAGAACTCGCACAAGACTGACTCCACCTATTCGCACAAAACGGTAGATATTGTTGACTGTTTCAAAATGAATTAGATCTAGGTGTTTAATTAATTAATTTCTCCTATAAATTATAATATTCTTTTTGTTGAAATAGGGGTTATAACGCCAACCAGCTTACTCGCCAAAAATAAAAAACAAAACCAAACATAACTGTGACTCCTCCGGAAGGTTCCAAGATCTTACCTGTCATCCAGCGGTCCCGCCGGCTTCAGTTGGAGACGGGTGGGTTAACAAAAGTCGAACATCAAGGCCGCCACCCGCTTTAAGAATTACCCTGTCGAGGCGTCCGCCAAAACGGGAAATTCGGAGATAGTAAAAACACAGGGGGGAAGTCAGCGTAACCGCAGGACGAAAGAAAAGTAAGAAAAACGAAACTACAATTTACGTGGTAATGTAAGTAATAAGTTTATTGAATTATAGTAAAATTTGCGCATTCAAAGGAAAAGAAATGTTAAAGGTAGTAATTATTCCGGAAAATAAATGTTGTATAAATGTAGACGAGTACAGACAAAATAAATCGGGCTCGAATAAATGTCGAGTTCCTTAAGCTAAATAAACGTAACCAGATTACAAAGTAATCTTCAATACATACGGATGGGTTTCGCACGCGTAACGTTGATGATCATCGCAGTCTAGCGCTAACAATATCTCCACCGTGGTGAGTTTAACACTCAACCACATCCGACAACGATAATATGTATACAAGGTTTAAAATAAAATCTATATAAATATATAAAACAATTACGTAATATCCTGAAGGAAAAAAAACACTAAACATGAGCCCCCGATGCCTTAGTTGGCTTCTTTACACAGGAAAAAAACAATATGGCTCTACGCTGCCGTTTTAGGCGAGCATTCAAAAGGTAACTAACGGCAATAACTAGGTAAAAATTTTAAAAACACAGGCCTGACTCGTTTCGCTGGCGTCCCTGAAGAAACGTGCCGGCTTCCAGCATTGACGCCCCCCCCCCCCCCATCAGAGATTCGGGTCCGTCTCCAGCTCGGTGAACTCGCACAAAAGAAAAACGGGCAGCAGAGTGGCGTGGCTAGACCCCAGATGGCAGGTTCGAGTTGGACAGCCCAAAGGTCCAATCAGGAGAAAACATCACCCCCTCGAGATTAGGTATCGGTAAAATATGCCTTAAAAGCTCACAGCTTACAATAATACGTGTGTAGGTTACCCGTAGGTGGGGAAACCAACACACAAAAGAACCTTGTAACGTTACCAAGACTTAGAAAACATAAAGAGACAGAAAAAAAAGCTCGTACCTTGCGTCCAAGGGCTCACGGAACTTCACGTTCAAAACACGTGGGCGGTGAAAACGTAGGTCGTCAGATGCCCCAAATCCGCCTAAGCGATGCGAAACGCAAAAATTTCCTAAACCATCAAAACAATGCGATTCCGCCAGCAACACTCGCAAAATGCCCTTAAATCCGCATACTCAAATGCGTTACTCCACACCAACAAAATGGCAATTGCGACGAACCAAAACGCAGGCTACACACTCAAAGCGCCAGCACGGGGTGACCAGGAAACCGGAAGATCGTTTCGAACCTTTTTCCGATAAAACGACAATTCTAGAAAAATCGATGCCGGAAACGACCGTAATTGAACTCCCGAAGCAAAACGCTCTATAACATCTCCCTAGACGATACAAAGTACTCGCAGAAAAGATAACTTGAAGAGAAATTTAGGAAAGAGAAGTTGGTAGCCCCGACTCTACCGAAACAACCGCGGTAACAACGTACGCGCTGTCAAAACAGCTGACAGGCGACGTAAACAAAACAACCGGCGCTCACCAACTCTCCCAGGAAACAGTAGAAAGAAGGAAATAACGAACAACCAAGAGAAAGCACGGAAAATAAAGCTGAACAAAACACAGTCGGCAGTATCCCGGTAAAGATAGTAAATAAAAGTCACCCTCCAAACTAATCATAACCTCCGCTTCTAGTGACATACCCAAAGCGAGTTCGAAAACCAACAACAATATAACACGTAGCGACCAGTATGTTACACCCCAAGGTTACTCCGAATAAAAGAAACGTTAAATAGGTACAGTAAGGAAAATAGATACAGTACGAGCGAGAAGGTAAGAAAACAGCGTAACAAATCCCCCCTCACGTCAGAAGAAATTTCGTAGAAAAATTCTTAAGTGTCAGACCCACAACAGGAAGGTAACCAAAAAAAATAAACCCAACATCCCCAACTATTGAGAAGGCACTAAACAACCATTCCATCTACATAACGACACACACTAAGATCAACCACGGTCCATACTACCACGCGGACCCTTCGGCAAATCGGCCGGAAAACCAGAAAAAAAAAGAAAAATCAAAACAACAAAACGGCAAATCTGGTGAAGGCGAACCCCCACCAAGCGAAACAAAGCACGACCCCGGACAGACTCAACAGCACCCAGAAGAAGACCTAAAGAAGGCGGAAACAAGCGAGGCAAGCCTCAACAAAAACCCAGATGAGAGGGTGATCATTACCTCTCACGGCGAAAAGAAGAAGAAGCTGTGCCGCCAAATCCAACCGACCCAACCAAGACCCACTCACGAAGCGACAATCCCCAACATCCAGCGTAAAATGAAGACACATCACTGAGGCATCAGTGCTCAAAAAAAAAAAAAGTTAAATAAAAGTTAACTAAAACAGGTTCATTACTACTTAATAAAGGATACAAAGCGGAATAGGAATGCGGACATGATAGAGAAAGGAAAAAAGGTTAAATCTCCATTCGCACACACACACAACCACGATCCGTCCAGTCCCAGAACCAGCCCAAAGAAAGGGAACTAAAAGTTAGCGAAACGCTGAAGGAAAACAACAAAATCACGGAAGATAAAGGCCAAAAAAAAACAAAGTAACGTAAAGCAAAATTTAAAGTCATGGACGGCCCATCCAGACTGAAACAGTGAAGCTGAAACACACAATTCACCTTACCCATATCTCGGAACAAGTAGTAACGCGAGTCCTACGATAAAGAAGACTGCCGAGATTCAGCCCCAGGTAACGAAGATGAAGGACCATTTTTTGAACACCAACTCCCTACAAAAAAAAGAAAGCAGGGGACCACGAAACAGTCAACCTAACAAAGAAGCGGTGTGTCCTTTTTTTTTAAGGTGAGTAGCACGAACTAAAACAGTACCAAAGTACCAAACGACAAAAGAAAACAAAATCAATCAATCATCTATGCCCGCGAATACAAAGTCTGAACGTAAAGAAAGCAAAAGCTGCCGTGTCTCAGCAAAGACAGAGTTCGGACTACGCCCTCACGAACTTAACTCTATATGTTACCAAAAGTCCTAATCGTTAAAGAAATCTTACGTCACATCCGGTAAGTACGAAATTTTACTCAGCAAAATCAGCAATCACGGATAAGGATACGCCAAATACCTAAAGTAAGGGGAAAGGGATTCCAAGAATGGCAAAGAGAAAAGACTAACTAAACAGCGCTCTACCCCAAACCGTAAAGCTTACCAAAAGTTGCGATGGCGAAACTGTGTGATTTTAGGACGCTTCTTACGCCTCGGTCACAACACCGACAGGAGTATTCTTCTGGCACACCTGCAACCCAAAAAGTCCCAAAACTTCATAGGGAACAACGCCTAAACCTAAACCACCGCGACCGAAAACATACTAGACAGCAACAGACGGTAAAGCTGAAACAAACGGTATCCATTCCGGAGGATTCTCACCCCTCGGCAGGTTCACCCTTAGCCTATTATATCTCCCCGGACCAGGACGGGTAAGAAACGTTAGTCATCATTAGGTTGAGGCTTCAGCAAACCTCCACTCCAAGAAGCCTGGAAGCACCTTCCCCTGGCATGTCTTCAGTTCATAGGTATTGGACGAAATCTTGCGATGGATATCAAAATGGTCCTACGTATTTATCTGCAATTTTGCGGTATTTAGTATTTAGCAGCATCAGAAAGTACAAAGTTCTTACGCCAAACTAGTTGATTAGGTAGAACTCATCATTACGCGCGTCCAAGATCGTAACGCTCTTAGCTCTCTCATATGCCTTCTGCAACCGCAACTTAACATCCTTGTAAAGCTTACCAAATGTTCCGCTCTTTCATAGTTCGTTCTGGATTCAATCTTACGGAACATTCTCCTTTTCGCCACATTTCTCCTCTTCATGCAGCGTTTACCCCGATATTTTCATTTGCTACCGAAATTGATCATATACGGGGTTAGTCCTGTAACCTCGTGATTCGCGGTTCTAGTGCGCACGTTCCTTTGGGTAACAAAGCATCCCACTCGCGATGATTATCCGAGACGTAGGCTATAAAGCATGGTCTTAAGTACACGGTTAAACTCTCTCAACTGGATTGGCCTGAGGATGGTAATATGAAGTATACGCAATCTTAACCTGATACTTCTGCATTAACGTAGCGATATTCTTTCGACCTAAATTGTACACCGTTATCGGGAAATATTATAGTTCGAGGAACTCCGAATAATAGAAATACGTTGTTCTCAAGATGTCTAATAACAATATTAGCGGTGGCTCTTCGCATAGCAAAACGTCAAGGTAAATTTGCTAAAACAATCGGTTACGACCAAGATAAAGTTGTTACCATGTTTGGTTTTTGGGTAGCGTCCAACTATATCCCGCTAATCATCTCCCACGGTGAATCAATATAAGTGTGTCCTCCCATTAGTCAGTTGGTTTTCGCTGTTCAGGCTTCGAACGTATGCACGGTATACAGCGGCGTATGTATCTTATGACGTCAGCGAGCATCTTCGGCCAATAGTAATCTCTCGGCGATACGGTGATAGGTTTTATCAATTCCAGAAGATGTCACATGTTTGTTCATCATGACACGAAACGTATGACCTCATTTCGGCGATTTCTAGGTACAAACTTCCTTCAAGAGTCAGCTCACCAGTCAGGTCTCCATAGGTGGTCTAACGTACTTACAAAGCCTATTATCGATAATTTGGAACGTAGGGTACTTTTCTGGTTGATGTGTCTACGGCGAGCATATAACTTTGGCATACCCAACGATCCGGCTGACGGTCGCACTCACGGCATCAAGAACAGGTACCGACCGGATAAAGCATCGGGGACAACATGATCTTTTCCTTTACGATGAACTATCGTGAAATCGTATTGCTGTAGGCGTACGGACCAACGTGCCAAACGTCCACTCGGGAGTTCAATTTATTTAACCAGCATAGGGAATAATGATCGTTCACGACGGTGAAGTGTAGGCCTCTAGATACGGTCTCAATTTTTCAATTGCCCAAAGAAGCAGCTAGGCATTCCTTCTCAGTGGTCGAGAACTTACGTTCCTGAGGTGTTAAAGAACGGCTCAAGTAACTGATAACTCTCTCTTGCTCCTCGATAGTTGTGTCAAACAGCTCCCAATCCCAAAGTCTGAGGCATCCGTCTGTTACAACAAACTCCCTTGAAAGTCGGGCAAGACAAAACAGTGCAGATATCAAGCGTTCACGAATGGGCTGTCCAAGCTCATCGCATTCCGTGGCTCCAGGTAAAAGGGCGGTTCTTACGAAGTAAGTTAGTCAACGGGGATATAACGGTGGCAAAATTGGTACGAATCGGCGGTACCACGACGCCATTCCAACTATTCGCCTCACTTCTGTGACAGATTTAGGAGTAGTATCTCGATAATCGCACTTAAACCTTATCCGGGTCTACAAGTAATCCATCTCCATTTACAACGTAAGCCAAGGTATTTTAGTTCTTCACGACAAATAGCATTTCTCCTTGCTAAGGTAAGTCCAGCAGTCCTCAATCTCTTCAGCACCTCTTCGAGTACGGTCAAGTGTTCCTCAAAGGTCTGAGTGACAATAATGATGTCGTCCAGGTAAACAAAAACTTTAGGCTCCAACTCAGGTCCCAACACACCATCTATAAAACGTTGCCAGGTAGCAGGCGAATTGTGGAGACAAAAGGTAGACGTTTAAATTTGGAAAGGGTCCACGATTGGGTACAGTAAAGGCATAAGAGGGCGAGAAGATTCCGCAACAGGGATCTGCAATAGGCTGACTAATATCAAGAGACGTAAGATATTTTGGCGTCTCGAAGCTTATCTAAAGTGTTAGAGACATAAGGCAGAGGGTACGCGTCTCTCTCTGTTACCTGATTAAGTTTGCGGTAATCTACACAAAAGCGGTAAGTCTTATCCTTCTTTGGCACCAACAAAATAGGCGAAGACCAAGGGCTTGATGATTTTTCTACAACTCCCAGAGCTAACATTCTATCCAGTTCTTGATCTACGATTTTCCGCATGGCTGGAGAAATAGGGTAGTATCGTTGCCTTATTGGTGGACTATTGGTCTGAATATGGTGTTCAACTAACGAAGTGCAACCAAGTTTGCCTTCGGCACTCTTAGGAAAAGCGGTCTCTACTAATTCTTCCAACCGAAATCGCTGTTGGTCGGTAAGATGAGGTCTAGTGCATAACGCATTCAATACATGCTTTTCGGGAGAGAACACCCATTCTCCTTTCCTCAAGTCAGGTATAATTCCCATGATTCGCCAAAAATCTGCCCCCAAATTAGGACGTGCGGTAGTTCAGGCACATTATAATATCGACGAGTTTTCTCGATCGCGCAACTGCACAGGGACAGAAATTTCGCCCACGACACAGCACTTCTGTCCGGACGCAACAGTGCATGTGAAGTTCGACGCTTTAACGGAATCGCAAGAGTTTTCAAGATATCCCAACCAGGTTTTTCCCAAGATTAGTACGCGAAGCACCAGAATCCAATAGCCCAAGAAAAGTTTTATCAAAAATTCGACCTGAAGGTACGGTCTTTCATCGTCCTCCGCGTGAGCTAATATAAAATCTAATCGAATCTTATCCTCGATGTTGGTCGTTTCTACATCTCGACACGCTATACGAACTCCTAACGCGTCTGTCGCTCGTTCCCGAACATTCCGGACAAGTCGGTACCGTCACATTAGGTGTTCCGCACCGATAACAATGTCGCTTCCTTGCCCGTGTACATTGAGAGGAACGGTGCCCCTCACCATTACATTCCAGCAGCGCAAGTAGCTACAGGGCGATACGGAACAGCATCACACGACGTAGAGGGCGGTGGAGCGCTTACGTAAGCTAAATCGGGCTCCTAAGCCTTTGCTCGACTGGCGGCGGTTACATAAGCTTCAACGGAAGCTTTACGCGCTTCTAATTTCCTACAAAGATCTAATAATTGCGCTATCCTAGTAACTTCGGGTGAGACCCAGTTGTGTGTTGATTAAAAAGGCAAATATTCTTTAATAGTTATCTTAAGTCTGGGTAGCTTCCGGCAATTGAACCGTCAAACGCTGCGAACAATCCCTTCATAATCGATATATATAATCCGATAGGTTCATTCAGCACCCTGTGTTCTATGTTTAATTTCCTCGTACAAGCGGATCATTCATAATCTGAAGGTTGAAATTCCTCACGGCAAACCCAGCTATGTCTTCCCAAGAATCAAAGCTATCTCTGTTGGCACGATACCAAATCAGTGCACGGTCAGAAAAAGATCAATAGCGGAACGGTATAAAATCTCGTTCGTAGAATTTCTGGCTACCCTCAACTCATTAACCCTCTCCAAAAAGCGCTAACTGACGTTCCCCTAAGTCCACTAAATTTAAGGCCCAAGACGATACTGGTACAGGCTTAGGTCCGCTCGCGACACGCTGCCGACACGCGTTTACCGGGCTCAACGGTTCCCATATCACCGTCCGAGGAATCAGACAATTCTGGCGCGTTATCACCCAAAGCCGACAAATCCAGGGCGGAAAATGACCAAAGTGGAGGTACGTTCGAACATTTTGGCCTTAAAAGTAAGTTGCGAAGACAAATTAACTAAGCTCACCAATAACTCTGAACGAGCAGTGGTTTGTTCTTCCGACGCAGTTACAACGCGGTTGATACGTCCGAACAAATGCGCAATCTTAGACGAAAGCTTACGGAATTCGAGGATTTACGGGAATCGTTGAAAACATCAATGAGTTGCGTAAGCTCGGTTAATTTAGCTTTAATAGCCGTAGCGTCCTCCTCAAAGGTGAACGGATGTCTAGGCTGCACGTAATTAATACTATTAGACATTTTAGTTAACTGTCTAAGAGTCCTTCGCATGATCTCTACTGTACCGGACTCCGTTACTCCGTGTATTGCGCAACTCATACACAACTCATCCCCCGATAACCGTTCCAATATCCATTTTAAAACCATGACGAAAGCAAAAAAAAACGCCCAACCGGAAGGACCCGAAACGCTACCGCGAAAACACAGCGCAAGTAAACAGTGGAAAAGAGAAATAAAATAAAACAAAAGGGGAGGGAAAACAACTAAAGCCTAAAAAAGCTCAAATGGCACTAAAAAAGAATTCGAGCCCCACACGTTCGGGCGCCAAACCTATAACGCCAACCAGCTTACTCGCCAAAAATAAAAACAAACCAAACTACTGCTGACTCCTCCGGAAGGTCCAAGATCTTACCTGTCATCCAGGGTCCGCCGGCTTCAGTGGAGACGGGGGTGGCGTTAACAAAAGGTCGAAATTCAAGGCGCCCCCGCTTTAAGAATTACCCTGTCGAGGCGTCCGCCAAAACGGGAAATTCGGAGAGTAGTAAAAACACAGGGGGAAGTCAGCGTAACCGCAGGACGAAAGAAAAGTAAGAAAAACGAAACTACAATTTACGTGGTAATGTAAGTAATAAGTTTTATTGAATATAGTAAAATTTGCGCATTCAAAGAAAAGAAATGTTAAAGGTAGTAATTATTCCGGAAAAATAAATGTGTATAAATGTAGACGAGTACAGACAAAATAAATCGGGCTCGAATAAATGTCGAGTTCCTTAAAGCTAAATAAACGTAACCAGATTACAAAAGTAATCTCAACTACATACGGATGGGTTTCGCACGCGTAACGTTGATGATCATCGCAGTCTAGCGCTAACAATATCTCCACCGTGGTGAGTTTAACACTCAACCACATCCGACAACGATAATATGTATACAAGGTTTAAAATAAAATCTATATAAATATATAAAACAATTACGTAATATCCTGAAGGGAAAAAAAACACTAAACATGAGCCCCCGATGCCTTAGTTGGCTTCTTTACACAGGAAAAAAACAATATGGCTCTACGCTGCCGTTTAGGCGAGCATTCAAAGGTAACTAACGGCAATAACTAGGTAAAAATTTTAAAAACACAGGTCTGACTCGTTTCGCTGGCGTCCCTGAAGAAACGTGCCGGCTTCCAGCATTGACGCCCCCCCCCCCGATCAGGAATTCGGGTCCGTCTCCAGGCTCGGTGAACTCGCACAAAAGAAAAACGGGCAGCAGATGGCGGTGGCTAGACCCCAGATGGCAGGTTCGAGTTGGACAGCACCAAAGGTCCAATCAGGGAGAAAACATCACCCCCTCGAGATTAGGTATCGGTAAAATATGCCTTAAAAGGCTCACAGCTTACAATAATACGGTGGGTAGGTTACCCGTAGGTGGGGAAAACCCAACACACAAAAGAACCCTGTAACGGTTACCAAAGACTTAGAAAACATAAAGAGACAGAAAAAAAAGCTCGTACCTTGCGTCCAAGGGCTCACGGAACTTCACGTTCAAAACACGTGGGCGGTGAAAACGTAGGTCGTCAGATGCCCCAAATCCGCCTAAGCGATGCGAAACGCAAAAATTTCCTAAACCATCAAAACAATGCGATTCCGCCAGCAACACTCGCAAAATGCCCTTAAATCCGCATACTCAAATGCGTTACTTCCACACCAACAAAAATGGCAATTGCGGACGAACCAAAACGCAGGCCTACACACTCAAAGCGCCAGCACGGGAGTGACCAGGAAACCGGAAGATCGTTTCGAACCTTTTCCGATAAAACGACAATTCTAGAAAAATCGATGCCGGAAACGACGTAATTGAAACTCCCCGAAGCAAAACGCTCTAAACATCTCCCTAGACGATACAAAGTACTCGCAGAAAAGATAACTTGAAGAGAAATTTAGGAAAGAGAAGTTGGTAGCCCCGACTCTACGAACAACCGCCGGTAACAACGTACGCGCTGTCAAAACAGCTGACAGGCGAAGTAAACAAAACAACCGGCGCTCACCAACTCTCCCAGGAAACAGTAGAAAGAAGGGAAATAACGAACAACCAAGAGAAAGGCACGGAAAATAAAGCTGAACAAAACACAGGTCGGCAGTATCCCCGGTAAAGTAGTAAATAAAAGTCACCCTCAAAACTAATCATAACCTCCGCTTCTAGTGACAATACCCAAAGCGAGTTCGAAAACCAACAACAATATAACACGTAGGCGACCAGTATGTTACACCCCAAGGTTACCCCGAATAAAAGAAACGTTAAATAGGTACAGTAAGGAAAAATAGATACAGTACGAGCGAGAAGGTAAGAAAACAGCGTAACAGGGTATAGATTAAATAGTATATAGCAGTATATAGGTTATCCACCTGTCACTGTCAAAATTTATTGTTAGGCGATCTATGATGAAATTAATAACAAACACAATTGCATTATTAATTTATAAGATAACTTAAAAGATGGGATATTCATTAAATAACTAAGGTAAAAAACTTAATTGTAGAAATTTTATTTAGTTATAATTTACAACAAGTGTTCAAAATGGTCACCATTCTGTTGAATGTATAATGCAATAGAACGTTTCATATTGTAAAAAATATTCTGCAATACATTTGGTGTTATTTCATTACATTTATTTGTAATTGTATTCATCAGGTCATTAAAGTAATTAATTCTTGTCTTAATTTTTTAGCAATCCGTAAATAGAAAAATTCTAACTGAGTTAGGTATGATGATCGCGCTGGCCAAACTCTTCTGCTTATAACTCGATTAGGGAAGTGGCGTTAAATTTTCACGAGTTGTGTGTGCAGTAGCGCCATCTTGCTGGAAGAAACCCCCATTGAATTCGTCCTGTTGCAATTGATGTAAAAATGGTATATGAACTGTTCTGGGTATCGTTGGCTATCAATGTTATTGTGAAAAAATATTAGTGCTACTATTTTACGACGGGATACAGTACTAACCATATTCCAACTTTAACAGGATGCAAAGGAACTTCAATCTGATTGTTTGGATTATTTATAGACCATGTTCTGTAATTTTGTTTATTTACAAACTCGCTTAAGTGAAACCATGCTTCATCAGTAAAAAAACTTAGATCAAGCATTTCGTTGTTATTTAAATTTTCTTGAAATAAATTGCAATAATTCCTCCTATTTACGTGACCTATAGGTAAGATCTGATAAACTGATACTTTGTATAGATACATATGCAAACGACGCTTCAAAATTCTATGAACGGTAGTAGAAGATACTTTCGTTTGAAGCAATAAACGACGAACTGATGAATGTGGGTTTCCGCCAACAAGGTTTTCTACGTGGTTAACCATATTTTGCTGTATTCGTGGTTTACCAGAACTTTTGCTTTTTAAAACAGATCCTGTACTCCGAAATTTCTCTACTACCAGGGGCATATGATGTTGTAAAGCGATACTATCCACAACTCTATTGTGAAACTGCAATCAAAACTGTCGCTTACATTCAGCGTAAGAATATTGCCATTCGCCGTTAAAAAAATTGCACTTCAGAAGTATGCTTCAACAATAAAAATATTTCTTGCAATGTGTACATTATTTAGTAGTAAGCTAATAACTGTCAGAAAAAAATATATTGCTACTCAAAATGACAAATTTCAAAATGACATTAGAAATATAATTACTTATCATTAAAGGTAAGCGGCTTATTATAAAGCCTCTTCCAACACGCAGTTTGCGTACGTTCCTTGATCATGTGAACCAGTCGCACAAAAGATTGGAGCAAATATTATACTAGTATACATATGGTCAAAGAAATTTCCACTGGCGCACTATAGATGGCACCACCAGCATTTTCTATTGTGCATTTGTAGTGGTATTATATTTCCATAAGAGAATACTTGTGGTGCCATCTGTAGTACGCCAGTGGAACATTTATTTGACCATATGTATACTGGTATAATATTTGATTGGAGTTTACGAAAATTGAAATTTGTTGTCTGATTGGTTCACGTGAACAAAGACCGTACGGAAACTGCATGTTGGAACAGGTCTGATATAATATGCAAGTACTGGTTACTCAGTACCTACTGAGATGTAATTCATTTTGAAACAGTTTGTACAATCTTAACAGATAACCTCTAAACTAACTGGAGACTGCATAGAAAACCAAAAAATTCAGGCCAAACACAACAGAGTTATTTTGGCGGTGTTAAGGGGATAATAAGGAGACCTGATTCGTTTACAGTGACTAAATCAATCCACTATCAAGTACTTGCGAAAGTAACAAATAAGCATAGTCCAACAAAATGCGCTGTAAATTTATTGCTCTAAAATTTTAAAATAGATTTTATTTCTTATTGATGATGAACATCGAGGAATTATAGACGATTAAACTACTTTACAATTGCTATATTTGACACTTCTATTTATAATAAAAAAAAATAACTTGCTTTTTTTTTTAATTTGTATACATGACCACAACACAAACACTTGATGTGTTTGACATTATCCTTTTTGTTGGAACATACTTTCATTAATGTATTTCAACACTTTCCCTTGTTACAATAAAATGAATAAAGTAGAAGAAACTAATTATAATAATCCCATTTTGTCACACAAAATCTTCAAACGAGTCCTGGTTAAAGGTTTGGTCATGATGTCTGCAACTTGATGATTTTGTTGAAACCTGCTCAACACCTAGGCTTTCTTCAGCTAGTTTTTCATGAATGAAAAAATACTTTATTGCAATATGTTTAGTTCGACGATGAAACTCAGGATTCGGCGCTAACTTCACTACTGCTGCGTTATCGATTTGTAAAATAGGGATATTCTTTAGCTTTGTGATTTCATTAAAAAGTCTTGTTAACCAAATAACTTTCTTCACAACCTTTAGCAATTTAATAGTCAGCAGCTATTATTTCAACCTCCGCAGTGGAAGTTGCCACTAAAGGTTGTCGCTGGCTCAACCAAGAAATAATTTCTCCAGCGTAATTGATGACAACCCCAGATGTCGAGCGACCTGTCTTGATACACCCTTCAAAATCTATATCGCTGTAGCACTCCAAACTATCGCTCCTTATTTTCAATTTGTACGTGATTCCATAATTAGTTGTACCTACCACGTACATAAAAACTCTTTCTAATCTCGTTATATTCTCAGCAGTGGGATTTTCAAGGGTTCTGGACAGTATACTTATACTAAACGCCAGATCCGCTCTCGCCCCAAGCATCAGATACATTGGCGCGCCAACAGCTTCTCTGTATGGGAAACTTCTGCATTGTGTGGCCTTCTTTCCCTGATTGTAGAATCTCTGAGATCTTCAACATTGGAGTAGACACAGTTTTGCATTCTGGAAAATTGAAACGCTTCAAAATACTCCTCGCGTATGTTTCTTGACGAATCTTAATATCACCATCTTCATATCTTTCAATTTGTGAGCCTAGGAAATAGGCAGCTACTGACGTTGTGATTTTGAATTCTTCTTTCAATTTCTCAAAGACAATCTCCAAATCAGTCTGATCTTTAGCCGCAACCAATCCATGTACACGTATAAAGCCAACAACAATTGTTTGCCATTTCGATATCGAACATAGAGGCATGGATCAGCATGACTCGCCTTAAAACCAAGATGGAGTAGAAAATCCCGAAGTGCTTGTTCCAGCATCTTGGAGCTTGTTTTAGCCCATACAAACTCCTTTTTAACTTGCATACCTTGCTAGTGCCATGTTCGTAACCACTTGGTTGTACCATATAAATTGTCTCCTCAAGTTCTCCGTGCAAGAAGGCCGTTGATACATCAAACTGTGCAAGATAAAACTCCTTATTTGCAGCAATGCTTAAAACAGATCGAATAGTTGTCATTTTTGCTACTGGACTGAATGTTTGACTGTAATCAATACCCTCACATCGACTGAAACCCTTCGTTACAAGACAAGCCTTGTATTTGTTTATACTGCCGTCTGCATTAGTTTTCAGTGGGTAAACCTAGTAACCTGGTATCGCCTTCATATCTTTTGGTAGTTCTACAAGTTCCCAAGTTTTATTCCTCTTCACTGAGCCTATTTCCTTGTCTATTGCTTATTTCCACTCAGTGCTGTTTAATTGCTTCTTCGGATGATTCAGGAACTTTACCTTCATTAATAAAGTTTTCTACTGTCATCACGTAATCATTTGAAAATGATGGCTTCTTCAAAGCTGAGTGATATCTTAAATGAACGCCTTGTCCTTCTTCGTGAATATCTTCATCTTCATCTATTTCTATATCGGTTCTGCTTTCATAATCGTTTTCACTATTTTCTTTCATGGACTCTTTATTACTCTCTTGATATTCTTCTTGAACTGCTTCCTCTTCTTTTTTCACATCTTGAATTGGTAGTTTAATACGTTCAACACAGCTTCCTGGTTTTTCTTCAAACTGGACGTCCCTTGACAGAACAACTTTGTGATCGTTTTTAATCCAAATCCTGTAACGTTCATCACCATCATATCCTATGAGGTGCCACCTTATAGCTTTGTTATCCATTAGATGTTATTTCTTATTGATGATGAACAGTGAAGAATTATAGACGATTCAACTACTTTACAATTGCTATATTTGACACCTCTATTTATAATAAAAAACTAACTTTTTTTTTTTAATTTATATACATGACAACAAAAGAAACACTTGATTGTACACTATCCTTTTTGTTGGAACATACTTTCATTAATGTATTTCAACATTTTATTGCACTAATGGATTTACAATTAGCGATTTTTATGCGGGATTAGAAAAAATATTTTTTCGGTCGGCTTATACATGTATAAAGCATGAAGATTTATAAATTCCTACGCATCGCCCTTACGCGTGGATATACAGGCGCTAAATACGCGGTAGCTACGTTTGATAAGAAACATAAGTTTTATTCCACATCCAAGAAATATTTGTTCCAACCCGTACATTCCCGCTTAAGTAGTCAACTAAACATTAGATTTGATGAAAATGGTTTGAACATTTTCATTTACCTGTTTAATATAATAAAAACAATAAATGATAGCAATAACCGTAACTTATATTCAAAACATTCCGTTAGCGCAGAATGTAAATTTTCCATAATGTAATAAAAGATTTATACACTAATACAATAATCAACATTGAAATATTCAAAGCATTTAAATGAAGGTAAAGCACATGATTGACATTTATGTATTATTCGTGCATTTTAAAGGTAGCTATTTATTACTAAGCTACTCGTACTTACCTTTATAATATATTGACATTGTAAAAAGCCTCTTGCTAAACGATAAAATAACCGGTTTACTACTGTAAATTTTACAAAATTATAATAATAGTGCAACATTAAATTCCATCCATAACTTAGAGCATGGCATGAAGTAACAGCTAATCATAAAATTATGTAAGAGCTAAAGTTAGTTGAAATAGGTTAGAAGCTTGCGTGATGTATCGGCGTTGTCGAAATATTTAGATTGAGATGATATGTGAATGTGAATCATTCAAAAATTTGATGCAGTTATCTATACTGTTTTATTAGAAAAATGTATTCTCTCTTTTTTGTTTGCACTGTAATGAGGGATTATTATTGCTTTCAAAAATAGCGAGTATATGTAATGCAACTATTTACGTAAGTAGATGGCCACATAAATATCTCGATTTTGGATTGTGTGAGCCGCAACTTGTTATACAATCGAGAACATTGTCTATTATCGTATGTGTGTATGTGACTATAAACCCGCGCACACACGCACATACTTACGAATGTATGATGTATGCACATACTGCGCCGCCAGTAAGTTGCTGCGTGAATCTAATAAGGAAAAAATGCTCCTTGTATAAACTTCCTCATACTATCGTGATGCAGATGCAGTAATCAGCAATTAGCAATTCTTCAAAGAAAGGTCCCATAAGAATCTCTTTGGTTAAACCACTTTCACACAAACTCAGAGTGTGTACATTTTACGTAACTTTACCTTGAGATATTAACAAATCTTCCAGCAGTGCAAATACTATACGTAATTCGTTTGCATATAACATGTTTTTATCAAGGGAATTTCACATGGCTTTAGAATTCTAGTTTCAATTAATAAATACATTTTTACAGTGGCAAATAGTAAGTAAAAAGATATAGTAATACTATTAATATTAACTACAGCAATAAATAATAGATACTGACATTTAGTTTATATTAGATTATGATAAGAGATAAATAAAAAAAATATATCTACATAATTTCTAATGAAAACATTGGCATTTTCTATATCCGTGCGGTAGTTGTATCATTATTAAGAATGAAAGGACACAAAGACCGTTACGGTGTTAAATGCCACAGAAGATGGATCTTTCACATATAATGAATTATATATATTATACAGTATTTGTTGATTGCATGACGATAATTGCTGTATTAATATATTAATGTAATAAATTACATGCCGGTTCATATGTACCTATTTTTGTATACTACTACACTGTTGTATAATCCACATTTAAATGGGTTTGCCTTTCGAAAACTGAGTAGAAATAATTATACCATAATATCAATATGTTCAATGATAAAATGCAATTAAGAAAAGAAAAGAATTTTCCAGATAATTGAAAATTTCTTATTTTAATAGAACAAGCTGTATATTTTTTCTATATTTTGGAAGACAATATAATTTATATACTAGCTGGGTATCTTTTAGTTTATAGTCATAGTAGTATTAATAATAAAATTGAGGTTCGTGGATATATGGCTTTATTATACGATAGTGAAAACAATAATTTTTTTTCCTATTGGCAAAGATAAATATACGTTTTGACTGAACCGATAGAATATGTCACCAAGCGGGGCTAATTGTTGGAATTACTATAGTAGCAAGAACAATGAAAAAGGAATAACACTAGGAACGGAACCGAGTTTCTGCCTACCTGGCGTCATCAGCCTTCTCCGAGTGTATAAACCCACTTTCATCGCTGATGAGCTGAAAAGAAATTTCTCAAAACAATACAATACTAGATGACCCGAGGGGTGTTGTCGAACATCTAAATAATTTCTTTTCAACCGTAACTACAAATTGTGCGTAGTATGCGTACATTTTATAGTTTGACAAAATTCGCTGTATTAATGAATATGATATGCCTATTTCCTCAGCAACAGCACGTATGGAACTATGAGGTGAGGATATTTTTTCATACTCTATTTATTTATTTTTATATGTTTTTAAAATTAAAAATGTTTTTCACCGCCTACTATTAATTAAATACTAATTAAAAACTACATTTTCTAAAAACCGCTTATTCTAAAAGAAGCAATAGAGATAGGTATAAGAATATCTATAGCTTTTCGATAGAGGATTCAATTCTACATCACATGATGTAAAAATATACAGGCCGTTCCATTTGAAAAAAATACTTTTAGTACTAAGAAGTTACCCCAAATCAACCCTAAGTTATGGAACACACTGCATAATTTTGTTTACTTTTTATTCCCTGGCTAAATAGTAGAGGACTCATACCCTCCGCAGTTAACATAAAAAATACTCTCTACCTTTTACTGTACAGCCGTTATACGCATTTACAGCATCATATTTTTTTGAGCTTTTTCACAAAAACCAAAATAACTCGGAAAATTAAAAAAAACTTAAAGTATCAAAGTTGGCCATGACTTTCTATGTAACCGGAGGTGCGACTTAGATGAAATTATTTTTTCTAAAGAGATCATAGCCAACTGTGCTGTCCCCCAAAGTTTCAAAATCGAGATATCGTTGCAAAGTCAAAAACTTTTAATGGACAGTTCCGTGAATCACCTGTATAATAATAATAATAATAATTCACTTTATTGGCTCATAACTAGATACAAATACATATATTGTATGATGTATATAAACCAAAAGGACTAAATAGAAAAAAAATATTTGTTTTCACTACCATATGATAAAGCCTCAATTCCACGAATCTGATACTTACTATTAATATAATTTATGATATAAAAGTCTTAAAACGTATAATAAACAAAAACACAGCAGGTTTTAGGTTAGATCAGGTGCGCAGGCTTCCTGCATAAAAGTCACAGTGGGCGTCTATTGCCGATAATCACAGCATAAGATCCAGTTAAAATCAAGAACTGGAAAAAGATGTACACTGCCCGACAAAATTAATGTCGTTGTCCACAGCGAATTTTCGTGTTTTCCTATCGATTTTTTTAATTGCCAAGTATTTTTACAGGTAGGTAGCCCAAGAAATCTCCTACCTACACAAGCTGATGGCAGCAGAACGCGGGTCTATTTAAACGATGCAGTAGTTTTGATAATCACTGCGTTATAGAAGACGACATTAATTTTGTCAGGCAGTGTATACTGAAACACAAAATTCAGGTCTCCCTAAACTTTCTTCGTGAGCAAATAATACATTTAATTCAAATATAAACATATTTGAGGCAGCACTCTACGAAAACTTGAGCGCTTAATAAAACAAGGGCCACATTTTAAGCAAATACAGGGAAACATTATATTCATAAAATGAAATGAAATAATATTTTAGGGAAACATGAGCTTTGAATTTTGACTGTACATACAAGTATTACTCTCAATCTCTTATTGCGTTGCTAAATTAGGTAGATTTTACCAAGGCAGCATAGTGATTAATTGATTCCTGACATAGTTAGTCGGATGGGTTTTGGGTGGACTGGACTGGCAAATGCGATGGGACGAGCCGTCCCGGGCTAGGATTGACGCATAATGCGCACTTTTAGAGTGAATGTATCGTTCTTGACTTTCACTGAATAATACTAACATAAATAACAAAAATATAATATTGAATGGTATCTTAAACAGTTCTAAAGCTAAATACGAGTATGCAAAAATGTAATACACCAATCATATATTCATTACATAGATAGGTACTAGAGAAGATTCCACAATTGATAACCCAAACCTATTATCGGACTATTTTCAAGTGAATAAATGCAAGGCATTATACTGTACAATGATATGGCATAGTATCACGTTATTGTATAATTTTCCAAAAGTAGTAACGAGCACAATATATATTTGTGATACAACTAATACCACAGTGGGCACAATAAATCCTTCTCTTCTGTTCGCGTGCAACATTTCAACTTACTTTATCATACCAATTTCAGAAAATGTGTTCGAAAATGTGTCCTTCCACTTCGATACATTTATTTATTCGCAATTGGAAAAATTGCACACAACTAAGAAGTGTTTCCGGCGTAATCCTTGAACAAGCGTTGGTGATTCGCTTAATCATGTCTTCCCTCGTTGGCACTTCTGTATAAACTTCAGACTTTAAGTGGCCCCACAAAAAGAAGTCATGGGAAGTAAGATGAAATGTTAGTTTATGTTAACACAAAATCATGTTTGCTTGCTTCTCTTTTTTGTGCATTTTTTCTAGACGTCTACAATCATGTTTTTTGCTATTATAGCGCAATCTGGTACGAATCGAAAAAAAGTTTCAAACAAAAATTACATACTTGATGGCGTAGAATCCGAATCTGCAATACGAAATGGGGGTTCCCATTTAAGATTTCAAAGTTGTCCCCCCTTCCACTCTGGGGGGTGAGGTGGGGGATGGAGTTCGGCACCATTCAGTGAGCCCCCTACATTATAACGAATCTTATCAAAATCTTTTTTTGATTTGATGGTGTGTTTTAGAGATATTCCGTTGTCTCAAGATAAAAAAAAAATTACCTGTATATTTACTGGTAAAGTAAATGCTATAATATTGTGGTGAGTAGTGGTAAAAAAAAAACTATTTACATAGTAAACGAAGATTTTTTAAAAGAAATATGATTTCAGATCAGAAATAGAGTGACATCCCTCACATCTAAAAATGATAAAAGTTACAAAATTAGCAAAGTCGAAGGTATCGGTTACTTACCGATAAAGTACAATAAACACCACGTTAGTTTCTATTACGAAAAATTTCAATTGGGACCTGATATGTCAATGAACGTATTTAGCACATGTATTTTTATATATTCTCGGTCAATTTACAAGCAAATAGTATTGTTTACTTACGTTTGACTCTTTTATAAAATAAGCATTACTTAACTTACTTTTAAGGCCAAAAGATCTCTGCCCTAATCTCTAATAGTCTGTCAAAAATGAAATAATAACAAGTTACTAGTTGTATCTAGTTCTCACGAATGTTTGCTCGAATATCGCCTTCAAAATACCATTAATATATGAAAAAGCGCCTATTTTTAATTATTTCCCAATTCTTGTCATTACAGCGACAATTAATATTTGCCCTACTTAATTTTAAGAATTTGACCACATTATGTCGGAATCGAAGGTGTTGAAAGAGATATAAGTCGAATTTTAAATTCTTCGGAAGAAAGTGAGTGTCCATATAATAACCTTGAGAATGCGTTTTCAGATATTTAGATGCCCAAGTACTACATTAAGTCTCAGTATCACCTTTATTTGTAATTTTTCACCTTCAGTTGATGAATTACCAATTCGATGTTAACTCGAGGGTCATTCGAAATAGTCAAATAGAATTTTTATGTTATGTTTAGAAAAAAAAAGTAGGTTATACATATTTGAATTTATAAAGGAAAACTGTAAATACTTATTTTAAATAATAAAAATTTAAGCAATTCGCTAAAATTAAATCGTTGTACTTTAAAGATTACCTACGTGCGTTGCATATACATGTATGGATAAGTGCTATGTGGTAAACAAGACCACGTAATTTCACATTCACTTTTACTTTGAACTTGAAAAGTATGCGGTAATACGAACTCCATAATTCCACGTTCTTCAATGAACCTGATTTAGATCAATGGCTACATTAGACTGTACAGTTTAATGAACTTGGCCTCATTGATCTTGATTGTAAGTTACGGTTATTACAGTTGTATTACTAAGTAGTTTTACACAAATACAATAACGGCGGTAGATATAATAGCTGTGGTGTCAGTCTGACATTTCTTGTATAATCTGGATATACATCTAAAGTATATCATTATATCATAAATGGTAGATTTATTCACAAATTTTAAATGTCAATCCTAAATATGTATAGCATATGATTTCTATAGATTTCTTTTATATATTCCTATGTATTGTTACATTGCGCAAATACTAAAACAAAACAACTCTTATTGCGCGTATACTACCCACCGCTTTATTTAAAACTATTTCTCCATTTTGTTTTTACTTATAATATCCACTACTTACCGCAATATTAATTCCAAAGGATTTTCATCCGTTTCCATCGTTTTTGTTACTTCTATGAACAGTTCGGCTTTGTAGAAAGTTTCTCAATTTCACGTGCTGAAACATTTTAATCATTAAACATCTCATTTCCTTTTTGATGATAATTGCAAATAGCAGTGTTGTTTTAATCGATATTCTTAAAAAGCAACGTTAACAGTTTATTTAAGTACTTTGTAATTAAGGAACTTACGGTATCAAGGTTTACATATTCCGCCAATAAGTGTTCAATTTTATGTGGGATTGATTCAATTATATCTGATATGCAACTGCATTTCCTGTTCGGTCATCTTTTGTTTCATGCTTCTTGATTTTTTTTTCTGATAGTTAATTTGAGCTTCACATGTTCGATTGATTCTTTGTGTCTCCCCAATCAACATCTAATCCTCTAATTCCTAAAACACTTTATTTAGTCAGGAAGGATTTCTTGTTTGTTTAATGAATGTATGTATTACCATGTTATTTATCTGACGCCTACTGGTTTGTTGTAAGAATCATACCAGCAAATGCAATGAATGGGAAATAAACTCGCTAGTCTAGTGTGTTCCACTTAATCTTGACAGTAGAAGTTCTTATGGGGAATTTGTGTCCCTTCATATCTTTCCCAACTTGCATCAATATATCCTTTTCCATTTCCCATGTTGTATTTGCTGTAAAATTTAAGTTAATGGCATTGTTTGGTAACATGTTTATCTATAAAACGTCGTTTTATATCACGTTAATCATAGCTGATTATTCTGTTTTATTAATGTTGAAATAACAAACTAACTATAGTTATTACTGATATTACTGGTCTAAACATCAAATTACACTACTTAGATTTAATCAACGTAGTACCAGATTTATAAACTTCGTATATGGGTCATTTCATATCAACCGGAACACATAAAAAAATTGATGTTTTGGATTTTTTTTATATTTTATATCTGAAGTCTGCCCAAAATTAGAAGACACGTATTTTTTCCTAAAGCTCAGCAGTATCTATTTACAAAGAAGTCATGTTGTTTCGTTATGCATAAATTAAAAGAATAAAACAAAATACATATAAATCACGGTTTATTCTAAAGTCGAAATTATAGATTTTGTTCTATGATGATGTTCTATGAGAATATTAGAAAATGGACAACTTAAAGGTATTCTTTTAAAAAATATAAATAATCATAACGTAACGTACAGTACTGTATGAATATATTTTATTACATTTTCTCAAAAATTTAATTTCGCGGTAAACATAAAGTAAAAAATATTATTTTACTTAACAGGAGAAAAAGGGGTCATAATGAATTACAATCTAATTTAAGCACTATTAAATGAAAATGTATAATTTAAACTTTAAAATAAACCAGGATAAATATAAAAATGATCCAAAACATCAAATTTTTTAGGTGTTTCGGTTGATATGGAATGACTGCAGACACATATTGACGACTGATAATGCATTTGTAGTGTTAATGCGAAATGTACGAAGTTTATAAATCACTAAGTTGATTTAATTTATATATACCCGACTTCGTAAGTTCACCTTATCGTTTACCGCGGCCTGAATTTAGTTGAAAACGGAACTAAATTACTTTTTCACTAAATCGGCCCTTGATTAATTGTAAATCATGGAAAAAATATAAAAAAAATTAGGTTGTTTAGACTTATTTTTTAGAGGAATTATTTAAAATTAATCGGCTTCTATTAATACTTTTTATGCATTTATCATAGTCTAAAATAGTAGAGTGTAATGTAAGTAAGTACGGGGACAAACAGAAAAGTGTGGGTACCTTCTGGATGTTCTAAGAGGCAAATTCTCTAAATACTATTTATTTATTTTATTGATTTGCTCTATGTCAGCTTTTTCTTCTATATTTGAATTCAATATGGTATGTAATAATGTATAAAAAGAAGAAAAACGTCCTTACATTCACCAAAAGTTAAATATATTTAAAAACTTTTGGTGAATGTAAGCGCGGTTTTTTCTTTTTATATATTATTTTCTTCTATTTCAAAACACTGAACGAGGTAGTTAAAGAGGATTTCTGTTTGCAAACTGCGGCTTTCTACAGATTTTTCTCCTAGCATATCGAAAATATGTTTCTTTGAAAATATTTTAATGGACTTTCCTAAAGTGAATTAATCATTCGTTAACAGTACTATTAAATCTATTTTTATAATTATTTAAATCCAATGGTTGTAATTCGTAATATAAAAAACTATGCTGCCACACGAAAAGATATTTTAACAATAATCCAGTTTTATGTTTCAGAAGGGGTGTTTTTTTATTACGAACACTATCAACATTACCATATAAATAATAATACAATAAGGATGCGGGCTATATGTATTTGTTTATATATTTGATACTGGAGTGTTGACGAGATTCGCAATAAAATAAGTAACTTTCAAATGAGCAAGTGATCGTACGTAAAAATTTTATATGTTTTTACAGACACTTCAAGTTATCTTTGGTAATTTTTGGAATGTGGGGACTCGCAGGTTTTTTTTAATGTCTCAAAGTTGATGTTGATAAATAAAGGGAGAAATAACCAATAATATTTTTTTTACTTATGTGTTAACACACGTCTAGCGTTCTGTATAAAATAACTGATAAAAAGTTTCCAAAATGCAGAGAAGTTTTGCTATTTTTCCTGTCTAAAAAGTAACTCTAAACAACCTGATTTTTTTTAGTTTCTTTTTAAGATCTACAACTAATCAAGAGTTGATTTCATGATGAAAATATAGTTGGTTCCGTTTTTAACTAAATTCGGACCACTGCGCATTACTTAGGTTTTCCAGAACTGAAGAGTACTTTATTTTGTTGGAGGGCAAGCTAAATATAGCTGTTTTCACTTTGTTGTGGTTTTTTTAGTGTATTTAATATTCTACCTTAAAGATATTTCTTACATTTCATATTATTAATATGGGCTGTTCCTATAAAAACGTCATCAAGTAGCGCATGAAATTTGAAATAATTTCAGATGTATTTTAACCTTTCATTGATCAAACTGAGAAACGTCAAAAGCATTGTTTGTCACGCGACCTGCTTGATGACCTCGAAAATTTGCTTTGTACGGCCTGTCAAAACATGAGTTGCACGTGTTCACCACTGGCGCCACTTACCGAAGCTTTTTGAGAAAAAATATTTATCGTTGAGTTAATAAATGTCATATTGACAAGTGTTGAAGTCAATATTTTCCAAAATTATATTAAATAATTCGCTTGCTTTGTCAAAAAACGAAGTATTAAGTTTTTAAAGTTGCGTTTCACTTCTTATTTATTATTTAACTTAAATATTTATTTGGTTACATAGTTTTGTACTATTTAATTTTGACAAAAACCAGGCTGGCATCAACTGTACCTGCCGTTACTATTATTTTGATATGTCTTATCGGAATCTGGTGTAACATTCAATTCAATGGATATTTGAATGATCCGTCAGGCCGCATAAAGCAAACTGTCCAAGTCATCGAGGCATGTTGCATTTTGTCAAAAAGGAGTTATTCTCATAAGGTAACCTGAGGACGTTTGTAAATAAACACTCGTTATATGAGGTATAGTATAAATCTAATACTATGATACCTGTACCATATCATTTTTACAAAACAGAAACGTTTCGCTTAACATAACTGTGTGATTTAACACAACAAAAATAGCTGTATTAAAATTATAATAACAGATAATACTTTTTCAGTTAAAATGTTTTCATAAAGTGGTAATAAGTTGTGGTTTTGTTCAGGTAACAAAATCTGTTGCTTTAACCTAGTGATATTTTTAAACTGAGTAAATTTTAATTAATTTTACACTTGTTGTTTTCGCGGTTAATTATTATGTTAAATTATTGCTTATTAGCTTACTTCTATCTGAACTAACGTAAGTAGAGTTGATAAAACAATAAAATTTAAAATAATAATAATAAACCCTTATTTTGTCTGACAATGAATTTATTGTATAATCAATAGTTTTATTACACCCTAATAAAAGAAAACTTAAATCAATATAAATAGGATAGACATAATTATGTAATTGCTTTAAATTGTGGTTTATATCCAAGGGTGCACTTTAAGACTTAAATGTCATTGCAACAACGTACGCAGCTTTCTATTCTTCCAGCTCTGTTGCCCTCCTATACCTGTATAACAATACGTTCTATAGGTTATGTTTCCTTCAATTTTAATAACATCAATTTGTTTATATATATATAGCTAGTAAGTGGAAGGAACTGTAATTATTATTACTGATGACTACTTCTTTAATTATTAGAGAAAGGAAAAATACAATAAATTTTAATATATATTATAGAGTTATTAAATAAATTGTTTTTAAATTGATTAAGAGGTAGAAATGCCGCTTTTGCAATTCAGTATCCAAAATTATGGGATAGTCATATTTGCTTTGGAATACTTCATACACACTTACGCCTACAAAATTGCAAATTCGTGACAAATTAGGCACGGTTCTAATTAAATGGGTTCAAATTCCACGTTCCACCTTCGTTTGTGAAAATATACAATATCATGAGATTATATCTTTCTTTTCTGCGATTAATGATTAGATAATGGTACGATATTGTAGTACAAGATCTGAAAAGTGCCGGTGCATTGCTACGTGATGTTCCGGTAGGTGGCGTCCGTCACGAACCACGACTTCGAGGGAATTTTACACGTCAACCAGTAACAACAACCTATTGCGTTATCAGGTACGAACACCATCATCCTTCTCATCTCCAATAACCTAGATATTGTGCAATAAAGTCACCGCATAGCAATAGACGGTACCATGTAATATGCTTACATGCATACAGCCTGCTTTGCTTTTATATTCAGTACGGTTGATGTTGATCTATAGAATTTACCTATACATAATGCATTTGTATATATAATTTTCTTATCAATTATGGCTATATGAAATTAATTAAACGTTGCTTCAGGTATTTATATTTATACTGCATTGAACCCAAATCTACTTATCTATAACATCTCTCAGCTGTATATATAAATTATGGTCACACAAATGAATGACTATATAGAATGAAAATTATATATTTCTAAATGAATATTGATTTTTTTAAATAAAGTTTATAAATGTCTTTTTACCTAATAAGCACTCTGTTCTGTGTTTTATGCATTTATCTGACCCAATATCTAAAATTGATTGCAGCTAATCATGGAGTACGTTTATGTCGTGAGAGTAGCATCCGATCGAATTTTATCCGATGCGTAACTCCCAAAAAAGGATGCGACATATACACGTCCGATTAAAAATTCGATCGGATAAAGTCGTTTAATTCAATCTGATAAATTTTTATAATTGAATTTTTGGATTGGATATTTACTTTTTGTTTTATGATGTAAACGGGGATTGAAATAAGTGGATTACACATACACATGTGTAACATATCTAACTTCACGAAACAAATTTGTGACGCGACATTTGACAGACACGGAGCACAGTTTGAGGTTATGTTTTGTGTTCCCACGGGCATCGTTTAGAATGACCCATAAAATGAAAAGACAATTCTGGACAACTGAAGAAGTTCTAAGAACTTCTTCTTAGTCCTTATAACTTTTTTAATAGATTTATATAAACCTTACATGCGTAATACTTCTTCTTAGCTAAAATAGTCAGTACATGGCGCTTCAGATATATCTAAATTACCTACCTGCTAGGTAGTGGGTTTCAGTTCATCCTTTTACATTCTTAACTAACTTTGCATTTTCTTAAAACATATGTAAGGTTGCAATAAATTTATCAAACCTAAATTTACAGTTACGCGTTCTTCATTGTAAATTTTGATTGATCTTTTAGTTTGCCCAGTTTTGACCTGACCACAGTTTTTACACGATATTTTACAAATTTCGAAATTCTCTAAACAGTTTATTTGATCTTTAAGGTTTCCTAAAACAGTTTTAGGCCTGTTGTCTGAAGTAAAAACAATTTCCAAGCTGCATTTGAAGAAAAGCTATTGCAGGCGATTTGTGTTATTTTAAAATAAATTGATAACTTAATACACATTAATTTTTAAAACTTATTACTGAATCTAAAAAGGTTTTGTTCAATGCATGATTTCGTTAATTAATGTATTTAAAATTTTTACCGCAAATTTGTTAAAAAGATAAGAGTGATTGAGATTCGAGGTTTTTAAAGTAGAGGAAAAAATTGCAGGTTTATAATATATTACTCAGATATCAAACCTGTGTAACAAATATAAGTTGAGTCCTGTTACAAAGACGAAATTAAAATTCAATATTGAAATCCAAGATTTTTCCACATATGCAAAATTTACCAGATTAATGATGAGATTCTACGCATATCTGTAGTGTCTGTAACAGTAGTCTGTAAAACTGTTAGCATGTATTGTGAATGCTTACAGACTTACCTACATATAATCTTACAAGCACTATAGATTTGCACAGAATCTCACTATAAATGCGGTGTTTGTAAAAAAGTGTATAGTCAAAGAAATTGATATTCTAAAGCAGATTCAGAGAACATATTACAATTTTAACAAGTCTGCTTTAGAATATCATTTTATTAATATTGGGTATACTTTTCGATAAATCAGTTAAAGGTAATTAAGGTTTCAATATACAAAAAAAGTAATAAGAACCTATTGAATACAGACTTATGGCACCTCAGCTACAAAAATTTGTAATTCATTGACGATAATAGTCCTGTAATTTGTTTTTCATCTTTTGTTACTAAAATACAAATATTTTTATAAATAATATTACAGCAGATTTAATTTGTATGCCAGAAATGCTAGCATGGCTATTGAGATGTAAGTACCTATATAGTGTAAAATGTGTAAAATAAACTAAGTGTTAGAAAGAAGTTTTCTTAATTGGTATATTCGTTAGATGTCACAATCCTCACATACCTTTAATACAAGTATTGTCATGATATTTTTTTTGTAAGAATGCTGATCATTTATAGTATTGTTTATTCCGATTGGCTTATATTAATGAAATAATCGAATGTATAAGCAGAGANGCGATTATCAGTAAATGCTCAGAAAACGCAAGTGGTCACGTTCACAAGAAAAAGAACGTAGTAGGTCTACAACCACTAGTGATAGGAGGCGAAAGGATTGCATATGCCAAAGAGGCGAAATGCCTGGGGTACGGTTTGATGAAATACATACATGGAGCCCACATATCTAGAAAACAACCAACAAAGCCACTATCGCCCTAGGTAGGTGCAGAAGACTGTGTGGAAGGAATTGAGCTCCGAGATGACTCTCCGGTTATACACAAGAGTAATTAGTCCATGATAACGTACAAAGATTGCCGTGTCTGTGCGCCACGGGAGCAATGAGATCGACTCCTACCACCGCAATGGAAGTAATTCTAAACCCGCCACCGTTACATATTTACATACAAGGATCTGCAAGGTGTACAGTACATAGACTTTTGCATAGTCAAGTACCGATAAGTAAATCGCATGACACTGACTAATAAAAACTATTAGAAGAACTCAAGACGGCACCCCTTTTAGGAATGCCATGTGATGCCATGGTTTAAAAATTGAACCTAGGTAGAAAATATCAGGTTATAATACCAGATAAGAAGGACTGGGAGATAGGTAGTTCAGTAAGAGCGGACTCAAACTGATATACAAACGGCTCTAAAACGGACTACGGCTTCGGAGCTGGAATATATGCAAAGAAGTCCAAAAGGGCTCTTTCAGTAAGTTTCAGCAAAGACAGAACCGTGTTCCAGGTTGAGGTTGCTGCAATTCACCATTGTGTCAGAGAAATAGAAAGACCAAGCCAGACAAAAGCATTGCTATCTTCTTTGACAGTCAGTCCACACTTAAAGCGATCAGTTCCGTAGGTATGGACTCTAAACTGATTTGGGAGTGTGTAAGTGCCCTAAATGAGGTTGGCACCCAAAGGGAATTAACATTGACCTGGGTGCCTAGCTACTCGGACGTGAGGGGAAATGAGGCGACAGGCAAGCTGGTCAAGCGGTTTGTCATTCGTTGGAGTTTGCCTTTCTTTCGGCACTACCGAATCCATCAATAAATTGATACATAATCGGTCCAGAGAGTGGTGGTAAAAGTCACCAGGACAAAGACAGGCGAAAGAGTTTCTAAAGAAACAGATGCCTCAATTTATTAATGATCTACTGAATAAAAATAGAAAGACTATCAAAGTAATAGTAGGTCTGCTGACTGGTCACTGTAGACTAAATAGGCATGTGTACAACATAGGCCTCGTAGATGACGCTACTTGCAGATACTGCTAAGAGGAAGAAATACCAGTTCATGTGCTGTGCCAATGTGAAGGTCTGGCGAGGACAAGGTTTCTAGCATTGGGGGAGGAGAATCCCACAGCTGGCAGCTACACTAAAAAGCCGCTCTCAAAGATTATAGGGTTAAGAGGAAAAAATTAGAGAGCCTCTTCTAGAAAGAAGGGGATACAATAGATCTGAAAAGGTCGCGGTGAAACAGGTCTGTAGGCCACCCCAACCCTAATCTAATCTAACCAATTAAAAGTATGGATATGGTATTAGCAAAAAAAAAAAACCAGAAATACTTCTCTTCAATCCTTTACTTACTATAATTATCGACCGGTTTCGGCTTTAGGCCATCATCTGGACGCAATCCGTTAAAATATAGAATTTAAAGCTACGTCATGTATTTCAGATTTGTTGTTATACTTTAAAAACATTAATAATAAAATAAAATATAGAAATCAGACAATGTACAAATGAATTAGGTGAACACGTTAAAATTTAAAGATTTGCGTTGTGAATGTGAAAACGGACAGTCCGTTTAAATTTTAACTAACTAAACGGTAACAGATGAGAAAAATATATATAAATAAATATATAAATCTGTGCAGGGTATTTCGTAATCTGGGTACAGCCTTCAAAATGCTTTTTCTTAAATACAATACCCCCATTATTATTCCATTTTTAGAAGGAATTCGTAATTTTTTAACAAATAAAATATAACAGGATTAAACTTGTTCATTTCTTTGATTTTCTAAAAAATATGTCGCTGACATTCTTTGAGAAAGACGCTTGTAATTTAATTACCACTAAGCATCCAATTTTGAAATATCTAGTTACAGATCTACTTACACTTTTAGATGTGTTTATACTTTAACTTTAATATACTGGATGTTTATTACTAAAGTGACAATTCAGGCAACTTCAATTGAGGATTCATTTTTTTAAAATAAAACGCTCTGTATATGTTATTGAATTTGTATCAATAAATACTTTTATGTCTAGCTCTTCAATTTTTCGAGTTATTACAAATGCAACGTATGTGAAGAATTCGAAAACATTTCGTGGATATTCTGTCTACGCTAAAGACTGAACCCACAGACATTTTAGTAAGTTTCGACATTATATCGCTATTCACTAACATACCCACGGAGGACGCACTGGCCTTACTTCCAGAACTTGGACTACAAGAAGACATCATTGAATTAGTGAAACTGTGCTTATCCACGACATACTTTTTCTATGAAGGAAAATACTACGAGCAGAAGAACGGAACAGCAATGGGAAACCCTTTATCACCAGTAATAGCCAACTTGTTTATGGAAGCATTTGAAGAAGCCCTAAGTTCCAGCGATATGAAACCCAAGTGTTGGCTGCGATATGTCGACGATACTTTTGTAATATGGCAACACGGAGAAGAAAAACTACAACAGTTCTTGGAACACATAAACTCACAGCACCCAGCCATCAAGTTTACCATGGAGAAAGAACAAAATGGAAATCTTCCTTTTCTGGATGTTATGGTTAAGAAAACAAAAGAAGGAATGCTACAGCACGCAGTATATAGAAAGAAGACGCACACCGATAGATATCTGCATGCAAGATCTCACCATCATCCGATGCAGAAGAAGACATTAATACAAACATTGCTCTCCAGAGCCGAAACCATCAGTGACGAACAACATCTTACCAGTGAAAAGATACATTTGGAGAAAGCACTAAAGAAGAATGGTTACACTGACATCGACATAAGGAGAGCCACTAAGAAGAAGACGACACTGGAGACAACTACAGAACCACGAAGAGGTATGGCGTGTTTACCTTACATAGCAGGAGTCACCGAAAAAGTAGGCCGAATTTTGAAGAAACGTAACGTACAAGTACGCTTCGGGACTGCAACGTCGATCCAGCAGTATCTACCGACCGCAAAGGATAAGATACCCAAGGGGCGCACAGAAGGTATCTACAAGATAACATGCCAATGCGGACAGTGCTACGTCGGACAAACAGGAAGAGCTATCGACATAAGAATAAAAGAACACGAGAGGGGCGCAAGATTAAGAAGGACCGAGCAATCAGCAGTGGCAGAACAGATGCACGACACCGGACACAAAAAGGATTTCAAGAATGTAAAAGTAATAACTACCACCAAGAACTAGGGGAAAAGATTCATCAGGGAAGCCATAGAAATAGAGAAGAATAAAACCGTTAACAGAGAAGAAGGTATCACCTAACAACACGTGGAAGAGCCTACTACGAACCGTCACGTCAATGGAGCGGAAACTACACGGTTGGATGCACCAGGGGCGTATATAGAAGAATGTCGGACCATGGAGAATCAGTTCAGTTATCCTGAAGAAGCTGTCAGTATGAACAGCGAAACGTCGAGCAAAAGTTTTGACACACGGCGAAACCCGCAAGAAGCTGTTAGTTATAGTTTTCGAGTTATTATAGTTTCCATTCATTTTTCTCTTTCCAATTTTTATTTTAATCGCAGTTAGATATATTTGTGGTGAGTGACAATTCTAAAAACGAAGGTAAAAAAATATTTACCATAACAATTCAAATAAATAAATCAATATGAATAAATAAAGAATAAACATTGTCGGGTAACATATAAACAAAAATGAATTAAAACAGGAGATTTTAGATGTAACTACTATTTTATCTAACTATTTCCTTTTGGTTTTTTTCCTTTTTCGTCGCTTATAACAAAACTCTTAACAATATTTTGTAAGACGTATCAAACTTTATTTATTGTGTCTTTTTCAATTACTGATTAAAAAAAAAAACATATGTTCGTTATTTAAATATTGCAACTATATATAACATATCAAATTACCTTTTCACCATATTTTACTTTGTATTGTGTTAACTGACCTGGCTTGGATAGCATCAATAACTGGTCGAATAGGAATAACTTGAGACACCTCCTGGAAACGATCTCTGCATGCATGTCGTTCAGATTAGCCCCGCTCATGCTCAAACTCTCCCCTGAAACACATTTGGTTCCCGTGGCCACAGATATCACTTCCAGCTGCGAATCCCTGTTCATCACTATTCCGGCCAGTACTTTCCTCTTGATGTGCCAGGAATCGTTGGCCATTAGGGACGCGAACTTGTCCGTAACTAACCTGAGAGGTCGCAGAAAATTACATCGAATACATTAGAAACACAAAAAAATGGAGCAGTAACATTTAAATAAACAACTAAGGCATTGACCAACTAAAATATGGATATTCGGTTACAATGCTATTTCTTTTAAATAAAACTCTTGAGATTAGTGGTACCATTTTTTAAATCATTTTAATTCATTTTCATTGTTTCTGAACGTTTCAACGGAATTCCGTCTTTCTCAAAGGCATTTTTTTTAGAATTCCCATATCCTAACCTTATACAGTCACATATTTAATAATAATAATAATTTATTAAGCTGTCTAACAGAAAAGATCCATTTACAGGACAACAGCAACAATAAAGTAAGTGTGCATATACATACAGGCGAGTTTTTTATCTTGAGACAACGCAATATCTCTAAAACATTGCATCGAATCAAAAAAAGATCTTAATAAGATTTGCTATAATGTAGGGGGCTTACTGAATGGTGCCGAACTCGATCCCCCCCCCTCCCAGAGTGGGAGGGGGGACAACTTTGAAATCTTAAATGGGAATCCCCATTTTGTATTGCAGATTCGGATTCTACGCCATCAAGTATGTAGCAAGCAAACATGGTTTTGTTTTTTTATTTTAACATTAAATAACACGTAAGTAGATGTAAATCATTTCAATTCTCTCTTGTAATGTTATCGCCTCCATTATTTTTCAAATATTCAACACTAACTAATTTGTATTGGATTAATAATTAATAATCTAAATGGGGATCGGACAATGTGTAAAGTATTCACAGCTTATCAAGTACTGAATAAAGTACGGTTTTGCACCGTTGAATAGCATTCCAATTGCGAATAAATAAATGTATCGAAGTGAAGGAGCACATTTTCGAACACAAGGCTTTCTGAAATGGTAAGTTATGTTAAAATAAAAAAAAAATACAAAATCATGTTTGCTTGCTCCTCTTTTTTATGTATTTTTTCTAGACGTTCACAATCATGTTTTTTTTTGCGATTACAGCGCAATCTGTTACGAATCAAAAAAAAAGTTTCAAACAAAAACTACATACTTGATGGCGTAGAATCCGAATCTGCAACACAAAATGGGGGTTCCCATTTAAGATTTCAAAGTTGTCCCCCCTCCCACTCTGGGGGGTGAGGTGGAGGGATTGAGTTCTGCACCATTCAGTGAGCCCCCTACATTATAACAAATCTTATTAAGATCTTTTTTTGATTTGATACACTGTTTTAGAGATATTCCGTTGTCTCAAGATAAAAAACTCACCTTGTATACAGGCTGTATCCGATATAGAGGTAAATATTTTAATATGTAGCAGCTGTAATCATTTACGATCAAGAAGTCTTAATGCACAGGGGTCTATCTGTAAGCATTAATGAGAAAAAAAATATTTTGTAAATGCCGTGGGCTAGAGCCGCACCTGTGTCCAACCTAAATGCTGTCCCGAGTATACCCCCACATACCACTATCATTCAGCGATTACCGCTGTTAGTTTTGTGTGGATTGCCGCTTGGAGTGCAAGCCACTTCGAACATTTTATTTAAATTCTTCCCGTCTCGAAAAAACGATCCTTTTCAGGACCATCATGATTTCATATAAAGAAAATCGAAGCTTGATGCATCGGCAAAAGCGCGGGAATGTATAGATAGATAGTAAAAAGGTGTGTTTGCAAATTTTCTGTATCTACATTTATTTCTGTGTAATTCGATTCAATTCATTTTGCGTTATATGATTAAATAAATCCAAAAGAAATAACTTAGAATCATGTGGGACCGTTTATTAACAACTAACTTTCGATTCGACAAAGCGAAAGAAAAATATTTACTTTTTTTGTAACTACTGAAGTCGCATATTCGGTGAAACTCGAACGTCTTATCAGGATATTAAAAATAATACTTTGTAGACTTACGTAGAATGCTCTTAACAAAATAAGTTTATTTTATAAAAAGAAGAAATTTAAAATGCCTCAGTTTTGCTATTTTTACAAGGGGCCTTTATTTATTCAGAATGACGTTAAATAAACTTGCGGCATACCATTAAGAATAATACTGAATGAGTGCAATGTATTTATAAATAATACCACGTTTAGCGGGTGCTTAACATGACGTTTCCTTGCATCAGGCCCGGACTAAAGAATTTTTGGCTCCAAATTTAACTTTTTTTTTATTTTTTAATGATGAAATCCGGTTTCGGCGGGTTTGTGCTTTATATGTCATGTAGTTAACACCCACGCAAATTTGTTTTTATTTGAATACACCCTGTATAGTCACTACAACGTGGGTGTCTCCTAAAACGGTTCCCACATAGCAAGGGAATAATTGATATCGTACTTATTGTTAATTATTCTATTAGTAAACCAGTTACGATACAATTGTTCAATTGTGGTGTTTGTGAAAATAGCACGTATTTAAAAAATGCCGGTAAGTGTAGAAAAGAAATCGGCTACACGAAGAAGGGCACTCTGCGTGTGATAGCAGAAAAATTAGGAGTGACAAATTCTACAGTATACTCATTTCACTATTCGTCGCTACCGAGACACCGGGACATTCGAAAACCGGAATCGCCAAGGTCCGTCACGGATAACAACCATCACGGAAGATCGACGCCTTCGAGTGTTGAGCAAGATAAATCGACAATTGAGGGCGACCAAAATCGCAGCGGAAATAAATAGGGGATGCGAACGACCGATATCTTTAACTAAACACCGTTTAAGGGAAGCGGGTTTATTCGTCGTTATATATTAACGGCTACAGTGATTGAACCACCACGATTTGGGGTTGCTTTAGCAGTGGGGGAACCAGAGATCTCGTAAAAAATGACGGTATTATGCGCAAAATGCATACGCCCAAATACACGGCAACATCTCACGACCTCTCCTTGCCAACCTCCTCTATTATCATTCAATCTGATTATTCATTTCGAGGCCAAGTACAAAAAAAAAGGATTGCACCTACCTTCCGATATTATCAGCCATCTGTTGTTCTTCGTACGCGACAGTGGGCTGTCTGAAATTCATCGCGATAGTCGACACATCGTCTTCGCCGTTATACATTAATTTAGACAAGGCGGCGGTCGCTGCGGCCTTTTTAGCTTTCTTCTTGCTCGAACCTAGTCGTCGACTTGTTAACAATGTGTGCGGGTGGGGGGATGGAGGGCGATTCTCGAAGTACGTGACGAAAACTCACGATTTTAAACTCGATTTTTCTCTTAAAAAAAAATGCTTGGAGACATTGCACGAACGTCCACACGTAACAAACTGCCATTTATGCGTCGGTAATTCGATAGAAATTTGGATCGCGAATTGATTATTCCAGAAGTATCTTAAAATATGGTTATATTGCCAACATTAGAAAGAAAAAAACTTTCTTCCATAGTTTCATTCACTATAAGGAAATAGAGATGAGCAAGATAGACTTACTACTTACTGATGTTAACTTTAACCTGGCGCAGCTGTTTTATAGTGATGTATAAAACTGTTTGTTTACGTTAGCAGCTACAACTGCTTCTGCTACTTTTAGTTAGCAGTTTAAAAAAGCTGCTACTTTTTGTAGCAGTTTTCCCTTAAGCTGGTTTTACACTTGTCAATTTCTAGATCAATAACTAGGACTTGGAGGACTTGATGTCAATAATGGTTTTACACTTGTCAACTTCTAGTTCTATTTTAAGTTCAATTTCTAGTTGTTTAAGTTCTGTTCAAGTTTAAGATGATATCCAACTGTTTTACATCTGTCAAGAAATTGATTGATTGCAAGAACTTGGTCAAGTTCTAGAAACTAACATACTTAGAACGTGTTCTATTTTTGCATCAAATTATCTTCAATTCTGTAGGAATTTCCGTAATTGGTACCGTGAAATAATTGACTCAGATTAATGTTATAAACCTGGTTACCGAGATATAGTTCCTAGGACTATTGTGCAATTGTGGTTGAGTTATACTTCTGGTCATGTTATATATATAATAAAAAAATAAATTTTAAAAGAAATACATTAATTAAATTAGAAAAAATCAAATTTTATACATCCCAGTGTCATCTATCTTTATTAAATTTGATTTAGAAGTGTGCCTTCTCACCAGCTAGATGGCATGCAGGACGAGAAATTTCCGATCGAGGGGCGTTGACATAAAAAAAATAACGAATAGCTCGTTACCTCTCTTATATTTTAGTACGCAAGAGGCAAGCGTGCAAGACTGGTGCCTAATTGTCCTCTCCTTCAAATTCACTGTTAATGACCAGTTTAAATGATATCGTAGGCATGATAATGTTGCACCTCAATCGTATTCAATCTCTTATGTAAAATTAAAACATAAGTGTGGATAAAAGTGATTTTATTTAATAAAAAAAAATACTAAATGTGAACTTGTTTAAAATCAGACATAAATCTCTGGATATTCTTATCTCAGGTAAGTACGCGAGTCCGTTTAATTAATAACACTAAAGTTTTATAAGTAGTTCCACTTCTTGCAATTTTAAACTCATAGTTTCAAACGTGTATACGTCTAAATCAAATTTCAAAATTCCCGCGATTTCTGACCGTTCAAACGGAGTTAAGCTAGGCTTAAATAGACGTGTGAGACAGTATGGCCAACCTTGATGGTAAATTACTGGATATTGGTTCGTAACGTAAATACATATCAAAATATAATACTACCAACTTATACAAATTTCCCCAAGTAACTGCAAACGGTTTAGCGATGATACAAACAATTTTCTAACCTCAAATTTTGCAGAACGTAAAAAATGAAATTTCTTATAAGTATAATTAAATTTGGATTTGACGAGGAATTCTGCGTACATCGGAGTGGTCAGGAATGTTCGAATGTCGGATCAGGGTCCTCGTACATCGTAGGTACTTCAGATCACGGAGTCTGGCTCAATCAGGACAGGAACATATCAGGAGACTCAGGAAAATCGTCGTTGAAGAAAAATTACCCAAAAGTGGTAAGTAATTTGGATAATATTTATGTGATGAACTTTGTTTAACAGTTAACAATTATTTTTAGGTTGTAATTTAGAATAAAATTGGATTTTATCGAAATAGCCGTTAAATTTTACAAGAACAAATTGAGATACGTCTGTCTCTAACAAAGGTCGGGTGTTGAATGGTTCAAATTGAAAATGTTTTAACTGACTTGAAAGCGATTGTCTTCGTCAAGGAGTCCAACTGTCTGTGAAAATCCGTTAATATAACCGAAATGAGGGGAACCTCCATTGTTTTATATATGAGAATGCCCATGTGACCAAAATGAACTGTCGAATGTTTAAACGAAATGAAAATAAATAATAATTACAAAATCTGGAATCGCCTTACAATTGAAATATGATAAAGGTATGTGTCTCTGAATTGTGAGAAAAATACATTTGAAATTTTTAAACACTTATTACTATGTAAAATTAACAATCTTAAAATTCATTACTCCACCTAAAAAGTAGGCAACCCAATTGTTACAGAACTCAATTTCCAGCAATTTCCCATGTCTTCCTGTTGACATATCAAAGCAATTGGACTGCCAATGCATATACAAACATTATTAGACTAAATTTGAATGAAATTAATACACAGTAAAAAAAAAAAAATGTCCACTTGAATTGAGCTTGAATCCAAATTTGATCTGTCAATAACTATTGTAAAAATATACTATTCAAATTCTAATATTCATATTCAATGTGTAGGTGTATCACTGCTGACCATCTTTACTTCCTGAAGGGAAAATTCTAAAGTAAAATGCCTTGAAGGACTTGCCAAATGCAGAGATTTCCTACATCACCTGGACATCGTCTGGCTGTCTGCTGCTACATATTATATCCTTTTTCTTTTATATCTAATTGGTTTTAAAATACAACTAAGTAAAACAGTAACATTCCCTTTTAAATCATAGTAGAGTATATGTATCATAACAATATATATGGTTACATCCACGTTGTATTATTGTACCCACTTGTTTTAGTTTCGATATTTACTATTTGTATATTTAATAATTTATTGGCAGTTATTATTTGATTCTTCTGAATTCGCCTTTGTTTTAAGTATGCAACATCACTCCAAGAAATAGTAATATCCCTGTTGTGACAGAGCGCTACCACCCCGAACGTTGCAAAAGAAACTAACCGATTCTAATATTCCCGATTTCAAGTTCTATTAATTGACAAATGTAATACAGCAGCAAGTTCTATTTTAAGAAATTGATCTCTGTGAAGATCCTAATATTTATTGACAAGTATAAAACGGCAACAAGTTCTAGTTCAAGAACTGCAAATTGATCAATTTTAAAGTCTAGAAATTGCTGAAAATATTAACAAGTGTAAAACCAGCTTTTAATAGCGGTGTAACTCGGCTCAAATAGAAATTTTTTTTTGTTCGGTTCAAGGTCCAACTAATGCTGTGACCAGTAGTGTAATACGATTTGAACGCAAAATTTGAACTGAAACTCAAAATCGATTTTAAACTAATACTAAAAAACCGCGCATAAGATATCCTGTTTATACGGTTTTTAATTTGACTCAGAAGTATCGATTTGATTCATACGGAGAAAAATCGATGACGTTAGTTAAAACATAAAATAGACAGATAGTATATTGTTAAATTCAATTTACCCTCACTTTTGTAATTCTGTGAGATTTTGACATATTCCACGCAAGAATGAATGATATTTTTAATATCTGCTTAACATAAACTCACAGTTATAGGTATATACATATAGACCAAATCATGAATGTTTGTAGTTACGTCATTAACAGGTCGATAAAGTGAAGACAAGCGTAGTTTCAAAAAATTGGAAGCATTCATATACACAAGCGAGATAGAAGTATATAACATAAGTCGTAGCTACTTAAGCTATATGCCCATATTTTATTAAGTATCAACAAACTAGTTGAAGTGAGATGAGACATGAGACAGTGCATGCAACCACGAAACTTTAATTCATTTTGCCGCTCCGTTGACATTTGATATCTGCTTTTCACTCGTTTTTACTGTTTATTTCCCTTCTTCAGTTTTGAATTTTTATTTACTTCTATAATTTCTTGTCTCAAAAGTTCTTTTTAGAGCTATAGTGAAGTAAATCGTTTAGTTTGTGGTAAGTTTAGAGGTGTTAAAGAAACATACAAAGACTTAAAAAACATTTTTTTAGTTTACAGTTCAAGATGTTCGGTAAACGACTTAGTTCTTCTTGCCAAGAGTTGGTCAGTCGTTTACTAGTGTATTTCGAGAAGGAAAAGCGAAATGGAAGTCCTTTAATATGCGTTGATGCGGTCCATGAGGTAAATTATAATTGGCTATAATTAAATTAAAACTGACATACAAATTGTAGAGAGTTGCGAATGCTTTGGGCATTTCTATGGGTACCGTCTACAACATAAAACGCAAGAAGGAAACTACATCTGCTGTTCCTTCATCGAATGCTTCAACAGCCTTGTACAAGCCACGATTAATGCCCCAAAACACGTGATGTGTCAGATAGAAATAAAATGGATGTGTGTAAAGTAATTTATGAGATGTACAATGACAATAAGTACATTTATGCAATTAAATTTCAATTCTAATTTAATATATTTCTATAGAAAAGCATGTAACAGTAAAAGCCTTACAAGAAATGTTGGAACATAGAAATATTTTACATACCAGCGTTTCCTCACTACAACGTTTACTGCATCTTTTGGGGTTTAAGTTTTAAAAAGGTGATAACCGCAGAGCTCTTATGGAGAAGAATGACATTTCCGCATTACGACTTTCCTTTTTAAGGAAGTACAACGAAACATCGATATCACCTTTAAAGAGAGATATCGTATTTCTAGACGAAACCCGGATATTTTCAAAGGGAAGTCAAACAAGATTGTGGCAGGATGACGATATAAGGAGTGTCAGAAAACCCAAAGGTTATGATGGTAAACGATATATCGTGTTACATGCAGGTACAAGAAGTGGCTTTATACAAAATGCAAGCTTGATATTTACATCAAAATCAAATACGGGTGATTACCACGGCGATATGAATAATGATTTATTTGCAAAGTGGGTTGAAACGCAACTAATCCCTAATTTAGAAGAACCATCAATAATTTTAATGGACAATGCTCCGTATCATAGTGTTCTTATTGAGAAGTCCCCAAATCAAAGTTGGACCAAAGGAAACATTATTGCGTGGCTAAATAACAATAACATTTTCTATGAAAATATGATGAATAAGAGCGAACTTCTGGAAATAACCAAGAGGCATAGGAAAGGGAAAGTTTATGTTATTGACGAATTCCTTCGGGCACATGGGCATGAAGTTTTTAAGACTTCCTCCATATCATTGCGATTTCAATGCTATCGAATTGATATGGGCACATGCGAAAGGATATAAGGATAAGAAGTATATTAGTCGGGATGGTTACGGCGATAAACAAGTATTGGAAATGTGACAAGAGAGCTTGGACAGCTGTACACCAGACATCTGGCAAAATTGCATAAATCACACAGAGAAAGTAATTAAAGAGTGGTACGAACGCGAAGCAAACATAGAAGACTTTGTTCTGACAGTTAATTGCAGGTCAGAAGATGAGAGCGAAGACACAAATTAAATATATTTTTAATTGCACTATTTTGTTCTTTCAATATTTACATATTTTGATTTAATTTACTGCATATTACGTTTTGTATATACCATTGTATAGAAATTATGTTTGCTACATAAAATAAAAACATCATCTTTCGTTTAATTAATCATTGGTAACATATATTAAACTAAATACTTTTATGTTGCTCGAATATTTTCTACATCTTGATTTGCAAATAGATTTTTGATATGAGAACTACATTATTGCGGTAATACATTATTTCATTGAGAACACATTTAATAATAAGCTTAGCCTGATCACAGTATATAACAGTAAGGACATGTTCGCAAAAATCCATTGTTCTTGAGTGGTCCATTTTGAATGACCTTCAAGCCCAGCTGCCATTTTGTAAAGCTGTTGCCGGGAATTTTCAAAGTAGAATAATTTATATTTTAAAGGAAGTAGAAAAATAGATTAAAAAAAATACACAAATTTATGCGTTTTTTATTCTGATTTTGTTGCAAATATTTATGAACAGTTTATAGTAATAAAAAACACGATTCCAGTAAAATAATATTTGATTAAGTGATACATATATTTGCAAGTGTTTTACGATAATTATGTTCATATTCTTTCCTTTTTATGAAATAAATCTTTGTTTATATTTTTATAGTGTAAAGATTCTTCCAGGAATAAATATGTTGTGGTTCTTTCTCAAATAAATTAATAAAAATGCAACAGCATCGGTGGAAGAGACTTTCAAATTTCTGACACGAATACACAATAACTTTTAATTAGGTTCAAGAGTTATGACTATATCGTTCTGTGCGATACAAAGATTGTTCCTTTTTATTCGACTACTTCATTTCTAACATCCAACCCTGCACTGGTTTGTCAACAATAATGTCCGGGGGTGCACAAGTGGATAGAGTTTAGACGTAGACTATATAATATCGAATTGTCTATAATGTGATTAAAATTTATACCAGTATAATGCAGTTCAAACTAAAATCACATTATTTTAAAAAGTGAATATAAAATGAATTAGGTTAGTTACTGCGATAAATAGCAATCTAGCTTAAAATGTGTATCTAACAAATAAATTGATTTAATGTGACCTAGGAATCTCTGCACAACGATAATAGTTCTTCTTATTCATGTACTTTCTTAATTCTTGTCGTGTCATATATATTAGATTCATTCGGAAATCCAAAGAAACTGCGACCATCGTTAGCATCAAAATTTATCTTGCGAGAGTGACTGGCACTACAACATGATACTCATTGGTGTCTTCTTTCACGGTTATTTCAGTTAAACCTAACAATATAATATATAAGAAAGTATGTAAATGTTATGGCCACTGGCCACCGATCTTACCTTTTACACAAGAACATCATAGTTCATTAAATGTTTTTAAAACTGCAGGGGTAATTCAAAACTAATAAAATACGTAAAATAAATAAATAAAACAAGTAAATCATATAGATTAAACGGAGGAGTAAACTAATTTGTGTAGATATGAACGTAAACAATAACAAACTGCCATTTTGGGAAGCTGTTGTTTGTGTGAAGTTAGGTTTAGAAATCTGGACCGCTATAACTCCTCTCTTGCCCTTACTCGATGTACTCTGGCCTGATCACGAAAGCATTGTCAATAGTTGCATTACTCATGAATGTTTTTAAAACGCAACGTTGACTGAACCAATTCTTTCAGTTATAAAAGAAAATCTATTAAAATTGCGTATAACCTCATTAAATTTGACAATTCGTACAGTTCATTTTAAACATGGTTGGTGTGCCTGAATTTGTTCCAGACGCTGCATACGTCATAAGCAAATATGACGTAACTACAAACATTCATGATTTGGTCTGTATATCCGCGATTCAAATAGCACATCTACCAAATCACCAACGCAAAAAATCTCAACAAACATTTTCGAGAAAAATTAAGCTTTAAATCACGATCTTTGCCTCATACTTTCTAAACACCGTGTGTATGTCTCAAGTTACCTGTTCCGACGAAGACTTGCCCGTTTATCTCCAGAGTCATCTTGAAAGCGGCAAACACATCCGTAGTCTCTGTGCACTGATATTTTGCCGATGGATACAATTCGTTAATGTCACCACCACGTTCTTCTGGCTCGATAATTTATTCAGGTTGTCGTTCGGGTTGGTGTTGTTCTGTTGATTCGACTCGAACACATCGCTGGTGAAGTCGAGCTTGGTATTGGACGGGGAGGTCGAGAGCAATACCTTACAATTGTCCGGAAATTGTATGAAAGACTTCAGAGCTTCTTCGGCCGCTTTACGTTTCGCTAGCTTCTTAGTTTTTCCCGTGCCGATATACTAGAAAGTGTTAGAAGTTTCAAGAGTGTTTGTAGTAAGGTAAAACAGGGTAACATTGTCATAGGTATAACATTGACACCTTTTTAAAATCGTCAAACTGTTTCTTTTTAAATTCAATTAGAAAAATATGAAATCTTTAGCGTGTTATTGTACTTGTGGCGCCATCTTCTCGTTAATAACAGAAGCTGTACGTCTTGATTCATTATTTGTAAATGGCGGTAGTGAGTCAGCTGTTGAATTGTTGTTCGATTTTTATAAAATAAAACTTCGTTTGTTTTGGATTATTGTCGGGTAAGTTGTGTTTAAAACGGTAAGAATATACAAATAATTAAAATTATTTATAAAATTTGCATAAATCTGATGGTGTTTTGTTTTCATAAACTGACATGTGAATTTTCTTGAACGAGGTTAAGTTTGTCATTGTCAATGTTAAACTTGGGGTAACATTATCAGTGTCAATGATATCCTTAGCTTAAAATTATCAGTGTCAATCTTAAACTTTGCCTAACATTAATCATGTTAAAAGATTTTACTGTAATTTCTAGATGCCGTCTGCACGAAAAAACGCTAATCCTAATGCGAGAAAATATAAAAATTATTCTGAAGATGGCATGGCGGCAGCCATAGAAGCAGTACAAAACGGAAGAATGAGTAAAAATCGAGCTGCAGTATGTTATGGAATAAATCGTACTACACTCATAAACCACATTAAAGGAACAAAATGTAAAAAAGTTGGACGACCAACTGTTTTAAATCATCAAGAAGAACAATTATTGGTTCATGCCCTATTGAAATTGGCTGATTGGGGATATGGTTTTGATCGCCAGCAATTGCGCCGATGTGTGCAGGATTTCCTGAGAAAACTAGATAGACCAAATCCATTTCGAGATGGATTACCAGGTGTTGATTGGTGTATTGCTTTTGAAAAAAGATGGAAACAAGAAATCAGTAGACGTGTTGCTCAAAATTTGCCAAAAAATCGTGCGTTAGCTGGAACGCATGATGTGATGTTAGATTTTCATAACAAAATTAAGGAACTAACAGAGAAATACGATTTAACAAATAAGCCACAAAATATTTTCAACAGTGATGAAACAGGATTTCAGACAGATGCAGGAACGCAAAAAGTGTTATGTAAACGTGGTACCAGAAATCCTACAAAATTAGTCGGGTCAGTCTCAAAAGGAATGTACACGGTATTGATGTGTTGTAATGCTGTTGGGGAATTCCTTCCGATGTTTATTAATTACAAAGGTCTGCACTTGTACTCTACTTGGTGTAATGATGGGCCGAACAATTGCAGATATAACTGCTCACCATCAGGTTGGATGGAAGCTCCACAATTCTTGGATTGGTTTATTAATTGTTTCATACCGGGCACAGCAAAATTGGAAGGAAAAAAAATATTAATATTAGACGGTCATAATTCTCACGTTTCAATAGATTTAATAGACACAGCTGTGGAAAATAATATTGAAATTTTATGTCTTCCTGCTCACACATCACACATTGTACAACCCTTGGACGTCGGTGTGTTTAAATCTGTTAAACAATCATGGAGAAATATTCTGCGCGAGTTTTACAAAGACACAAACTACAAAAACGTCGATAAGTTAGTATTTCCTTCCCTAATGAAAAAGTTGTACGAATCCGGTTGCTTTTCAAGAGCTAATGCTATAGCTGGTTTTGAAGGATCTGGGATATTTCCACTTTCAAAAAACAAAATTATGCGAACCACGGAAATGGCCTCAATTGTCGAAGGACAACAAGTTACGCCTACTAGTTCTTCCAGTTCTGCTGTAGATTCTAATGACAAAACAGACATTTCTCCGAAAACTAGTTTAGAACTGTCATTAAAAGCGGTATTACAGACTAACCAAAGGCAAGTACCAGTGCGGTTAACAAGAGGAATAGAATTTCTAGAAAATTTGCAGAAAGCTTAACAAGTAAAGAAGTTCAAGAAAGACTCAGAAAAGAAGCTGAAGAAAAAAAATTGAAGCTAGAGAAATCTAAACAAATAAAGAAACAGAAAAGAAATGAGACCGCAGTTCCAATAAGCAAAGAAACAAGACAAACTTCAACCTGAAACTAGTTCTGATAGCGAAATTACCGTTACGTTGGAAAGTGAATATGAACTAAATTTAGATTCAGACTCAACTGATGAAGATTTAAGAAGTGAACGTGAAAATCAAGAAAAGATTGCACAAAAGTCTAACTCGGTTATATCCCTCAGGAAAATTCTTGGGTACTTGTAAAGTACGGACAACAAACGCATTATGTGGGACAAGTAATAAAGCTGGAAAAGGATAATCATTGTACTATTAAATTTTTGAGAAAAAGAGATCTTTTCTTCGTTTTTCCGGATGTAGAAGACATTCTAGAATTGTCAAACGAAGACATTGTGAAACAATTACCAATCCAGTTATTCGACGGGGAAAACATTACTTTGATTTAAAGGAACTTCCTTCAAATATTGTTCTTAATTAATTATTAGTTTGTTTTAGTTTTCATTTTTAGTAAGTCGTAACTGATTATTTTAATTCTTTTGTTCTTTTATGATTAGATTTGTAAAAGTTTTCTTAACTTAGTTAACAATAAAGATTTGTAAGTACTTAATTTTCCTTTTTTTATAAAACTACGTGTCACTGTTTGTATCTAATCGTTTATCAATGATATATTCACTAATTTGTATGGGGGTGTCAATGTTAACCCCATATAAGGGTAACATTGACATTTCCAACATTTTTAAAAAGGTCATGGAATTATGAAAAAATAAAAAAATCAAAAAATAGTATAGCCCTATTTTAGTGTATAAATAGCTTAACTTTGCTTTGAAGGTAAAAACTAAAATATAAGTAGTCCCTAACCTACTTAAAATGTCATTTAAAGCAAGTTGTGTCAATGTTAGACTTTTTACCTTACTTAATGCCATTGGATAAAGGTCGCAATATATTTACAATGCATTGCGATACGTTTAATTGTATAGGCCATTTAACTCTTCCCTCCACGCATAGTGGCGCTGTTCACTGTCTTTACTTCTTAACATGAACTAGCACACAATCTCCTTAGAAGTAATCTGTGTCCTAGAGTTAAACCCCCTAGATTATTTCTTCTGAAGATCTCTGAAGTCAATAGTTTACCCTACTTCAGTGGAGAATTTGGACGTTTGCGAAATCGGAAAATTGCTGGGTGTAAGTCAATTAGAAACGACCCTGGTGTGTTTGAAAGAGTTCGACAGTCAATGACGAGAAGATTGAATGGTTGTATCCAGGCCGGAGGAAGCCATTTCGAACATTTATTGTAGATTGAGCAACTTTACATGTACTGTTTGATAATGAAATGTTGTTATTGTCGCAAATCTTGTTCGCTCTGTATCTTCGAAACAAAGGGATTTTTTAAAAATTATCATAAGACAAAATATTCTTAAAATAGGCCAAGGAATAAACCCTTGAATTTTTGCCGCATGTTTACCTAACAATCTGCATATCTAAACAATAGTTTCACATCATCGAAAACATGGATTTCAAACGTATCTCGCAGAGGGAACTCCGCAGGGTCGCATAGGTGTGTGAAACTGTAATTAAAACTATTCGAATTTGTTTACAAACAAATATCTAACCTACAACTCCGTTCCATTCTGTTTTTAGCAACGTTATTGGTGATATTGCTGTTCACAGAATATTCCGTTATTAAAAGCGTACTTTCATAATATACTTTCTTATTTCGAGGTTTACTTATCAGTGTTATAACACTGCCCAATAAATATTTGTGTTAATTCTATATTTAGGATATTTTCCAGTTTATTTAAGTTCCAAAATTCATGTTTATTTCTTTACGATACTCTATCCTTTGTATCATTTTATGTTTCAATTTCTTTGTGTATTTTTTGTATTGAGTATTACTCTTATTTTCCAATTTTACAATCGCTTTATGCAGTTCTGATGTTTATTGTAGTATCTAAGACCATTTACCATTTTGTATTTATTTTAAGACCAAGGGACATGCAATCTAAGGATGCCGACGTGCTTAGGTCCTGAGATGTATACCATAGATATTTATTTGACCCGACAAATTGCTACCTCCAATACGCTCAATTAGTGCTACGTCACAGTCGCCATTTTATTGACCTTGGCCGGGTGACTGGCCCCAAACAAAGTTTTATCGCCATTAGATAAACATTGTGTGCTCCCGTATTAATTTTTAAAGTAATAATAGCGTGTTTTTTTAGCAGAAATAAAGGTAAGTGTACATGCATTTCCAGTTTAAGTACCCAATGGGCATGTTTGAAGAAATATTTTCGGATTGTATTTATAAAGGTGGCGTTTTATATATACACACATAACCTACAAGTCTCTTTTTTTTATATGGCCGGTAACGTTATCACGCTGTATGCAATATTTGATGCCTTTAAAAACAGTTCTAGGTAAATACTAATTAATCGTTATTAATTATTATTCAATTTTAATATGATACTTTATTACAGGCAAGTCATGCGAGGTGAAAATGCCTTTAAAAGCGGGCATGTAAAAAAGGTTCACCTTTGACTCTGCTGTGCAGCCATTCAAAGTGAGTGGAGAAGTGCAGGCCAGTATGAGGAAGAAAAATTATTCAGTAGAGGTATATATGGTAATACTAATTCTTGTTATAAATTACTAGAATGTGTGTTTGTTGAAATAGATTGCGTATGATGCCGAGGAAGGCGTGAGGGATATGCAATGCACATGTCCACGTGGAAGAGTAGTCTGTCACCACATGGCAGCATTGCTGTTTCATGCCCACTATAATGTAAGCTCAACAGACGTGACATGTCAATGGAATGCCCCGAAGCACTCTGGAGACGACAAACTGCTAATACAACGAGAAATGTATCCCCTACATTTTCAGCCAATTCAGGCTAATGCTGCAGTGGAAAAAATTAATAAATTTAAGGAGCAAGTAGGGCCAACATCCGTGATAGGATTCTCCTGGTTATTGAAGGAGGAAGCAAACAGTTCTTTTATGGAGCTGGTGATACCTGTGGAAGGATTGATATATTCAGAAGAATATGCAACTGCCCAGGACAAGGACCAATTTCTCAAAGAGAAATGTACTTTGCCCCATGAGCAAATTCTAAAAATAGCAAAGGAAACAGTAGGGCAGCATGCGAATGAGAACTGGCTAGTAGCCAGAAAGATGCGGTTAACAAGTAGTAAGTTTGGTGCTGTCCTACTAGCCTGTCGCCGAAACAAGTACCCTCCATCATTATTCAAGAGTTTGGTGGAAGGGTACAATCTGGATGGAGTCTTGGCAGTTCAGTGGGGGAAAGATTGCGAAGGGACGGCTTTCCAAAAGTTTTGTGAAGTGATGGATATAGCTGCCACACCTACGGGTATGTGGTTCCATCAATCCGGATTGCTCGCAGCAAGTCTTGATGGATTAATTGATGACGATGCTGTCCTTGAAATAAAATGTCCATACAAATATCGGGGTGGAACCCTAAAACAAGGAGTACAGGACAAGAAATATTTCTTCCATTATGAAGGCGAAAATATAATAATAAACAAAGAACATGCATACTACCATCAGGTGCAAGGGCAGTTGCACCTTACAAATAGGAGCAAATGTTACTTCTTTGTGTGGACTCCCGCAGAGTATGAACTTTTTGAGATTGAAAAGGATGAGGCATGGGGAGACAATATTGATGTATTAATAAAATTTTATATAGATAAATTTATTCCATTCTTAATAAAACACTGTTAAATCTTGATAGTTGTCTTTATTATATTCAGTTTATAAGAGTTAGGCGTAAATAACTATATATTTATTCATTTCAAAGAAAACCACAGAGTCATACACAAAGAAAAGTATAAAAAAATGTTACCAAAACCTAACTAAAGTTACCTAATTACAGAAATTCTAAGCTTTTTTAACAACAGTGGATTATAAAACTGCTGATAAAATAATCTTCAATAAAGATAATCAATAATTTTGGCAAAGTAATATTTTTTTCATCCTACACCTCACAACATAGTTTAAGGGCGTATGAATTATATATTTTCAATAAGCTGCAAAGTACACTTGTGCCATTCATGATTAAATTAATTAATTAAAATTGATTAAAATTATTTGTTTATTTGGGTATCCGAACATAGATAATAATATTAATGAACACTATAGACTAGTCATAAAACCAACACAGAAAAAAGTTTGGAAGTAACAAATGTACTTACAATTATCAGTAATCAAGTAAAATCAATAGAATTGTCAGTAATGAAATAAGCAACTAAAAAATATGTATTAAAAAATTGATGAATCATGCAATTAAAAACTAAAAAATATATATATATATATAAGAGATACTCCCTAGAATTGTCAATTATCAAGGTAATATTGTTCCACCTGCTTTATGAGGGGGTACTGCAAATTGGTTACAGATGCCACTACTTGAAATATGACGGTTGCATATGGAAATAGTGATTCTGGCACATAGCTTAGAATTTTATAAATCTTCATTCTTCTAATTGCTCGTTCTACATGAATCCGTGCACGGGCTATCGATTCTGTTTTTTGAACTTGTTCCTCCGTAAATTGTCCAGTAGAGAGAAATGGAGGAATATTTAACGAGATTCCAGGTGGTAATAGATCTCGTATTAAGAAACCCTTGTCAGCCAATATTAAGTCTCCAGGTTATAGCTTTTGCAGTATGCCACAATGTTGAACAATTTTCTTGTCAGAAGTTGATCCTCAACAATAATTGGTCGATTTTGGAAATCTTTTGCACCTTCCACTTTAAATAATATGTGATTTCCAAATCTTCAATTAATTCATGTACAGCTTCAAAAATGTGGCTTGTCGGAATTCCAGTATATAATAAAACTAATTTGTTATTACCGCGTATATGATGAAAGGAAAATTTAAGTGACAGATGTTTAATAATTTCATTTTTTTCTTCCAATTCTTTTCGCAATATTCAATTTCAATTACCTGTAGATGAAGTAAGTAAAAATAGAAAATTGATTAAAGTTTAGCTTCGTTATTTCTTATGATACATGTTTGTAAATGTAAACATGTTACAGTCGTAATAAATTGATTGCACAAATTGGAGGGCAAGCTGTTCTACACCCAAAAGCAAAAGTATGCGATAAACATTTGCAACAGTTGATTTTACGCAGCCACCTACTAGTAAGGATTTCCAAGAAAGTAACACAGGTAAGTCAAAGTTCAATTCAATTTATTTACAAAAGGTTTAGTCAAAATATAAATATTAAAATAACATAAAAATATTAAACAAACAGTACATATAAACTCAAACTCACAGGTATAAAGATATAGAAAATATAGACAGTTAATTTATGATTGTGTAAGAATACACTCATATAACATTTCTTTTTTGATTGTTTACAGCTACTACATGTGTGCAAACCAGCCAAATACTATCTGCTAACAGCCCAAGAAAAGTTCGCCTAAAATCCGAAATTAAGTCGCTACAGAGAAAAGTAACTTGTTTGGAAAATAAGACAGATGCTGCAAATAATGAACTATCGGATGCACAGTTTCTAAAGTTTTGTGAAGATCATTTCAATGCACTGCGATTGCAAATTTATTTAAAATTCCATTACAATTTTATTGTAATTTGGATTTGGATTGGTGGTAGCAAGGATTATGTACTCGTTAAAATTCAAATTTTAACGTGTTCACCTAATTCGTTTGTACATTGTCTCATTTTCTATATTTCATTTTATTTTATTATTAATGTTTTTAAAGTATAACAACAATTCTGAAATACATGACGTAGCTTTAAATTCTATATTTTAACGTATTGCGTCCAGATGATGGCCAAAAACCAAAACCGGTCGCAAGTACAATAATTAAAGGATTGGAGAGAACTATTTCTGGTTTTTTTTTGCCAACCATATCAATTGCAATTAGTGAAGCGAACTCAACATGGATATAGATACAGCAATGAATTTAAACAATTCACTTTAAATATATTTTTCTTGGTACTAAAGTCCAAAGTAGAACATTGCGTCTTTCATCAAAATCAACGTTATGTAGAATAACAAATAAATGGGATACTGGGAATTAGTGATTTTGCCTTGGGTGTTATTTCAACCAAAGTAGATACTATGGCTGAAGAAGCAAATAACTGTGTATCATGTTTCGATGAGATGTCATTAAAAACCTTACTTTTTTACCACAGAACAAAGGATGAGATGATTCTGTTTCACAATACTACAAAAAAAATCTTATATTCTTGCAATAATGTACTTGTATTGATGGCAAAAGGAATTCACACCAACTGGATGCAATCTGTAGCGTATGTAGCATGGAGGAGAAGCAGAAAGAAGAAGAAGAAGAAGAAGAAGAAGCTTCCTGAAGAAGCTGTCAGTATGAACAGCGAAACGTCGAACGAAAGTTTTGACACACGGCGAAACCCGCAAGAAGCTGTTAGTTATAGTTACACCGGCCGTGAAAGCCTACGCAGTGTTAGCGTATGTATTCGTTTCTAATTTAAGTCCTGTAGAAGATTTAAAGCATATAATTTTTAAAACAATTGACAATTTATCAGAAATTGGATGAAATGTGGTTGCAGTAATTTCTAATCAAGGTACAAATTTTACTAAATTTACGAGAAGTGTTGGGGTCTCAGAACAAACACCATACTACATAATTTGTATAGTCATGAACAGTGAGAGGCGTATGGGTGACCTTTAAGTGTAGCGGAGTCGGCCCGAGTGAGAGCGTACATCACCACAATCAGTATACATAAAATTGACAGCGTTAAGTAGATCGATTGATTGTCTAATACTTTAATATATAACACATATTCATTTTCATTACTTTTATTTCAATATATTTATGAAGTCGATAAGTGCTAGACAGCAGCACTGTCCCCAAAGACATACAGTTAATCACAAAAATCTACATACACGACCTAAAATTGTAATTCCACACTAAAGAGAGCCAAATTTAAGTTTTGTTATATACAAAGCTACTTCTGTCTATTGAATTAATACATCGCACAAAGAGAAAATAGAAAGGAACCGCAATGGCAAACCAAAAAATTGAAAACCACAAACAGAGCCTCACAAAAATCAACATCGGTCCTTTTGTGTTCAGATTCTTCCTGTTTATTATTTATAGCACTTTATATACGAAAAATTGTTAGTTTCGAATGAACTACTGAAGAGTGCATATCATCCCTATTACTTAAAATTTTTGACATTCGATATCATGGGCAGAAAGGAAGTATCAGTTGATATTCGTAATGTAATTGTAAAATTGCGGAATGAAGGGAAATCTTATGGCGAAATAGCAAAAGCTGTTTGTAAAAATCGTGCAATAATTCAGACCATTATAAAAATTTAATTTCAAATGGATGTGTGTTAAATAAACCACGCTACGGTCGTCCCAAATTTTTGAATGAATGTCATGTTCGAACAATATCGAAAAGAGTAAAAGAAAATCCAAAAACAAGTCCTCCTCAGTTTGCGGAAGAAATTCAACAAGTTACCAATAAAGCTGTACATGCAGAAACTAAACGACGTAATGGATTGAACAGAAGGGTTCCACGAAGGAAACCTCTCATTTCCAAACGAAATACACAGAAAAGGATGGATTTGTAAAAAAAAAAATATATTGACAATGATTTTGAATTTTGGAAAACTGTTCTCTTTACTGATGAAAGTAAATACAACATCTTCGGATCAGATGGCAGAGAAAAAACATGGCGCCAGGTTAATGAAGAAATGAAAACGGAAAATTTGCTCCCAACTGTGAAACATGGTGGAGGATCTGTAATGGTTTGGGGCTCGATAGCGGCATCTAGACTTGGTAATTTAGTTTTTATTGATGGTATTATGAATCACAGACAATATCTGACAATACTGCGAGATAATTTGCATGACTCAGCTGAGCGTTTGGGGCTTGGAAATCGTTGGATCTTCCAGTAAGACAGCGATCTCAAGCATACCGCGCAAGTTGTCAAAGAGTGGCTACCCTATAATGTACCTTCATTCACCACTTCAATCGCCTGATCTCAACCCAATTGAGCACATTTAGGACGAGGTGGAACGAAGGGTACGGAAGCACAGGGTAACAAATAAAAAATCTTTAAAAGATGCGCTAATTAGAGTTTAGACTGAAATGCCAGCAAGTGTAACTTATTAAGTTCTTAGAAAAACGATGTCAAACGTTGGAATCTGTAGCAAATAAGTCATTTAGTGCTCCAGAATCCACAAAGACACTGTTTTTATTTTGTGTATAATTGCATTATTAGTATTTCTTTAATTTTGATTACGCCTGTATGGCCTTACAAACCGCTTTAAGTGCCAATTGGAATTGAAGCGGTGAGAATAAGAACAGTACAAGTCCAAAATTTGACATTTTTTTCTGATATAGCCATTTTCTTTTAAATAGCAAGCGTCAATGACTGAGGAAAAGAACAGTACAAAAACAAACTTATTTTAGTAGTTACTCGACGCTAGTTTGTAGCGTTGAGTATAAGAACAGTACATGTCCAGGACTTGTACTGTTCTTATTCTCAAGTATGCGCGTAAACATTCTACTGTTCATAGCCTGTTGCTTGTCTAGCAATTTTGTCAGTTAATTGTCATATGCTGGTGATTAGACTGTTAAATTCGTTTAAGTAAAACTTGTGAAATATAAGTAATCACTATCAGTAGAATATCATTCGTTGGCTGTTCTGAGTTGTGAACTTATTATAATGTCGTCTAATTCAGAAAGTGAAAATGAGGAAATATGTGGTAAAAAACGTACTAGAAATGTCAAACTGTGGAAGGTTAATAAAAGAAAGTTTGCACGCCAATGTGGAAAATCGTATGTATCAACTTCCGGAAATATTGTGACAGAAAAAAAAACCGGACCTCCATGCACGTAAGTTTACATTATTCACCTCTTAAATTTTCAAACTTATGTATTGTTTTTTCTCAGGTGCAAACTGAAATGTATGAGTAAATTTACAGATGAAGAGAAACACCATATACTATCAAAACTGTATGATGGTAAACCGAAAAATGAGCAAGATACTTTCCTTCAGGGGTTGATTGAAAGCAAACCAGTTGAAAGACATCGTAAACGTGTTGCAGATGAAAATAAAACCAAACCAAAAGCTGTTTCTTTCAAGTATCATATTATGAACAATCATGAACGCATTCCGGTGTGTAAACAAGCATTTCTTAATATGTATTCGATATCGAACTTTCGTGTTCAACGCTGAATTTGTTACTTGTCAATGGAGAGTCCCTAAAGACCTGCGAGGCAAACACATAATCGACCTACGTCCATAACAGAAGATCTCAGAGTTAAAATAAAAATGCATATTGAATCATTTCCCTATAAGACTTCACATTATGCTACAAAAATATTCATTATTTGGATTCTAAGCTTACCGTCAAACTATGTTTGAACTTTTATCAGAAGCATCCAGAATTAGATAAAATAATAAAATATGATTTTATTGAAATACTTCAAATGAAAATTATTCTTTGAGGTTTGGAAGACCACAAATAGATGTTTGCAGTGAATGCGAAAGACTGGGCACTAGATTAAGGGATAGCAGTTTGAACGATAATGCGAAAAGGTTTGCTCAGCAGAACTCATTGTACACAAAAGAAGAGCAAAAAAATTCTACAGTAAACTGGAAGAAATACGGAAATTATCGCAGGAGAACCCAGAAGTATTGGGAATTACGTTGGATTACATGCAAAATTTGCCGCTGCCCAGTAATACCAGTACAAGAAATTTCTATTTTAGGCAGCTTTGGCTCTATGCCTTTGAAATCCATAGTTTGAAAACGGAAGCTGGTCATTTCTATATGTACCATGAAGGTAAAGGCCCAATAAAGGCCTCCTGAACGATTAGATAGTGAATCATATCCCGAAAAGTTCAGGAGTTACATATTTTTTCTGACGCGTGTCCAGGGCAAAATAAGAATAACACCATGGTAAGATTCTTGATGACTATACAAACAGCAATCGGTTTAAGAAAATTTACCACCATTTTCCAATTCGTGGGCATTCATTTTTACCTGCGATAGGGATTTTGGGAGTGCAAAAGAATAATCAGAAGAAGTGATCGCATTTATCTCCCTGAAGAATATGAGGCGATGATTAAGGATTCGAGGAAAAAAGTACAATTTACGATTAAGACCGTTTGCTTCAAAGATATTCTTGATTTAAAAACTGGTGGCCGGCATGCTACAAAAAAACCTGTAGAGCAGTGAACAATGGACTTCAGGATAATTTTACATTATCAAAATATATGCAGTTTGTGTATGACGCATCACAGCCAGGATACGTAAAATGTTTTGATACAATAGACGGACTTTGCTCTTATATTTTCAAGTTGATAAAGCCAAATCAGAGCCCAAAACTGCCTACTAAAAAAGCTTATTCTGAAGCGTTCTATTAACGAAAACAAAATAAATGATATAAAGCAATTAATGCGATATATGGAAGGGGAAACGCTAGAGTTTTATTATCACGTAACATCTTGGACTACTGTATAAAAGTGAAAGTGATTCCACTAACTGATATTCATTTATTATTTTTTTTTAGAAATATAATAAAACCAGTTTAATATGATTTTCTACTTTGTTTTTGTTATTTTTATCTAAAATTTTACCAACGACTGGATTTGAGAATAAGAACAGTACAAGTCCAAAAGATTTGTTGGATTATTTATAACAAATGCATGAACTTACAGGTTTGATTTGTTGTTTGAATAATGCCTTATTACATAAACTACAATTCGTCAATGCATGATAAAGCTCCAGGAATAATAGTAAGAGAAATATACAGTTTTTTTTATTTTCCCAAAATTACGTTATTTGGACTTGTACTGTTCTTATTCTCACCGCTTCAATTGAAATAGGATAATATAGAATTTGTTGGAGTAAGTATATGATCTTGAAATAATATTGCAGTGAGGTGAATAAATGTTATTTTTCTAGGCCAAACGTGCCCGCTCCCAAAATTGGGATGAGGTGGAGAAGCACTCTTTTTTCGAAGCAATAAGGGAGGAGTTGCATATAATTGAATACAAAAAAAAAATAACGGTGCTAAATAAGGACAAGTCAGCTGCATACGAACGTATTCCCCGAAAAATAGAAGTGCAAGGTATGCAAGTGATGTTATATGCTTAATCTTATAATAAAGAAAATATATAAGGTAAAATTCTATGAAGACAGGAATATATCTGATGGGAAGTGCTCCTCAATGAAAGGTCTGTAATGTAATAAGTATAAATTTATGTCATGGTGTTGGCTTTATGCATGCTTACACTTATGTTAGTAAGCTTATGGTTTACACCTATTTCAGTATCTTAATTTAGCCCTTTCACTGTATTTGTTGCGCAGAAGGTACATGTTATAAAACATTACTTGTAATTTTGTAGTATAATTATACAATAACAGTTTGCAAGCAGTGCGTATCTTCTAGGTTTCATAAGATATGTAAAGCGTATGCGGGAGCTATGGCAACGTATGAAGGTGGTGGCAAAAAAGAATGTTGGTGCCTACAGAAAGCACGTACATGGGACAGGAGGTGGTCCTCCTGCACCAGAGCCTGCAGACATAGCCTGGAAGATAAAAGATCTTCTTCCACATGAGTTTATAGAAGATGCTTCCATGTATGATAGCGATGCTTTGCCTGTGAGTATTACTGATGTTATATTGGTATGATGATGAATGGAATGAATATGTACAATCTTTTAAGGGGAGGAAACAAGCCATGCATCATCAAAAGTAGAAGAGAGACTAACACTGCGTAGGCTTTCACGGCCGGTGTAACTATAACTAACAGCTTCTTGCGGGTTTCGCCGTGTGTCAAAACTTCAGGATAACTGAACTGTTCAGTTATCCTGAAGAAGCTGTCAGTATGAACAGCGAAACGTCGAGCGAAAGTTTTGACACACGGCGAAACCCGCAAGAAGCTGTTAGTTATAGAAGAGAGACTGTAAGCAATAAATTTATATTACAAAATATTTACTATATAGCAAACCCTTGTAGATTTCTCTTGTGAAACCATGCATATCTTCTTCACCATCAACGCCATCCACTTCGAAGCCTAGCTGTTCTTTTATTGTAAGTATCATCGCCACAGTTTAGTATATCATCCTATTTTTTTTTTACAGAATTTGCAGTCATCTTCTTTTCAGGAAAAGGAGATGGTAGATAGATCAAGTATTGATGTGAGTTAGATATATGTAAACATTGTTTAAAAACTAATCAGCTGTTTTTCTTTTGTTCCAACCTAGGATAATAAAGAAAAACATATTATGCATACAATCCGATGAGGAATTTTATAGAATCCAAGTCTGTCAGCAAGAGTAAGAAGGTTGGTTTCATGATTTCGAAATATCATTACTTTGAGCATGATTCAAAGGCGCCCGAAATCGTCAAAGCATCTGAATTTATAAACAGTTTCATGCTGGACACGTCGTTTCCTTTGAATAATCCAAGGAGTAAAACTAGAAGCTGAAATCGCTGAGCTAGAGATCGATATATGTGCCAGAAAAATATCGAGATTTTTATTATAATATAATCAAATACATGGCCAACTAAACCTGCACTTACATAATAATAATACTTTATTATTATTTATAATAGGAAAATAAACTACTTTTGTCAAATAAAATACTGTTGTTTTTATTCTTTGTTAAAAAGACCTAAGTCCATTTGTTTCTTTCCACTCTAAATAACGAGTGCCATGAAATTTTTTCTTTTTTACGTTTCAAACAAAGCCCCGAGTATAAAGGAAAAAAATATATAATTATAACATATGCATAATAAACTAACTTTTCTCGTGAGGCTGTTTTTGTTGATTATCTCAAAACTCTTAAAAGTGACTTAGGCTCTTTTAACAATAACCGATTCAATTGTATTATATACTGACATATCGATATTTACCTATGAAGTGAGTAACGTTTTAAAAGAAGGGATATTACTGAAGGCTAGGTTGATTAATAACTATATTTTTAAAAAGAAAGGGTTGAGGATATCAGAATAAAGTAAAGGATTTTGTTTATTTATTTCAATTTTACTAATTTCACATTACACTTACATTTATTTATAATCAGGCTTTAATTACAAAATGGTCGGTAAGACAAGTACCGACATCTAAAGTCGAATTAGACTAAATTATTACAGCAATCGCTATCGATAACAGTATTTATGATCCACAAATCAAGACAGATGTTCGTTCTTATAGAAATAATTTAAATGTTAACAAAATTCTATTTGTAATTTTTTTTAACCAACACTTCACTATTTATTAGTTGTTATTGATTCACTTTTAATTTGAGAATTTCAATGATATTCCGGTATATTTTATTTAATAAATTAATCATAATTATTTATTATAAAGTTTTTTTTTTTGAATAATTGCACGAGTGGTGGCGAATCCAAGCCCTGAGATCAAAGAAAGACCCAAATTTATATAGAGTCCATACTCGAAACACCATTTTCGATGACTCAGTAATTCGTTACAAAAGAGGGCTCATGCGGTAAACAACATATTCTAAAGAAAGTATTAACTTAAATGACACAAATATATTATTATAAAAATTAAAAGTACATTTGGAAATTTAATTATGCTTTGTCAGGATTTCTTGCAATATATTAAAACTTTGGAGGAAAATATGGTAAAGTCTTCCCGAATTATCTTAACGCCCGGCGTCGGATTTTAACTAAAGGCAACTACTTTCGCATCATATACAAATCTTTGTCCTGATTTTCCTATAGATTATTTATAAACTTTTTTGTGCGAGTTCCAATATATTTTTCTTAAAAATTTGAAATAGAAATTTTAAAACACAATCTGGTGAAGAAAAATAAAATAAAATGTCGACTGAACAAGATTTTTGTTGATGTTGCAATATTGTATTAAGAGGCCAGTCAGATTTAGTGTATCAAAGCATACGCTTGTTTATAAATAAATAAAATGTTTATGTCATAAATTGCAATCTGCAAACTTTGACACGTCAGAATACAATACACAGTACATTCAAAACAATTATGCAAAAATATACATATCGAAAACAAACTAAATTAAAAGCATATAAATAATAATAATAAATAATTGTCTTATTAATATAATCGTAATAAATCGTGTTTTTGACAAATTCTTGTTTATTTTGTATTTTATTTAAGTAAATATATTCCACTTCACGCTAACATATATACAGTGTGAGTCGTTGAAAATTGGAACTCCCGAAAATGGGAATAGTAGAGCCTAAAACCATAGAGATTGAACGCAACACGCCTTATACAAAAGTGCCTCGATTAAGACACAGGATGTTCAATTAATAATTTATTTCAAATTTAGTGAAAATTGATATGTCAGAGTGACAGGATCTTATTTCTGTTTATATTGCTCATGCAATATAAAACCAGAAATCCACACACCCATACGAGATACAGAACATCCGATACTTTTGATGAAATTGATCAAAGCAAAACACCAACCTTATTTCAGAGTACAACGAGTAAGAACATGAGATGACTTGTAGGTTCAAATTTCTAAACCTAACTTCGCTTCAACAACAGCTTCCCAAAATGGCTGCTTGTTATTAATTTATTGTTTACATTTATCATCAATAGAAATTAGTGCGAGTTATTCATAGATTTTATGTTTAACCGCGGAATGATTGCTTTTTTTGTGTTTTTATTTGTTATATTACGTCAATCAATTTTTTACGATCAATAATAATAATTGCAGCTCAGAAATAGTACATAAATCTGATCAGAATTGCCCCACTTTACAGTATGTAGTTAATGTAACATGTTTATTAATAATACTATTTATTTGTAATAATATAAGTTCCGAAATTTGAAAAGAGAAATAATGAAATTTGAATAAAAAATGCATATATTTTGTATTTATTTTCTAATCTAATTTCCCTACTTCCTTTAAATATAAATCACTCCATACCGTTTGAAAGTTCCCGCAACAGCTTTACAAAATCGGTAGCTGGGTTGAAGGTCATTCAAAATGGACCACTCAAAAACAATGGATTTTTGCGAACATGTCCTTACAGTTATATACTATGGCTATTCTCTCCTGTTCCATAGCACTATACTACATACAATCTCTGTTCCAATGTCAACATTTTAAAACATGTACTTGATAAATATCATAATTGACAGGACTGTCATAACTACAGAAATATAACTAGATAAGTTGCATTATCGCATAAATTTCCTTATTCTTTATCGTTCTCGGCGAAAGTAGTGTGAAGTTATAAAAATATGTCACTTGAATTTCGTTGTTTTAAAAACAAGCAGATTTTTTTTTATAAAGAATACAGCTTTTCGATAAAGTTGAAGATAAAAAAGTTTTTCCTCTTGTAAACCCAATCCGTGGACATACTATATGTATGTATACAATATGCATTTATTTATGTAATGCTAATAAATGGATATTTATTATGATTTCCCAATAATTCAGCAGATTGTCATAGAGTCAACGTGAAAATTGGTATAACACGTTTTTCAGTATGATGAAAAGGAATTTGTCATCACTTTTACCGTTTCTCATAGAGGGCGCTAGTTACACCCTCCTGAATAGGTAAATTGAAACTTATTTTTTTTGTGTATGCAGAATCACATAAACCGAATAAAAAAAATGAATGAGCTTTTTTTACATGAAAAATACATACTCGTTTAATTTTGATGACTTGATCCGTTTTCAAGATATTTGCAGTCGAAAGTTTCAATGCAACAATAGTCGACCCTAAAAAACGAAAAAAGCTGAAATGAGTGATTACCATAATATACTTTATACCTCTAAACTCTACCCAAGAGAGATAATAAATAGATTTGGTGCGGTGACAAGCAATTGGGAAACTTTCACTGAAAGAAAAAAGGAGATAATCATGTGTCACATAATGTCTATAATAACACTATGCAACATGGAAGTGTTGAACAAAGATGAGGTATTGGAGAGAGCTGACAGGAAGAGAAAACGGGATCAGGAAGATACTGGCAATGAAGAGAGAAGAGAAGAGGGAACAGATGAGACAGATAGGGTGAGCATGGTATCGCAAGGAACAAGTAGCGTAATGGGTGTTGAAGCTTCTACTTCCAAAACCACCTAATCAGAGAGCCTAATGATTGATGAGGACATGCTAGAGACAGATGACTACAGGTTTCATATGATCAGATACATGTCAACAAGCACGCAGATCCTAAACAATTATTGCAAAGAATAAGAAATTGGGTATTATTGACGAGGCCACTTGTAAGTGTGGATATGATACGGCTGACTTAGATCACATCATCCTTGCCTGCGTGGAACATCAGGAGCCCAGAAAGAAATTTCATGGAAGATTAACAAAATTGTCAATTCCACTTCCACTAATGTAGTGACCTTACTGGTTCCAACAACTTTAAAGTGTACGAAAGTATCATTAGATTATATGAAGGAGCCGGTATTAATATTTAATAGCTTCTCGTCGTTTCCTATGTTTCTTTTCTGTGTTGGGGTACCTTTTTATCCGTTGGCCGATTCTTGTCTGTCTTTATGAAGTCGTTTCGATAGGCCCCAAACGTGAAAAGTGTGTCCCTGTCTATCCTCTTGTTTTCATTGTTGTTAGGTATGTCGCCAATGGCTTAGATCCGAAAGGCATTAAAAAAAAAAAAAAAAGTTTCAATGCATTTCGTGCTACTACCGTAATTTGTAATTCTTAAAATACAAAAGTTAGTCATTTGTGGGATTCTGAGAATCCACACGCATTAACCCAGATATGCCCACTGTCCTATATGTAGGACGGTTCAATCCTGTCCGTTCCTGTTGAGACATGAATTAATATGACGCCAATGTTTCGCTTCAGTTGTTCCTAAGTGTGTGACAAGGTAACATCGTGGCTTTATTAGTTATTTATTTGATGTCGGACTACTTTGTGCATTTTATAAAGTTCGCAAAATTGGAAAATGGCAGAATTTGGGATACAATTTGCAAGGTAAGTAAAATTTTTGCATTACCTAAGGACAAAAAAAAAATTATTTTTCACAAACGAATAAAAAGGCTTTGGGCTAATATTCTGTAAATATAGTTGTGCCCTTTTTGGTTTGTTACGTGAGATATATCGTCGTAATTTTTTGTATCCTACATGTAGTACGTTGGGCAGAAAAGTAGCTGCGACAATTTTTTTCAGAAATTTTTCATTGCATGAAGCACTGGCAATGCTCGAAGAAACTGACGAGGAAGAATTACGAAATGTTAATTCCTTAACACTTTTCCCTCCAGAAAATGCCACTGGAGCAGTCACTGATGAAATTCCGGCGAAAGATGATTTCATATCAAGTAATCTGCCTGGGTCTCAGTTGAGAGCTGCAGCTGAAATAAACTACAGTCGTATTGCAACTGTAGACGATGATTATTCTTCCGAAGATGAAGTCCCTCTATCTTCATTAAAATCAACTGGAAAAAGAACCACTTCAGCAAAACGCACTGGTAAAAAGAAGAAGCCAAATTATGAATGGATTGATGAAGATTTAGAAAACAATATATAGTGGAATTTTGACCTTTCTGAGCAGGAAAATGAGGCGACCAGTCTTTCTCCTCTAGAATATGTTTCCCTGTTTTTTGATGACGAAGTTCTTCAAATAATAGTACAAGAATCTAATCGATATGCGGAACAAAAAAATAGAAACATTCCTATAGATCTGAGTGAAGTTAGAAGTTTCATTGGAATATTGATATTGAGTAGTTATGTTCCATTGCCACGAAAAGAATGTTTTGCAGTAGAAGTAGATTGCCATAATAGATTGGTTTCTGAATCGCTTCACGGACAAATTCGAATATATCCTGTCTAATTTTCACTTTTCTGACAATACAAAGTTAAAGCTAGTGATAAATATGCAAAAGTACGACCATTGTTTCGGCATCTGAACGACCGATTTCTGAAATACAGTTCCCTGAAAAGAACTCACTCCGTAGACGAAGCCATGGTACCCTATTTTGGGCGCCATAGCTGTAAACAATATATTCATGGAAAACCGATTCGTTACGGATATAAGTTATGGGTGGGCGCTTTTAGCAAAGGGTTCATCAATTGGTTTGAACCTTATCAAGGTGCTGCTACACAGATCAATGGAAATTTGCCGAATATTGTGCAGCTGCTCAGTGGTACTGGAATATGCAGATCGTCTAAGAACAAAGTGGCCAATAGAAAATTGTCATATTTCTTTGACAACTTCTTCACTACAATCCCATTGCTTGAAGCATTATCTGACATGCATTTTCAAGCCACAGGTACTCTTCGCGATAATCGTGTACCAAACAATCCGCTAACCGATTCCAAACAAATGAAAAAAACAGCGAAAGGTGCATTTGATTATAAGAAAATGAGGGAGAAGAATATCATTATTGTAAAGTGGCATGATAATAACATTGTATCATTATGTTCAAATTCATCTGGTATCAACCCAGTGCATGCTGTGAAACAATTTTCTCAAAAGGAAAGAAATTTGTGCAGGTGAGTTTCCTGAATAAATAAATAGGTTCTAAGTTTATTCCTCTAGGTACCGCAACCACATCTTGTAAAGAACTACAATGCCAACATGGGGGGCGTAGATCGCAGTGACCAAGTCGAGTCTCTACAGAGTTGGCATAAGAGGAAAAAATGGTATATGCCGTTGATTGCGCATTGCATAGATATGGCCGTCAATAATGCTTGGTTGCTCCATCGAGAAAACAATGGAGAGTTGGACCTGTTGTCGTTTCGACGAAGAATTGCATCTTGTATATTGATGCAGAATAAAAAGGGATGCCCCTCAAAAGGACATAAATCCGCTAACGAAGGTGTAGATATCAGATATGACAAACTGGATCATTTCGTTATGCCGCAGGTAAAACAAACCAGATGTGCGCATTGCCATCAAAAAACGACGACAAGCTGTAAAAAATGCGACAAAGGGCTACACGTAAAATGTTTTGTTGATTATCATACCAAATAATTATTGCTTGCAGTGTTCAGTAATTTTTGTAAAAATATAATACTTTTATTTTATAGCTCCATATCTGCCCAACGTCGGTTAAGAGAAATACATTTCCAGCACGAATTCAAAATAACCATTTTTGGTGTGGGATGATATCTGATTTTTTCATTGGTGTCTTTGAACTTCCACCGAACAAAATGTAAATGGGCTGCTAGAAGATGTACCACTTGAACAAAGGCAAAATATGTAATTTATGCACGATGAAGCGCCACCATATTTTTCTCTGCTTGTGCGCGAGTATCTGAACTAACAGTTTCCACATCAATGGTTTTGTAACGAGAACGGGTTTTCCTATCTGGAGACTTTTGGGGATGGCCAGCCCAAATTCAAATAAGACATTGCCAAACTCCGTCTCACAGATAACCCACACCTGCTCTTTTGACCGGCAAGCCACTGCTGGGAAACAAACTTTTTGTTCGGTAGCGAATGGTTTTAGTAATTTTAGCCAAAGGTGTTTCCCAACTGTGTTTTCCTCCGTCAGTCGAAGCAGGGCCGTTAGTTAGCCTAAAGATTGCCGACTTACCCTTCTCGTCGGCTTTCTCTTTACTAGTCTGACTTCCTCTCGGGACTTCACTAAGGGTTCATACTGAACTACTTTTAGAATGACGAAATAAAAAGAACGACTTATATTTTACAATATATATTCAAAGCTTTTATATTTATTATACAGCTACAACAATTAAATGGGAATAACAAGCTGACAACAAAAAAAGTAAACCAAAACACAATTATCTTAATGAATAATTTAACATACTAATTTATTGAGGGAGAGAGAGAGAGAGAGAGAGAGCGAACGAGTTACGATTTTTATGTATTTGCAATGGTTAGTCTTAAGCAGAATTTTTAAACATCTTACCGGCCGATGTGGGAAATTATGACTCTTCATGGAATCTAAACTTTAGGGCACAAAACTTACACAGCACTCACAAAAACTTAAGTCAAGAAGGGGGGGAAATTTACAGGAATTTTTATCACTAATCAAAACACCTCTCGAGGAAAGCTTTTGCTTCCTGTTCCCGAATGCTTATTCCTGAAGCTAGTCTGAAGGACCGCGGACTAATTCCTCCAAAACCGCTATGTTAAGGGTTTTTATAAACTCTAGTTGTGACGTCATTTTGCACCGATAACTAGTTCGGCCTTTCTTCACAGAAGGGCGCAAGTATGACCGAAGGCGTTATTTTTCTGACTTTCAGACGACCCATTGATAGCGTAACGTGGGAAATTGGCGACCGGCGTCTTGTAACATACAATGAACAAGGTAATAGATAACATACATTGGACAAAGTAATAAATAACATACAAATATAACCATGTTATTTTTAATACGCGAGTCTTTAACACCAAAGAATAGATTGTCGTCTCCGGCGAGGCAGCGCTTGCTTTTTTTTTTAAATGCCACGGTACTTATCAACTACGCATTAAGAAAATGAATTTAAATTCTCGCATTATACAGGATGGAATTTCGAATTCTTACAGTTTGGTTGTGCATTTCCTTGACCACTTAGAAGTTCAGATTGTAACCCCCTAGATATCTCTGTTTGGCCTAGTATGAACGAAATAGTCTACAAGGAAATCTGAGTCCCGAGTTGCTTCAAAGAATTCAAGAAGCTACCAATAAAATCAAAAATAAGGCAGGACTATTTTTTTAACATCAGAAGATCTTTAAGGAAACGTATAGAGAAGGGATCTAATTTTATACAGCTGGCAAACTTCCTGGGAGTTACACCTGACAGCCAATCGTTTAATGTTAATGGCACCGAAATTATTTATTTGTTTGACACTTGACAACCACTTGTTAAAAGCGACAAGAACCAATTTATTAAAAAAAAAAAACGATTTTGTCTATAATATTGAAGAAACTTCATGGTCAAACGTTATTGACTTTTACGAAACGGACAAGGCGTTAAACAACAGATTAGCAGCTAATTTTCACCTACAGCCCATAAATTTTGAAAAAATTAAAGTGAAATTAGCAACTCAAATCTTAAGTAGTACAGTGTCGAGTTTATTAATAATTTGAAAATTTACAAGAGGGAAAAAGACATCATCTCGTTCACCAAATTTCTATTATGTTGGTTGATAACAATCAATGGCATAAGAAGATTATGGGAATTGTGCCAAAGCAAATGATACAAACGACTAATCACGAGACAAATAAATTAGGATAGCCTAGAGAATTTTTTCGGAACTATTTGACAACAAGGCGAAAATACGATTACTCCTACCGCTGTTCAAAAAGAAAGAAATTATTTAGCCAAAATTACTTTCATAGCGGCAATGCTGACTATGCAAACAGCAGTTTACTGATTAAATTGAAAGAGTTTAAATGTGTTGAGGGAGGGTAATGCGGAGATCCAAAGCAGCAGACTGGTAAATTGCCCAACGTTTCTTTCGGAATCCGATTGTAGAAATGAAGATTTTGTTGCACAGAATGCATTTGTGTATTGTTGCGACTACCTTGCGAAGTAATTGCTATTCATAAATGTACCAATTGTAAGAAATGCTTCAAAAACAATGATAACTGAATTTCTAATAGCAGTACAATATATTTACACACTGCATTAATCGGAATAGTTTTCATCTTTAATTAATAATTGTTTTCGCTTTTGGTACATGGTACAATGAGCACCAAGCTCAAGTGCCCGGACATCAAGTGCCCACCCTAACTTGAATGAATGTTTTCGCTTTTTCTAAAATATAGACAACAACAGCGGTATTAACGTTAATTTGATGGCAATTTTAATTTAATTTTCTTTAGAGTGGTTCTGGTATTTACAGATGCGATTCAAATTTAAGTTATATTCATTCATTCAGTTTACGCGCGAAAATTCCAAGTTACGCAGTTTTACGCCCCTTTGAGCACTTTCCAGCGTCGCTGTTGGTTCGTCCCTTTGTTACCTACTTTGCGAGGCTTCGCGCAGTGTTGATATAGTGCTTCACGCACTATATTCAGTGTCCAACATAACAGCAGCCTCAAAGCCCACTTTTTCATCTGAGAAAATTTTATACAGCGTGTCCCAAATTTGAGATATGACGTCATAGACAATTTTTTAAATGGTAGCCCTGATTTTTTTATAACTATTCTTAAAGGGTATATCAAATTACAAATGCGTACCAAATTTCAAGTTTTTATTCCTGGTCATTAAAAAGATACTTAACAATAACTACTTCGAAAAATGAAGAAATATGATTCAAATTTCTTTTTATGAACTTTAAAAATGCCACGTCTAAGGGTTTTTGTTTACTTTTTTTTTGTCAAACCAGGTTGACGTCTTATCACAATGTCAAAAAACAAGGTAATAAAAATAAATAAGAAGTGAAGCTAGTATTCGACTCGTATTGAGCGAGGACACTTATTAGTTTGTCGTTTCGTGAGAAACACCGTTTGTTGAAAAATCGACCATAATGCCGTATTTAACTGAAACCCACAAAATTGAAATTTTAATGATGATTGGCTACGGAGATAGGACAAGAACACAAAATGAAGTAACTCATTTATTCAGAGAGAAGTATCCTGATTTACCACCCATATCTCAAAGTACCGTAAGCAAGATTGAAAAACAGTTTCGGGAAAACGGGCATTTAAGGAAAACAAATAATCATCGACAGAGTGCGTTCAATGAAGAAGTAAAACTTAATGTACTTCTTTTTGTTCAAGAAAATCCTTATATCTCTAGTAGGCTGATAAGTAGGGAACTCGAAATTAGCCAGTCTTCGGTGGCAAGAACTCTTAAAGCGCACAAATTTTATCCCTATAAATTGACAATCCTCCAGGAACTCACCGAAGATGATCCGGATCGAAGACGTCAGTTTTGCGAACAAATGATGGATCTACTAGACAGAAATGTTGTAAACATAGAAAACGTTCTATTTTCTGACGAATCAACGTTTTTGTTAAACGGTGAGGTAAATCGTCAAAACTGTCGTCATTGGGCAGACAACAACCCACGGTGGATAAGGGAAGGCCACACTCAACATCCAGAAAAAGTCAATGTTTGGGCAGGCATTGTTGGTGATCGAGTAATAGGACCAATTTTCTTCGAAGAAAATCTCAATGGAGCGAGATATTTAGAATTCTTGCAGGAAGAACTAGTTCCGAATTTAGCTACTCCATTCCCTGATCCGCTTGAAGCTGATGTCCAGAATAGAAACATCTGGTTCCAACAAGACGGCGCGCCTCCTCATTTTGCAAGACTTGTCCGTTATTTTATCTTTTTTAATATTTTTATTATATTACTGTTTGTTCTTATTGAATGGGTTTTAATAGTAACATTTTACATTATTGAACATATACATTTCTGCATGGCCCTATACCTTCACCTAACATAAAGAAAAATTGTCACCGCCACTACGTGGATATTTATAAAAACAAACAATCTCTCCCCACCTACCTGGCCCACTGTTGGATTGACCGGTCAAGTGTATATCGTGGCGTAATCATTGCCACATAAATATTTACGGCGGCGGAGCTAGTCCGTCCACTAGAGGACGAAAGTGTTTATAGCCTTCGGGCTAACCCTAGTCAAGAGTGAGGGCCCTTGTGTTCAGTCTCTTTTACTCTTTCGATTCATCGAACATTCAGTCGCTACGACCCGTTTTGACTCGAAAAACCCAAAGACCACTTGCTGCCCATTCAGCATACAGAATGATTCATTTTTTTCCGGAAAGTTAAACAGCGTATTCTACCCACCATACTGGTGTAAAAACTCTATATAAACGTATATCCAAAAATGTTTCGTTTTCAAGTTACAGCTTCTTAAAGTTTTTTTTTTTTTATTGTAACGGCCCTAGACGCTATTGCGGAAAATCAGTCCCGAACCCGTTTACAGCAGCTTGGTGAAAACATTACTATCAATGTTTGCATCAAAATGGGTAGTTGTCAAACCGGAAGCCATACGCTCAGTTGTGAAAGTCACTTGATTTTTAAGGGTGTGATCGATAGCGTTATTATTCACAATTATGTCACGAAAGTTTAGTAGTGAAGAATATGCAGGTATTCACTACGTGTATGGATTCTGCGATGATAATGCTGAAGCATCGGTTCGTGAATATGCAAGGCGTTTTCCAAGGAGGATAGTTCCAAATGCCCAAGTTTTTATCGATACGCACCGCCGTTTTTGTGAATCGGGTTTACGTATTAATCATGACCAGTACAGGAACAGCATTGTAATGGTCAGAAGAAATAATAATCAAATTTTGTGGTTATTTGACATTAACCGGCGACTTAGCACTCGTAGAGCAGCTCATAGTGCAGATCATAGAAAATATCATTCCCAACCAAAATTTACAGCAGCGGGATGCAGAAAGAAGGGTAATCTTTTGCGACTGTAGGCAAACGAAGCTTCATTTACTAGAAACGGAGTGTTTAATAATCATAATCTCCATGTCTGGGAACATAAAAAAACCCACACAAAATTCCGCCACGTTATATTCAAAATGTGTAGATGGGAATTTTACATAGTAATGTTTGTGGGCCTCACTTTTTGTCTCCACGATTAAACTTTGAATTATTTTACGAATTTCTTAGAAATACTTTAAACGATTTGCTTGAGGGCGTACCACTTCACTGGAGAAGTAAGGGCAGCTGGATTCAATTGGATGGTGCACCAGCTCATTATGGATTAATAGTGCGACAATGGTTAAATACTAATTACCCACAACGTTGGATTGGGCGTTTAGTGCCGTGGCCTCCAAGATCGCCAGATCTTAACCCTTTAGATTTCTATGTGCAGAGTACGATGAAAAATAAAGTGCATGCAACCCCCATCAATACACGAGAACAGTTAATTTTAAGAATTGAAGAAGCTTGTAATGAAATGCGACAAAATCCATTACAAATATCGCGCGTGATTGATTCACTGGTTCGCCGTTGTAGAAAATGTATTAACCCTTAGATTACCACGCGGGGTCTTCTGGGGACCCCAGATCGGATGTTTTACACTTCATTCGTTTATATTTTAATTTTCAATTATATGCGCTTGTGTAATTTATCTTCATATGTTTTGTAACAAAATCCTGAACTCACTACGAAATTGTAATTGTTTTCTCTTTAGCTAAGTTTGAAATAGATAGCTGGGGTCCCACCATGACCCCATGCGGCTGTTTAGGGAACCATTCTTATTATAAGTAACAGCTGATTTATCCGTCGGTAAAACTGTAAATCAGTTATTTAGCCGCCGGTATATCAACTGTTGTGTGAATACTAGTAAATGAGGTGCATTATTAGTGCGTAAAAAATAAAAGCTGTGTTACGTATGTATACTAATTTCACTTTGTCTAAATATTTTTGATTCATGTTTTATATGTAGAGACTAGCTAGAAAAATGAGTAGTTATGAGAGGGTGCGCCCTCTTACACAGGCAGAATTAGAAGCTGAAATTTTGAGGTTAGGTGAGGAAGATTGTGCTAGCTCAAACATAGACACAGACGATGAGGATCCAAATTATGATGAAGAATTGCTTCAGGCGATGCAATGATAGTTCTTCAGAAATAGAAAATAATATTGAGTATGTTGAGGAAAGAAGACGAGGATGCTGTTCTATCAGACGAAAACTTAAATCAAGAAAACAACGAACTGGATGCAGAAAATTGTATACAATATACGCTAAATCTGGTATGATATGGAGTCTAAGCCATTTCGGTCATTGTGTGTCGTCGCCGTTGTGAGAATATTATAACCGACAAACCGGGTCTCACGTTAAAATCGGATGCTATTGACAGCATTGTCGATGTTTTTAACTTGTTCATTGATGAAGATATGAAGAGTATTATATGCAAACACACCAATGATGAAGCTATGCGAGTTTACAACTTATATAACCAAGAAAATCACGGAAAAGAAAAACAGTGGAAAGAGATGTCTAAAGTGAGCTAGATGCATTTATAGGAATTCTCATATCTGCAGGAGCGTTACATTGCAGAAAAGAAAACACCGCCGAAATGTGACCACAGATGAGTCCATTCGCAGATCAATTTTCACTGCCTCTATGTTCTCGAAATAGATTTATTCAAATTCGAAAATATCTTAGATTTGACGATAAAATTACGAGACCAGAAAGACGAAAAGATAATAAATTAGCACCATCAACGAACTGTTTTATAAGCTGTTGATAACTGCAAAACATGTTTTATACCACATGAAACGTTAACTATTGACGAACAATTAGTTCATTTCGGGCAGATGTCCATTTCGACAATTTATAAAGTCGAAACCAGCACGATATGGAATAAAGATTTGGGCCCTCGCTGATGTAAAGACTTCTACCTGTATAATTTGCAGGTCTACACGGGAAAGCCACCTGGGGTTAGATCCGAAAGGCTACAAGGCGAACGAGTGGTAAAGGACCTTATGAACCTTTGTTCAAATCGGGCCGTAGTGTGACAACAGACAATTTTTTACGTCGGCGCCTCTTGCCGAATTTTTGCTTACAGAACGAATTACCCTTCTCGACCGTGCGGAAAAATAAAGCTGACACCCCAGAGCACCTAAAACTAAGTACAAGGAGAGCAGAATACTCATCTTTATTTGCTTTTTCTCAAAATCTAATGATGGTGTCATATATTCCAAAAAAGGGAGAATGTTCATGTGCTATCATCCCAACACCATGATGAACAGGTATCTCAAGAGGAGCATCGAAAACCTAACATAATTTTGGAGTATAACACCACCAAAGGAGGTGTTGATAACGCAGACAAATTAATTCGAGATATTCTTGCGCTCGTCGTACAGCTAGGTGGCCCTTCAGATTGTTTATGAACATGTTGGATATGGCATGTTTGAATGCATTTTTATATATACAGCGAAATATCCCGATTGGAAGAAAACGCGCAGTAACAGAAGACATTATATTTTTGAAAACATTAGGAAAAGACCTAGCCATACCTAACATGAAAGAGCGATTACCAATAGTGAAAAACAATCCCCATGTAGTCAGAGCCATTCAGGCTTGTGGTATACATTTGATTCCGGAAAACGCAGCTCCCGCACCAATACAAACAGGCGTCAAAAGAGGAAGATGCCGTTTATGTCCAAGATTATTGGACAAAAAAGTTAACATCCGATGTACCACCTGTGGGTCGTTTATTTGTAAAAATCATCGCAAATCTGTTGTAAAACCTGCTAACTATTGTACTGATCACAAAGATTTAGAGGACATTTAATATGAAAATTAAAATTTGAAAGTTTTAATTTTAACTTGTATTGTTTATGCTTAGTTTATATTGTATAATAATAATAATAGTTTCTTTCAATAAAATAATTTAAACATAATATTTATGATATATGGATTTAAGACCCCTTGTAATTATAAACTCTAACCTGCAAAGAAAATTAGCACTTTATATCCACACATTCATTGGGGTCCTAAAAAGACCCCACGAGGTAGCTTATGAGATTTTTAATGCGTGGTAATCTAAGGGTTAATGTTAATGGATTTCATTTTGAACATCTTTAAAACTAAGGTTTTAATACTTCTTTTTTGTTAAAAATTAATGTTACTTTTGTCATATTAGCAATTTTCACATTTAATAAAGAATCTGTGTAATAAGCCTGATTTAATGATAAATATTATTATGTTTACCCCGAATTTTCCGCAATGGCGTCTACGCTCGCTATAATAAAAAACCTTCAACAAGCTGTAACACGAAAACGAAACATTTTTGGATATGTGTTTCTATAGAGTTTTTACACCAGTATGGTGGATAGAATACCCTGTTCAAGTTTCCCGAAAAAAAATGAATCACCCTGTATACACACTAGCTTCGAAGCCCCTTGCTTTCAAGCTACGTACCTACGTATTTTTACTTACTTTGTTTATAATTTACCATTTACTCTGTTAATTATTCTTGTTCTTGTTTTTTTTTTATTTTTTTCTTTATTATTTACTTGCCTTGTGCTTTATTTATAACTCGTAATTGCCAGTAACCCTTTCTTCTATTTTAGTCATCGCTATATATCGTTTCATTATTTAATATTAAATAAACGTGAGAAAAATCTTTGGTAAGTGCCTCCCACTATTAGTATAATAAGCAAATGGTATTGCTGTCGATGGATGGACCTGGATATACTGTAGAGGCACTAAGAATGATAGAAGTTAAAGCAAAAGAAATTGAGAACATGGGAAAACAACTCATTTGTAGACTGGTTATAGATGAGATGGCAATAAGAGAGCACGTTGAATGGTCCGGGAAAAGACAATTTGGCTATATAAATTGTGGTGTTTATTTTTTAATCACAATGACTGCTTACCCAAAGCAAAAAATGCTTTCGTCTTTATGTTAGTTGCACTTAATTCCAATTGGAAAGCGGCTATTGCATATTTTCTAGTTAATGGACTATCTGCAGATGCTAAAGCAAACTTAGTCACGGCTTGCTTTAATATGTTATCAGAGAGTAAAGTGGTAATCGAGTAATCAAATGCGGCATTAAATATTAGTACGGCTCGAGCTTTAGTTGCCAATCTGTCATGGCCAGATTTAAATACGCATACAATACACCCTGTTATAAAAGAAAATATATATTGTAAGAGCCGAATGCGGCAACGGACGCGGCCGAACGAAACGGACGAGCGAAGGGATCGAAGGGCAGGTAGAAAAAGGGATGACGGCGGGGGAGGCATTCCCAGGCATCGACTTATTGGTGACGGGCTATCTGTTTCGATTGGAATTCGATTCCTTTGTTCATCATTGTAGTTTTGTGGCGAAATAAACGGCGGTTTTACATATAAATTTATTGTGTTATTTCAACGAGGCCTAACATTTCAGAAGTGGGATAACCAGCGTGTTATTTGTGTTGTGTTGTGGCGTATAATTTCGGTGTTGTGTTTTCTGGCGGGCTGGCGAGGCCATCTTAGGCGTTCTCAACGGCGTTGGTATTGAGAGTGGCGACAAAGGCGACGACACCATAAAGGCGACAGGTTGTACTCATTTATTTACTTATTGCATGTATCGCGTATTACGGCGGTGTAATTAAGCGAGTATATCTTAAGTAATTGGCGGAATATAACCCAATAAGATCGGCGAATTCGTATACGAGGGTTGTTTACAAAGTCAACTGCTTAAGCGTATACGAGGGTCGGTCATTAACATCGTAGGTGTTCATTTGGACTGTTGTAGAGTGGAAAATGGCGGAAGACCACTCATTATCCGAATTAGATTTCGAGATGGAGGAAGGTAATAGCAGCGGCGAAGAAAAGGGCGAACCGCGAGGGCGGTGCGACCCCATGATAGTAGTCATGAAGCTAATAGAGAGGCAGACGGCTGCTATAATGGCCGCGCTGGAAAAGAAAGAATCGGCGGTGATTCCTTCTAGTTTGGCGTCACCTGTAGCCGGCGGGAGCGGCCAGCAGCCGGCGGTGGCGGCTGGAAGCTCCTTGGGTTCACCCCTACCACACTTGAAATGGCGCTTCGATTGTGGTCAGGGGCATCCCAGTCCTACCGGCAAGGATTCTGAGCAGAGAAGTTCATAGAAATCCGCGGCGAGGCGAGAATGGGTGGCGACATCCTGGATCCGTGTGATCCGGATGAGGGCGATGCCATGTCGAAGGTGGATCGCCAAATAGATCAATTGGGCGGGATATATGGCTGGAGCTCTTTAGAAAGAGCCTATTTCGCCCAAGGGAAGCTGAAAGGGGCGGCCAAGAAGCGGTTCAATTACCTGGACGACTACGGCCTCACCTGGACCAGGGAAGGCCGAATTGAAAAAGGCGTTCCCACGACGTGAGGATTTTGGACACAGCTGGAGAGTTGGTAGCGCGGCGAAAGTTGCCTAACGAAACAATATCCAGCTATTTCCATGCCAAGATGGCGTTGTTGGGGGATGTCGCATTTCAGCGGAGATGCGGTTCCGGTAATTATAAAAGGCTTCCAGTGGAGCTTAGACGGCTGCCCCATTCGCGAGATGTGCGACTTCCTTCGGAGTTGTGTATACGAATTATTTGGCGGGATCACGGGGTACCACGGCGGAGGCCTGAGCTCATTGTCTGGCGGACAAAGAGCGAAGCAGTCCGGCGGAAGGACCGCCTCTACCGGTATTGAAGGGCAGAGGTTGGCAAGCGGCAGGGACCGATCGTGGAGTTGTCTGCTACAACTGCCAGGAGGTTGTGCAACACTACATAGGGACTGTCCGAAGCCGCGAGTATAAAGATGCGAGCATGCCGCCGGAGGGGCACATGGCGAAGGACTGCCCCAAGAAGAGAGAAGGCGCAAGGCGGGTGAGTTTAATTGCATGCTCCGCAGTTCGTATAAGAAGTGGCAGTAACGAGCCGCGGCGATCGTGTAAAGGCGTACCTTGACACTGGCGCGGAACGCAGTCTTGTGACTGAAGTTGCGTTCGACGGTTGGTTTGGCGGTTAGACCCAACATACTATCCTCCAGGATTTGGTGGGTATTGTACCAAGGCGATAGGGGAAGTAGATCTACACCTGACGATTGATGGCGTGGATCTGAATGTACTGGCAGTGGTGACGACATGCGATCTGGCGGGGGCGGACGTTTTTCTGGGTCAGCCTGTATGGGCATCCCAAGGTGTAACGTTGGTAGTGAGGGCCGGAAAGGCATGTTTCTACAAAGCGGAAACAATAGAGGAGGTTTTCCAAAACCTTACCCTGGCGGATGACGAGGAGTCGTCTCAACGTACGATGCGGGTTGCGGTGCCTGCGACGATTGCAATTGGCGAGACGGCGACCGTGGAGGTTCAAACAGACCACTGTTCGGCGGGTGAGTTGTTGACGTTTGAAGGAAAATTCTTCACGGAAAATGGGGCGATACTGCTGCCGAGGGTGGCGTACTTGGACCAGAGGCGAATCAAATTGTAGTTTCCAACGTAGGGACAAGAGGCATACGACTGAAGAAGGGGCGAGCGTTGATCCGGTGAGAGAGAAACAACTTTGGCGAACTAGTTAAGGTGAGCAGTGTAGCATGTAGTACCAGCAATCGAGTAGATTTTGAGCAGGTTCAGGCAACAGAAGTTGACGAAGACGTTAGGCGGGCCTTAATTGACTTATTGCAGGCTAATGCAGATAGTTTCTCCAACAACGAGTTGGATTTAGGGTTGACTCATCTAGGCGAGATGAAGATCAACCTGGAGACAAGCAAACCCGTAAACTATCGACCTTATCGATTGGCGGCCACGGAAAGGGCAGTTGTACGTGGAAAGATAGAACAGCTTCTGGCGAGTGTGCATTAGGAATCTAACTCGGAATACGCTAGTCCGATCATACTTGTACCGAAAAAGAATGGCGAGGCGCGCTTTTGCGTAGATTACCGAGCACTGAATAGGATCACAGTGAAGGATAGGTATCCATTACCCCTGACAGACGACATTTTGAATAACCAATACATGCTCAAAAGAGGATTATCTCTAGTTTTTAAATATATTTTTTAAAATTTGCATCATGTGTCATTTTTGTGTTACGTTCCTTCAAAGTACTGACAGTATTTATGGCTACACTGTGTATATATCGTTGTACCGACGCCATTCTTAGTTCGTTTCTGTTTGTTAGCGAGTTGCCACATAGATGTTTTTTAAAAAAAACCACGTTTGAAAGTTTTGTTTCGTAAACCTTTTTGTGGTCGTTATCGGACGCCAGCACTTGATTTAAGTTAAGTTTTAATTGATTTTGTTCCTTTTGAGAATACTGTTGAAACTACTCTTGGTGGTTTACTGTTAGTTTTAATGTTGTATTTCGGTTTACACGTATGTGTGAGAGAGATGGCGTAGGAGCTGGTTGTTTGAGATGGCATACTCACTGCCATCTCAGCCACCACCACTGTTTTATATTAGTCTATTTATACATTTTATTTAAAATTATGTCATCTTCATTTCAGATATGGGTCCATATATTAGGAAATCTACAAGGCAGTCGTGGGATGAGAAGCAAATCAGGGAGACCATCGTTGCTGTTCAGGGGTGCGATTCTCCAATTTAATGACAAGTTGCGATTTGTAACGAATTTACGTATTCTGGACTGATGTAGCGTACGCTTCGTAAGTACAAGGTGGGGCAGAAAAACCTATCCGATTTCAAATCCCTTTTTCTCAGAAGAGGGAACAGGTAGAGTAGTGGGGTAAAACCGTTAGTTAGGCCGGTTTTATGCCAATTGCTCAGTAGTCAACATGCCTTGGTCTGTGTGACATCGGGCTTTTGTTATTGAGCGGTTTATCGAAAACGCGGTTCGATAATTGCTACACAACGTGCGTTTCGAATTCATTTCGGACTCGGGCGTCATGATCCTGTTCCACATCACGCTACGGATAAAGTGTGGGTGTCAAATTTTTCGACAGACGGGATCAGCATTGAAAAAGAAGTCGCCTGGACGTCCCAGGACAGCAAAGGACCTGAAAACGTGGCCAATGTGCGAGCCGCGATTGAAGATTCCCGCGCTCGTTCGGCGCGAAAACATTCGCTCGCTTTGCGATTTCCAACCGCAGTATTCGGCGAATTTTGCACCGGACCTCAAAATGCATCCCTACAAAATGGTTGTTGCACAGGAATTAGTGAAAGGGATTTTAGAACCCGGACAAACCTTTGTCGCGATCTCCGAAGAACTCCCAAACGACGATGTTTGCTCTTCACGGACGAAGCCCATTTCACCTTTGTGCGCCGTAAACAGGCAAAATTTTCGATATTGGAGTGACGAAAATCCTCGGGAAATCCATCAGGAACCCCTCCATAGCCCAAAAGGACTGTGTGGTGTGCTCTTTCCCGCCTAGGCGTCTGGGGCCTTACTTTTTGAAGAAAATGGGCAAACCGTAACGGTCAACAGCGAGCGCTATTGTTTCATGCTGGAAAATTTTCTTCGACCCAAAATGGTAGAAATTGGCGTGGAAAATGTGTGGTTTCAACAGGATGGTGCAACCGCCCACACATCGCGACGATCAATGGACGTTCTCAGGGAAATGTTCTCGGACCCTCCATTTCTCTGAGAGGTGATCTGGCTGGCCGCCGCGCTCACGGATCTCAATCCATGTGACTTCTTCCTTTGGGGTTACCTCAAATCGAAGGTATTCCAGCATCGACCAAGGACCCTTCTTGCTTTACGAAGGGAAATTGCTCGGGCAATTGAAGAAATTCCTGTGGAAATGACGGTGAAAGTCATGGAAAGCTACCGCGAGCGCCTAAATCAGTGTATCCGCTCTCCAAGGACCGACACTTTAAGTTGATGGCTTTTCAAAACTTAAATTTGAAAATGGCATAAAATTTGCGATATGTTAATAAAAAAAAAAATGTTGTCAAGTTGAGTGGTTTTAATTTTATAACGTTTTGAAATCGGATAGGTTTTTCTGCCCCACCCTGCCCCCGTACACGCATATTGTTCAAGAATCCCACCCCAGACCGGCAAAATGGGTTGGTTATTAGCGTCGAAAACGTTTAATGTTCCGTTTACCACTTTGCGGCGACGTGCTCAAAAGGGGAATACTTCAAAAGCATATCTAGGTGAGCACAAACCAACATTTGACGTCAATTTAGAAAAAGAAATGGTCAAGCATTTACAAGATTTGGAAATCAGATTCTTTGGGATGACTTCAGTCGATGTTGGAAGGTTAGCGTATCAAATAGTTGTTAAGAAGAAAAACTTCCTCACAGATTTTCAACTGAAAAGGAAATGGCTGGTAGAGATTGGTTAAAATTATTTAGACTGCGGAATCTTACAATATCTCTTCACATACCGGAAGCTACTTGAGCTGCAAGGGCCCGCGGTTTCAACCGACCTCAAGTTCAAATATTTTTCCGTCACCTAACCGAAATAATGGGAAAAAATATAACTTTGAGGCACAGCAAATTTGGAACGTTGACGAATCAGGGGTTAGTATAGTACCAACGCAACCTACCAAGATTTTTGCAACTAAAGGTCGAAAACAGGTTGGTATTTTAACAAGTGCTGAGAGAGGCCATCACCATACTTCAGTTTGCTGTGTAAACGCCTTCTTGGAACATATATCCCTCCGGCTTTTATTTTTCCAAGGAAAAATATGAAATTAGATTTCATGGACCATGGTCCAACAACGGGTTCTGTAGGATTTGCCCAGGAAAAGGATAGATGAATGGCGAGGCCTTTCTTAAATGGCTGCAACATTTTGTCAAACAGCAAAATTTCACTTCAAAACAAAATTTCATTGCTTTTGGATGATAATTCTAGCCACAAAAAACATAGATGTTTTAATATTTGCAAAGCAGAATGGCATCGTAGTTTTCTGAATCCTGCCACATTATACCCACAGGCTTCAGCCGCTAGACGTTAGTTTCTTTGGGCCCTTAAACACATTCTATAATCAAGAATTGAATATTTGGCTCAAAAGCCACCCTGGTAGAAGGGTAACGCACCAACAAGTTACAGGAATATTCAAAGAAGCGTATCTTCAAGCTGCAACAGTAAAAAATGGCTAGTAGTGGTATTGCGTCTGCTGGAATATTCCCACGTAAAAAATATTTTTCCGGTCTGGATGTTTGCACCCGCAGATGTAACTCATGTACCAGAGCCAGTGCTATCAGAAGAGCCAAATGGACTTTCAGTAACTGTAGTAATAGTACATTAGTAGTTGGCGACACTGTAGAGCACTCCCGCTTAGAGAGTTAGGTTAGCGTCATTACTAGTTAGTTGATAGAATGTTAGAATCTGTAACTTAATTATTATAATAAGTACTGTTTAATAAAACAAAGAGTATTAAATAAAACATGGCGCCATCATAAAAGGCAACGAAGACGCAACTGAAAACTATAAAGTGTGGAATTGAAAATAAAGGAATTGGTATTAGAGTATAAAGATGTAATAAAGTAACGGTATGGAAACGTATAACTAAGCCGAAAGAATTTAAATTATCTGGAAACTTAAAAAAACTTTTAAAAACCTTCAAACAAGAAATACAAATATTCTTTAATGCAATAGAAACAACAGGAAAACCGAATAAAGTGCAAGTTGCAAGATTATTAAATTTAATCGGAGCAGAAGCAATAAAGGTGTATAACACAATGGAGATTAGCAAGAAAGATACAGCGACAATAGAAGAAATATATAATAATAGGACTAAAAGCATGTACAGATTTTAAGTTAATTGCAAGAATCAATGATACTACTAATCCCAAGGAAAATTTCATAAATAAAAACAGTGAAGTGTTTACGGATTAGTTTCCGGATACTTATATAATACTATGAAACCGAAGCTCAGCCAGAAGTGAATTCAAGTAGAAGGGTACCTTTAAGCATTAAAAGATAAAGTTATAAAAAGGACATTAGACGAGATGGTAGAAAATAAAATTATAAACCTATGGATGATAACAACTTGCCTAGTTGGTGAGCAATATTTCATTGTAGAAAACCAGATATATCGCTAGAATATGTCTAGATCCACAAATACTGAACCAAAATATAGTTAGAAATTACTATAGTATACCTACTTTAGATGAAATCAAAGCAAAATTAGCTCACAAGAATTTTATACTGTATTAGATATCAAAGATGGATTTTATCATGTCAAATTGGATGAACAATCAAGTAAGTTATGTACCTTCAATAGCCCTTTTGGAATGTATTCATTTTTGCGACTTCCCTTTAAAGTAAGTTCAGCCCCTGAGCTTTTTCAAAAACTAAATACTAAATACTTCAGTGATATTGAAGCAGTAGTCATATATTTCGATGACTTACTGATTTTTCATAAAACGAAAGAAGGACACCACGAAATCTTAGAAAAAGTAATTCAAAGAGCAAAAAAGTATAACATAAAATTCAATAAAAATAAATTGCAATATTGTTGTAACTCAGTAAAGTACTTAGGTCTGATTATTTAATGAAATGAATCACAATAGATGAGGAACGGATTAAATGTATACAGAATTTTGAAAAACCCCAAATACAAAAAGGAATGATGCAAAAATGGGCATAATCTCAGAGATTTTTTACCAAATTTATCTGAAATTACAAGTCCTTTAAGAAATTTATTAAAAGCAACTAGTCAGTGGTGTTGGAATGATACACACACCAAAGCAATGAAAAAAATAAAGAAATTAATAAGTGAAGCGCCCATCTTAGCTAATTTTGATCAAAACAAAGAAATAGTTATTCGGTGTGATAGTAGCAAAGATGTACTAGGATGTTGTTTATTGCAAAATAAGCAACCTGTACTGTTTGCTTCCCGATCATTGACACAAACAGTAACCGCCAAGAACAACCTGGTCCTTCACCGTTCAGGGACCTAGACCTAAGCATATACGAAATGTTCCTTACCAAAGACAACTGTTACAAGCAGATCAAATAGAAAAAAAGGAAAATTCGGAGTTATAAATGCTACACCGGACACTGAAGAACTTGAGAGTAGCTAGTAAGAAAGCTACAGTTTTAAGAAAATCTGCTAGACGCTCGGCCAAAAAAGTCCGCATAACATCATCTTCTGAGAGTGAAAAGAAGAACGGGAGTATTCTGGATCAGAAGAAAATCCGGCCTGCATTTATTGCCTTGAATCATACACTATGTCACGAAGTAGAGAATGGTGGCTACGTTGCCAAAATGTGCCAAAAATGGTGCCACTCAGCCTGTATTGGCCTACTTAGAAGTGCAAAAATTATAATTTGCGGTATTTGTAAATGAAACACACTAGTTGTAGGTGTATGCTATCTCACCTAAGGGTGTGGGTGAGATGGCTTTTGCAAGAGTTTACGTTTTTTTTTACGTGTAATAGGCACCTTACTCCAGTTCCTGTGAACATTTTTTTGTCGAAAATAAAACATATTATTTGGATAAATTTTTGTTTTTTCTCATTTAGAAAAATTTTAATTTTTATAAATTATTTTCAAAAAGTATGCCATCTAGAGTACTTTCTCCTAAATATGTACGCTACGCAAAGTTGTTGAATCTGTGTCTAGGCAACAGAGAAATTATTTACAAACTAACACTGTGCAGGTATTAATCTTATAAAGTTTAAATAATTTGAATCTAACAGATTATTTTAAACATTTAACAAGTCACTTTTACCAACAGCAGACACTAAATTCACATCACTATCAATTAATAAAATTAATACTGCACAATTATCATATAGATTACATCACTACTAGAAGTACGAAAATGCAGAAGCAGTAAGAATTAGACAAGTGCACATAAAAATTATATTATTTAAACATGAGTGATGTGACAATCTAAATATTTTTTCATTTTCATTCAATAAAGGATTCGAATAAATATTGTATTATGCTTTTATTTTATGAGTATTTTTATTATTTAAACCAATAGTTTCTGCCTTCTTAAAATTGTAAAAACCATTTAGATGCACCGCATATTTCAAACAAAATTAAGCTAGAAAACACATTTATCATAACAAAAATATCCAAAATTCATTGTATAGAAATGTTTTTATCAGAAAATTACCAGCCTATAATATATAACATAACAGAAATGTTTTGTATCTATTGTATTATCTAAACGTGTGTTTGACTGCTGTCGAATATCTTAAAAGTATTAGGTTTTGTAGAGTATGTTAGATAATTGTGATTTATTTTGAATCACGGAATTTAAAAATGCAATAATATACAGTATGTTCAATTTGAAAAATTTTTAAATTTTTAAAATTGCATAACGTACTGACAAAACCGAACACCCAGTATATGTTAAAACAATTTTGAGTTATAGACCGCTTGATCTTAAGTCGCTTTCACAGCTGTGGTTATGTAGGCGCTAACCATACGTAAGTATAATATAATACATCCATGTCTACCAACTCATTTCCAAATGTTCTCAGAGCGAGTAATATGTACCACTACAATTTTTGTAAATCTCAAGTATCGACATTATTAAAATATAAACATACCTTTATTTTAATCAAATTTAATCCATTTGGTTAGTTATATATGTTCATGATCTCACCAACATTACAGCTCTTCTACATATAGAATGCAAATCTCAACAATCTAGCACCCAAATAGTTTCAGAAATCGTATAACAATAAAATCCAGGCAAACACAGGATGCCCTAGAGTTAATAACAATTACACAAGATTCATATGAATATAGCTAATGTTAAAAATATATAGATATATATTACGATTACGTAGATTTTTTTTGTCATAACACTTACTTTTCATCTCCGTTTGGATTGAAATATTATTTTTTTGTTTTTATAACCTACATTTTATCTTTTGTAGTTAATGTACTCTTCTGCAAGTATTAGAAACTAATAGACACTAATATATTAATAATATATGAGCACAATACAGTTGGTTGTATAGACTTGTATAGTTTGCCACAATAAAAAAAATTCTTACCAGAAGGAAAAATTACAAAATATCTAACCCATAACCGACAAAAATTCAAATGATAAATGATAAATGATACAAATGCAAAAGACAAAGACCATCAAAAGACAAGCTGACAAGCAACAGGTGTGCCACCTATTGGCAGCTTTCGATACAACTGTGGCTAGGATATCTTTTCGTTTTTCCACTTGACTTCTCTTTATTTTTCACAAATATTTATTATACATATAATATGTATTTAATTTTTCTTAATTTTCTATATAGTCTGAAAAACTTGTGCTCAGTGGTGGTGATGGTGTCGAACTTGGCGGTGACGATGTTTTACAGGTTACAAGCTAATAAGCAGTTGTAAACTGCTCCTATTATGAAATCTATATAGACAAAATTTACCATTTCATACATGCATTAATCTTGTAGAGACAACACGAGTATAATTTTTCACTCGTAGCTGCTCCAAATATGCTAAAAATAAGTATAATAAGAACAGGTAATGATAGCTATACAAGGGCTATATCCTGCTCCGGGCACTCCAAGGGTCCAAGCTTCGATTCGCGCTGACGCTAACAGCAGCTCGCAATCACTTGCAGAGTGAAATTTGTAAAGAGGTAACGAGTCTAACCAATTTGAATACTTACTTGCATAGATGGCGCTTGAATTGTATTTAGTCACGCTTCTATTGTAACTATTTATTTTAATTTCAATTTCTTTTTATTATCAAATATCTTTTACATATTACAATATTACTAACTTGAGTCTTGAATATATAGATACATATTTGTAGGATGATGACATAGAAATATGACCACTTCTTTTTATACTTTTAAAATTGTATCGGACATTGTATTTGAAAATATTATCAGTGTAATCCAACATGTTTTAATTATTCCCTAGGAAAATGCAGATGAACATTTTATATGCCGTCAGATGTTAAAACAAAAAAAAAAACCTGATAAGTTTATCGGTAATATCATTTCAGCTTCGAAATGAAAATTAAATAAGATTTGTGGAAACAGTTAACTAGAGTTGCTTTATTTTATTTATATATTTTGGACACATGTAAACATAACACGTAAACATATTTTTTTTTAAATTTGTATATGTATAATTGTATACCATTTGTATATTGTTTTTGTATTTCGTAAATGTTTTTATTTATTTACTGGTGGTAACTACATGATTTTTAACACTTCGTTGTTGTTTTTTTCTTCTTATTAAAGTTATTGTAGCGACAAAATCGAAACTTTTATAAATTTTAGTGGGAAATAAGGACTTTTATTTGTAGGTGTAGTGGCATTCTTGGTTTAAAGGATTGGTTGCCGTGATTGTATTCCTTTCCATTAGGTTTGTTCGTTTTGTACACACGGTTATACAAAGTAGAGGTGCGCATTTTGCGTTTTCTAAAAGGATGACCTTTTCCCCGCTAGGAAAACTATATTTTAATTTAAATATCTATAATAGGAGTTGTAGCAATTAGCCCTGGCGAACATGCTAATTATACAATTAAGTACAAAAAATAATTTATACAGTATTAATAATTCCTGTACAAGCACATTTTATTAAAAACGATATATATTTTTTTTTGCTCTGGAATGATTTGTGTTTACTATTAAAATCAAAAACTAAAGTTTGGTAAAAAAAGAAGCTCAAATTAGGAACGTTGGATCAGAATTAGAAAAAATGAGATGGGATAAATAAGTTTCGATAACAAGACGTAAGTATTTCAACTCCTACCAACCACATAAAAATTATGGACTTTAGTAAAGAATCCCATGCAGCTTCGAATCAAGACTTTCAGATGGGGCATGGAAGTACATTTGACTAAAGAATAACAGTGAATACATACGAAATTCATTACTTGGCCAAATAATTTGAAAAACTTAAAAATTAAGAAAATGTCAAATATGTTTTTCAGTAAATATAATTTCAAAAAGTTGTGAGATAGAAATGTATTTTTTTTTGCAATTTGCAAAATTGTATAATTTTCAGTCAACTTCTTCGCAAAATAAAATTAGTGACATCTCATGCATACCGTAAAACACTTATCTATTTGATTCGTTAACAAATTAATGTATTTCTGTTTTTAACTGTAATAATTTAGGAGGATTTTTCCCAAAAATTTTTTTCTCCTCACGCAGGATTCGAACCTTCATCCTCCCGCTTGCCGGACGAGCGCTCTACCAAGAGTAGCTAGTAGAGGATGATGATTCGAGCGTTTAACCGAATATACGTCTATATTAGATCTTGAAAGGCCGGCAAAACAGCAAACATGATAAAGATTGCCAATATACAAACGAGGGGATGTACGTTAGAATCCTGCGTGAGGAGAAAAAAAATTTCTTGGGAAAAATTCCTACTAATTATTACAGTTAAAAGTGTGATTTGCAGAACGCACAACGATAAAAGGACACTACACGAATATATGCTTTTGTGTTTTATTAATAATAAAACAGTAACAAATATAAGAATAACAACTAAAATGTACTTAACGTCTTTTCAGCACGTTCTCAGTATGATCTATTGACTTGCACACTTTTTATTGCAATACCAATTTAAACTTAAGACCGTTTTTACCTCACAAATACCAACGTTAACTTATTGATTGCACTAACAAAAAGCAGAAATACATTAATTTGTTATGTTCATACTATAAAAAACTTGCAATCTGTGCATATTTGATTGGTTGTCGCAAAATCCATACATATTAAAGTGTAAATTACAGATGCTTGTACGTTCATGATTGATCGAGTATTTTTATAAATAATCGAGGAGAATTGTTCATAAACTCTCAACTTTCTCTATTCGTACGCAACATATGTTATCCCATCGTATTATTTCACATGAGAGTAATTACGTGCAGGAACTAAATTAGTCAAAGTACAATTTTATGATTCAAACAAATCTTGAATTCCACGAGAGAACATCGTTGAGTTAAGGTGGTCGTATTTAAGAAGTTGTTCGCGTGGTATTAATTTCTCTATCCACTGTTTCGCTATGATACAATGTCTAAGGTGCGTTTATTTAATGCTTGCATTGTTTTTTTTTCCTTTTAGAAGAAACCTTTTGACAAAAATTCGAAAGAAATATTTATAATGTATATTACAAAAATACTGACAATTGTGGCATTGATGACTAGACACTTTAGAACACCTTATCACAAATCACTGCTCTGGACGCATGTTTCAATAGTAAGGTTATCATCATCAACCGTAACACTTAAATAACCCAGTAAACACAATTTCATATCTCCAGAACGTAAAATACTATATCTGATCTATCTATTATCTCAGACACATACATGTAAGGCACACGTAAGCTTCATTTGTGCGTAATGTCCGCTCAAGCAGCTGTCTTTGATATGTGTCTGAGACATCATATAGATCTGATTCTGTACATGAACACGTTCTATTTCAGAGCGGTTATTATGTTCTCTGTATGATACATAACATTCTTTTAAGGCCGTTTTACCCCTAGCTATTTATTGGCCAATCTAAAATTGTTACGTGTATAATACGTATTAAATCCGTGTTATACGCGTAACAATTTTAAATTGGCCAATAAATTGCGCAATAAATAGCTAGGTGTAAAACGGCCTTTAGAATAGGTAAAAATCATTTTCGAAACTACATTAAGTTATATATTTATCCATTAGTAAATACATATAAATATTATTGGATTTACAAGATATAAAGAACTCACTTGCCGCTCCGTCCGTGTGTTCATTATAATCCTTGAATTATGACGTCACAACTCCTAAAAATGGAAATATAATGGTTCTACACAATTAACAAACTTTTATGTTATTTCTTTCTCCGAACCAACTAGATGCTGCCCAAGTTCGTTTGTGAAGTTGATGGAGCAATGTTCCAAGAGTCGTATTAAATATCTTCACCATTCTGGCCTCCGATTCTTTTTGTGAATGATCGCTAAAACGAAATTAACATTTTTTAATTTGAAAACCATGCACGTAATTCACTTACGATTTTTGGAGTATTAAAATCATTGCTTAAAAAAACTCGAAATTATTCAAACTTTGTTTAGAATTGAATAATTCCTGCACAAATAAATGTGAGGTTAGAGCAGACATTTTCACAAACATCGTCCGTCTTTATAAACAACATGGATTCAAAAACGTTATTTTGTAAAGTAAAAATTTACTTACGTTTAATACCGATTGGCACCCCGTTGTTAAATGCGTTCCAGTGCTTCAAATTTATTATAGTTAAAGTTAAACCAGTAAATATATGTCACAAACCTACACCAACGTAGGACACGCCATTCACAGACGCCATTTGCACAGTCGCTCAGAAATTTCAAACTGCGGGAAACACAAAGATATGTCACGAATAGTTCTTGAACAGCACCAGATCAAGGATATGTGATGTATTATTAGGTACATCTCAAATACATCACTATAATGTAGCTAGCGCCACGTATCGCAGTTCAGTTCAGATGACATTTAGGATACATACATTTATGTAACATTTACGTATCTAAGTTACATGGCACTGTTCCTTAAATGACACTTAGCAGAGATGTAACAGACACATGTGTGTTTACTGGGAAATAACTACACCAAAATTGTCGGTACCAATTTGCACTTCAAAATTACTTGATGTAGTGGTTGGAATCATGATTGACTATCGTCATGCTTAACTATATAACCACTAATTGCTAATTCGAACATTTATCTAGTCTACAAATCCCTTTTTTTTTGACTTATGCCCGGTAACATAAAGCGTGTGTAACCAAGTGATTAGTTAATCATTTGTTAGCACTAACAAATTGTTAAGTAAAAGTTGAGTAACATAAACTTAACCATTTGTTAAATGTCGAGTAATTAGTTAACAACTGATTAATGGCTGTTGTAAACTAGTTAACTGTAAATTTACTAAAATTGATAGTTCATTTTGGTTTCGATTGAGAGCCAACTTGAAACTTTGACGTTTTCACCTAGAAATTCAGTAATTGAGGTTTTGCCGCTGGCTTATGTCAAGTTTGTTATAACGATTATAACCATATAAACGGATATATGGAATGATTAATCATCGTCTCCAATGAAGAACTATTCGATATACTAGAAACATATATGATAGACGTCATAGAACCACGATGCTCAGAGAAGAATGCATGAAATATAAAGAAAAAAAGGCAAATAAAACAATGATTTGGTCGTGTTGATTGTTCTTTTTCATAAAGTTGTATAATGTAAATAACTGTTCTTTCATCCTTAACCCAGTAGTACTATGACAATTAGATTCAGATGTAATTTCCGCTCATACTTCGTTTTTATTTGTTTAATAGATACTCCATCCGTCTTTTTATTTTCAACTACTCCTTTATAATTTTCAAGATCGCCAACAATGTGTGTTTCTCTTGTACCGTAAAATTTCTGGCTCTTCTCACAGCATCCTGCATTTTCCTACTCATTATGATGCATAGTGTCAAATTTAGTGATAATATTGTCAGAAATCAAATGTTGAAATTACACCTACCTAACCTCCATAATTATAAAAGTGTAATGTAATAATCACTAAACGTATATATTTTAAACTTACTGCTGCTATCTTATTCCAAATTAATTGATCAGTGATCAAATTGAATCAAAAATAAAAATTCTGTCAAAATGTCAAATAGATTTTCCGTCTAAGTTCACATGTTCCGCCATCTATTGATGCAATCATGCACGGCAACTTTCGTTGGATATTCGGCACATTTCGTGCTTTGGTGGTTAAGTTAACAGCTGATTTAACAAATGATTATCTCCTAAAAAACCTTTATGTTATTGATTTTTGCTATTATCCATTGATTAACTTTGACAAATTGGTAACTATTGTTTATGTTACCGGGCATTAATAAACTACAAAGCTCCTAAATCTGAATTCTTTAAAAAGTATTTATTTTATAGATCCGCGCACATTTTATTTAACTTTTCACTACTTTAACAATTTAATTGTATAGGTGTCCCACCGAAGACTGATTTTATGTTTGCAGCTCTATTTTTCATCAAATTCGACGCTGCATAATTTAAAAATATCACAAAGCAGAAAAAAACGCATATTTACTCTGCTATTTTTAATGGAGCAGTCTATACAGGCTATTCCACGTAAGTGGTTCATTAAAAGTATATGATGTTCTATTATTTATTACTTATATTTGAGATTTTTGCACCATTTTCTGTTCGATTGGAACTATAAATGTGAAATACTTTAACCAAAATATCACTTCCGATTGACTGAAAATGGATGTCCAACTTTATTATTTTAAATAGAATGATATAATTTTTTATTTATTTTTGGATTCTACGACCATAAATACGTCAGTCTTCATTAGCTATCCCTATAGATACATGTTGCCGTTTTTGAGTTATTTAAGTTTTTTATTTTTTTTTTAGTAATAATCATTGCATCATTCTGAAATTAATATCTCGGTTAATACTGCAAGTAGAGACTCCAAATTTACTATGTTACGAATGTAGATGTAACTCTAAGAAATGGTGCGCCCACTTCGCATTCTAATATACAGGCTGTTCAAAACTGAGGAACAAAGTGACATATTTGCAAATGCAGAAAACTCATTTTTTTAAATAGAACACCCTGTATTTTAATTCGAAATTAGGAAGTAAATACCATTTCCTCTCATTTTATACCAGCATTTCCTATACTTATCTGTAATAGATTTTGAGATATAAGCGACTTTTTCTTACAGACTAATTGTGTCGTTAAATGTGTGTAGCTGGCTCTAAATGGGATTAATGTCAAATTCATATGTTATTCAATGAGCGTTGGTCGAATTGTCGTTTCCATTAATATTGCGCCGTACAAAAGTGTAATTACGATGACATATACAGATAATCGGTTTTGTCGCTCTGTTTTCTTATAAGACACACTTTCTGTACTTCGAAAAACTTACAGCAAATTTTCTAAAGAACGCTTATCGGGATGGCGTCTGTTAGGATATTTTTGCGCATAAATCCTTGATACTAACAAACAATTTTCTTCACACTGTCAAATGACTTTTGCGTATAATGAATAATAGCAACACTTTTGTCTAAGGCTACTTTTGAAAAAAGAATGGGTAGGAATTAATATTTGAAACGGAAAATTCTAAATTATTAAAAAACTATAAGAGATAGGTAGGAAACATTAATACAATTTTAAAGACCGTTAAAATTAGAATCTAAATAAGCTAATAAATACAGTTTACAATTTAAAGATAGCGAAAATTAAACGTATGTTTTTTTTGACCTGTATATTTTTTTGCATTGCTTTTATTTTATTATCACGTCAATGCTTAGTTAAGAAATAAATACAGTTTCAAATATCTAGCTTAAATATGCATGACAGGCATGCCTCTCCAATTTTGATCTACATTTTGAAGAATAATTAATTATCTCGTAAACGAGTTGAGTTAGGCGTAAGAATTCTAACACCAAATTGTCTTTATTTAGTGTGTACTATCAAAATATGTCATTATATACAGGGTGTTCCATTTAATTTTTCACAACTTTGGTGAGTAACTTTTCTTTGAGTCACCCTGTATACGTCAAAATAATTTTGAAATGTGGTCCTCCTGAACCTGTATAACCCTTAACAAAACAAAATTGAAAATATGTTACCACTTTTCGTATATAAACCGACGCGAAAGTGGTGGCCCACCCTGTATGTATGACCACTTATGGTTAGTCAATGAATTTGAGATTAATTCCATTGAGAGCCATTTAAAGATAGGGCTAGTTAGTCTGTTTAACAAAAAGTCGCTTATATCTCAAAATATATATCAGATAGATATAGGGAATGCTGATATAAAATGATAGGGGCCGATATTTACTTCCTAACTTTGAATTAAAATACAACGTGTTCTATTTAAGAAAATTGCGTTTTCTACATTCGAAAATATGTTACTTTGTTTCACAGTTTCGAGCACCCTGTATGTTAGAATATGAAGCGTGCGTGGCGTTTCTTAGAGATATAGCTATATTCATAATGTAGCAAATCTGGAGTCTCAACTTGCAGTATTAACCGAGATATTAATTTCTGAATGATGCAATGATTATTACTAAAAAAAAAAAATCGATCATTTTATTTAAAATCACAAAGTTGACGTCCATTTCCGGTCATCGGTGGTGATATTTTGGTTAAATATCTCAAACTTTTAGTGAACCACTTACGTGGAATAGCCTGTATATCATTCTAGTTTTATTAGAAAAGGAGTATCGACCGGAACTTCGTTGAAGAATAAACTAAGCTGTATGGGTAATACGGTCTTTAAAATAAAACTGCTAAATAGCCTCAATATTTCGTCATATATTTATGACTTCCTCAGGAGGACATCTACAATATTACAAAAAATATGAAACAATAGTAATAAAATATTTAAAATAATACTTACAAAGTTCAAATATAATAATCAAATTAAACGTATTTTAAATTTAGAATTTTTAAAAGTCAAAAAACATTTTTGTAAACAAGGTAATGTTACTATGTATTTTTTAAAATGTTGCAGTAAATATGGTTGAGTTGATTTGTGTCTGTTTTGAAATTAATAGAATTTTGATTACTGTTAATTATGAAACCATTTCTAGAAATACCGTTTTTTGTAATTACTTTCAACATCAAGAATTTAGTATTATCATAATTAAAATTGTGGTCTAATTTTGAAAAATGTAAGACAAGGCACATGAACGTTTACCTATACGACTATCACTTTTATGTTGGTTATTCTATTCTTTAGCATTTGAGAGTTTGACCAATATAACAACCTTGACAATCACGACAAGGAATATTATATACCAATCACTTTGGTCCAGAATTGGTATCTTGTCTTTCTTCTTTTCATATTAACAGTAATCAAAATTCTATTAATTTCAAAACAGACACAAATCAACTCAACCATATTTACTGCAACATTTTAAAAAATAACATAGTAAACTTACCTTGTTACAAAAATGTTTTTTGACTTTTAAAAATTCTAAATTTAAAATACGTTTAATTTGATTATTATATTTGAACTTTGTAAGTATTATTTTAAATATTTTATTACTATTGTTTCATATTTTTTGTAATATTGTAGATGTCCTCCTGAGGAAGTCATAAATATATGACGAATATTGAGCTATTTTAGCAGTTTTATTTTAAAGACCGTATTACCCATACAGCTTAGTTTATTATTTTAGTTTTATATACATATTTTCAACTTTATAGCACTTTCGGTATATCTCGGGTGTTGATATCAGCTTTCTTGTTTTGAATGGAATGGTACAATTTTTATGGGTACAATGAATGTATCGAGTCATTTGCAATTAGTTTATATGAAGGTTCCCTATCCCTAAACTCGACCGTTTTTTAGATAAGTATTTGCAATTTTGTTGATTTTTTGACGTTTGCACTGTTTCAAGTGAAATCAAATAGCTGATGAGGTATCAAATATTTAGTGGTCCTACTAATGTCGATGTAAGTACAAAGACGTAAGTAAAAGGTGTTATAGCAATAATGACCAAATAACATACAGGGTGTTAGAAAAGGCTTATCCAATGTGGATACCTTTAAACCAACAAAACTTTTTTATTTCAAATAGAACATGGTATTTTTTACTATAGCATTGAATGCAGTGTAAAATTCTAGTTCTTTGATAGTTTTTGAGATATTAGCGTTTATTGCCTAAAATATGACTAATTTCCAAATTTCGAGTAAATAAAATATTTTTCTCCTAAAAACACTGAATATTATTTTTTAGAATGATGCGTTATCTTTTTTTGCATTGTTTAGTTTCCATACCTGAGATATTTATCATTGGAAGTTTTCCAATTATTAGCAAATTTTATGTAATTGTAATTATAAAATATTAATAAGCCATAATTATTATGCGACAGCAAATTACATGTTAATATTTTTGCCTGCTTATTAAAGACATCGAAGATAAGTCAAATTGAAAAAAAGAAACTAAGAAACTATTATTTTGAAAGAACATTTATATTGGACATTTTCGAAGACTTTTAATAGTTTGTTCCTGATTTATGTTATCTGTCTGTATCACTTAATACCTAGTTTAATACAAAAAGGAGACCCCATGTCAGACGGCTCCCCTACAAAGAAAATACCTGCTCTAGTAAGTGAACAATATTTGAAATATTATGGGTGTATTTAGGATATCTGCTTTAATTTTCCTACTATGTATTTTATTTTTTTAGGTTTTTTATTCATTGCAAATAAGTGTAGGTATCTAATCATTGTTACATTCTTCATGAATCTAGAATAAGTCTAAAATGTATGTAACTTTCAATGTTTTCCTTATTTCTTTCGATTTACAATATTTTACTTGTTAGAACAAAATGTGTGAAGGAATTGACAGCATTAGGACTTACTATAAAACATATGACTTGTTAATACTGCATAGGTTTATCACTGCGCAATTTGGTAAATTAACAACAATGGTTATCACTTGTTTGTCAGCACATCTCATGGTCTACTAATATCTAATAATTAATGTACGTTCTCTATGACTAAAGACATTACTATTAGTAAGAAACTAGGGAACGTTAAATATTTGAAACATAAATGTTTAGATAGGTTAGGCAAATAATGTACAGAGTGTTTTGTAGGAAAAAAAATTTATTTGTTTGAAACTTGGAATTTAGGCATATTTTTAACAATTTTTTGCAAGAAACGCTAATACTTCAAAAACTATTAAGAATAGGTGTACTAAACCCTAATATTAATCGATGTAGAATTTTGCGCTGCATTCAATGCTGTAGTAAAAAAATACCATGTTCCATTTGAAAGAAAAAAGTTTTGTTACTTTAAAGGTATCCACATTGGAGGCGTGTTTTTGAACACCCTGTATGTGATTCAGTGATTATTGCTATAACACCTTATAGCCACGTCCTTGTATTTACATCGACTTTAGTCTTTAGTAGAACCACTAAATATCTGCTATCTCATGAAATATTTGATTTTATTTGAGAGTGCAAATGTCAAAAAATCAACGAAAATGAAAGAACCTTGATATAAACTAGTTGCAAATGACTCGTCAAATTCATTAGTCTGATAAAAATTATACCATTCCATTTAAAATAAGAAAGTTGATATCAACACCCTGTATACCGAAAGTGCTATAAAGTTGAAAATATTTTCCTTAAATAGATCACAGTAGGCCATGTCTGCACTGCAAGTTTCAAAATGAAATTTCTACTAGAAGTTCAAGAAAATATAATGTCCCAGTTGGGTGTGACAAAAAAATAACATAATTTTATGCAAAATGCCCTATAGTGGACCCTTGTATATAATTATATCGATTTTAGTTTCACTGTTGTATCAAAATAAGAATGTATGCATGGTACTTAAAGTATGAATATCCAAGACAAATGTAAATACGAATCACGTCGTCTTAACTGAAGTCTTGCAACGAGGCTATTTTTTAAAAAAGGGTAAATAACACCGTTGTTATTATAGACAGTCATATTCATATAGTAGTTTATATAAAATCATGTTATTTTTCTGGGTAGGATTTAAAAATGGAATAATATATGAGCTGTTCCATTTAAAATAATGACGTAAACATGCATTTCCCTATTTCTTGGACACTGTATAATCAGAAATACTTTTTAACTTATGCAGCATTGAATTCTAAAAAACAATAAAATCAAAATTCATTATAAGGGGCATGTGACTCAAATTAAATTTACAAAGTTCGAAAGATCTAGTGTAGTCCTACGTAGGCTTCTAGAAAATCATAGAGCAATATAATGTAAAATTGCGGCAGTGTAGTGGAAGTCATAAGATCTTTTAAAACGTGTATTGGTATATTTCTTTTAACCCGATTTATGTTTTAGCGTATCAATCAATATGATTCTGTCGACTTTGAAAGAAAAATTTTATACATCACTGGTATCTATTGTGGAAGAAAATTCCCAAACAACATAGCCTACAAACTATCTCAACTCGTCAACAGTTCATTATCATTCATCTTCCTCTTCCTAATGGTGGCAAAAATGATCGTAGAAAGGGACGATCTGGAATTGGTTTTCGACATCCTACACACTTTCATTACTGAAGTAGCTTTCGTAATAAAGGCCGTCTACTTTGCTAGCATTCTACATAAATACAACGCTTTGGAAGAACGCTTAACAGATCCCATTTTGAACCAACAAACTCCCGATCAAGATAGATTTATATCAGGTCATATTCTGGGATATAAAATTGCCGGGTATATTTTTCACGGCCTAGCTTGGACTGCATTACTTCTGTATACGGTATGCCCCGTTATAGAAGGTCAAATATGGGCCATACCGCTCTGGGTACCGTTTGGTTTAGAAAACTATAAGATGTTTCTGCAAGTATACGAAGTGTTCTGTCTGTGGACGTTGGCTTCTGCCGGCGCCTCTTTGGATTTGATACCTGTATGTTTGCTCAGCATAGTAACAGCGCAATTGGATATTTTGAATGAGAATTTATCTAATTCCACCTACCGGAGTCCCGATGATACGTATACTGTACAGGAAAACAAGATACAAACCCGTTTACAAAACTGTGTCGAACACCATCTCGCCATAGTAAAGTATATTGTTGGAAAATGAAAGATTTCCCGATTAAATTGCTGATAATTAATTATCATTTTAGGTGTCTTGAGGACGTACAAGAAGTATTTTCCTCGGAGTGTTCATCCAAATCTTTACTAGTGTGGTAGCTATTTGCATGACTGGACTGCAATTTCTTCGAGTAAGGTTACACCGAATCCTGGAGCCAGCTTCATAAAACTTAAAAATTTACTGCAGTACAATAAGTTAGCGGCTACACATTTTATTTATGATAAGCTAAATAATTACAATTCATTCTGAACCTCGTGCTCCACCCAAAGGTACTACACGAGGCTACCTATTCTAAGTACTATATGGAATCCATAACAATGGAAATCGGTTGGATATGACGAAATCCCCACTACAGTCTTGAAAAGAGTTACATATACAGGGTGTATCAGATATAGAGGTAAATATAATAATATGTAGCAGCTGTAATCATATACAATCAACAAAGTCTTAATGCACAGGGAGTCTATCTGTAAGCATTAACGAGAAAAAAAAATATTTTGTAAATGCCGTGGGCTAAAGCCGCACCTGTGCCCAACCTAAATGTTGCCCCGAGTATACCCCATCACATACCAGTAATATTCAGCCATTACCGCTGTAAGTTTTGTGTGGATCCGCCGAGTGCATGTGGATCGCCACTTGGAGTGTAAGCCACTCGAACATTGTTATTTAAATTCTTCCCGTCCGAAAAACGATCCTTTTCAGGATCATCATGGATTTCATATAAGAACATCCGAAGCTTGATGCATCGGTAAAAGCGCGGGAATGTATAGATTCCTTTTCGCGCGCTATCATAGTAAAAAAGGGGTGTTTGCCAATTTTCAGTATCTACATTTATTTCTGTGTAATTCGATTCAATTCATTTGCGTATTTGATTAAATAAATCCAAAAGAAATAAACTCCAGACTTCATGTGGTACAATTTTATAACAACTAACTCTCGATTCGACAAAACAAAAGAAAAATATTTACGTTTTTTTGTAACTATGAAGTCGCATATCCGGTGAAACTTGAACGTCTTATCAGGATAATAAAATAATACTTTGTAGTTTTACGTAGAATGCTCTTACAATATGGAATGTTTATCTTTATAAAAGAAGAAATTAAAAATGCCTCGGTTTGCTATTTTTACAAGGGCCACACTGGCCGATTGGCCTTTATTTATTCAGAATGACGTTAAATAAACTTACGCATACCATTAAGAATAATACTGAATGATGCAATGTAAATTTATCCATAATACCACGTTTAGCGGCTTGCTTAACATGACGTTTCTTTGCATCAGGCCCGGAACTAAAGATTTTTGGCTCTAAATTTTTACTTTTTTTAATTTTTTAATGATGAAATCCGGTTTCGGCGAGTTTGTGCTTTATATGTCGTGTAGTTAACATCCAAGAAAAATTTACTTTTTTATTTGATACATCCTGTATAACTCCTTCTCTCTTATATCTCATAAACACTATGCTAGGAGCAGCTACTTTCCCCGCTGAATTGAAAAAAGCGATAATAACACCAGTCTTAAAAAAAGGAGATCCTAGTAATCTGCCGAACCACAGGCCTCTAGCTTTATTATCAAATATAACGAAATTTTTTGAAAAAGTCATTCACTATAGATTAAATAACTGTCTTGAGAAATAACTGTTCAGTAATAGACAAAGTGCATATCAGAGTGGGAAATCCACCGCCACTAACATATATCAAATTATTACGGATGTTTACAATGGTTTAAATAATAATGAAGAAGTATCTGGCATATTTGTCGATCTATTCAAAGCATTTGACAGAGTAGACTGTAATACTCTCTTAGAAAAGATGGAATCAATGGGATTTCGTGGAAAAGCTCAAGCACTTATAAGGTCATACCTAGAAAAGAGACAGCAACGTACCATCGCTTATGACAAGGGTGAGGAAGTGTCATCTGCAAGGACAGCGATAACTAGAGACACAGTGCCACAGGTATCTATATTAGGACCCATGCTGTTTCTAATATACATAAATTACTTACCTAATAGGATAATCGGATCTCTTTGCCGATGATACTTCTTTAATAATCAGGTCCCCACACGAATACTCTCTCCCTCTCTCTGGCAATATTGTCTGTGCTCTGCGTCAGAAAGACGCTTAGTTGGCACAAAATCATCTGAAGCAGAACATAGACAAAACAAATATTATACCATTTACCAAGAAATCTGAAAGTATTACAGTACCTTATAATACGTAAATGCTTGAATGAATTATTGGTTGATAGTCAACTAAAGTTCCAGGCAAGATAGCGGACAGTATAGACATTAAGTGCGTGAAGTGCAAAATTAACGCAAATGAACGAGGTGAAAACGTGATAAAATGCAGTAGTTTCTGCGGCAACTATATACATTATATGTGTAGTGTCTTCAAACCTGGTGAACTTAAATTTATTGAAGCACAATCCAGAAATATTAAGTGGTATTGTGACGTATGCGCGGGTAATGATAGGGTTGTCATTATTAGTGAAATACACTTAAAACTAGAAAACTTGAATAACAAAGTTGACCAATTAATGATCATTATTAATGAACAAAAGCAACAAATTGTAAAACAACATAATACAATAGATAACCTTAAATCTAATGAACCAAAGAAACAAATCGTTCCTACAAAATGTTAACAGAGACCGACAACACGTTCAAGAAACTTTACTATAGATGGCAATATTCCACCAGAGCAAAAAAAACCTACGTCTGTGAAGGCAAATACGACACAGATAAAGAAACAAGTTTTAGAAAAACAAAATCAAAACAAACTACCACTTGACAAAAATGTGCCAGGAAAACGTAGGGCAGAAGAAAACATCGAAAATAAACAGGATTCAACTGATACAGACAAACAACAAGATACAACACTTTAAGATAAACATAACAAATGATAAATTAAAAACAATACGAGGTAGCAGAACTAACACGTCACTTTTAGCGGCTGAAAGTAGGAAGTGGGTTTTTATCTCGCAATTAATAAAGACAACCACAGAGGATGATGTAAAAAACTATCTAAAAGAGAATAACATAAATATCTAACAATGCCATAAACTAAAAACAAAGAACGACGAAATAGCAGCGTTTAAAATAGGAGTAAACAATGAAACTTACGAAAGTTTATTCAATTCAGATTTATGGCCAAGCAATGTTATTGTGCGATCTTTTAAAAACAGAAATTTTCAAAAGGCAATACCTATAACATTAAACACATAAACAAGAAAACCATTTTCACTTTTCTTCACCAAAACATACAGAGTGTAAAAAACAAAACTGACGAAATACTTGTATTTATTGATATTAGTATGAATATTGGTGCATTAGCATTAACAGAGCATTGGTTGAAACAGGATGAAAAAAATTACATTCCGGGCTTCAAACTTATCTCATGCTTCTCTCGAACAAATGGTTATGGTGGGTTCCAGTATATACATTAGCAGATGACATCGAAAGTGAGGAGCTTCAATACCTGAAACAAAAAAGTATTCAATCGGTATTTGAATGCAGTGCAGTAAAAGTAACGAAACTAAAAATCATTTTAATTAACATCTACAGACCGCCGTCAGGTAATATTGGCGTATTCTTTTTGTGCTTAACTGATATTTTGGAACAACTTCAAGATAGTTTTAGAATTCTAATAAGCGGCAAAAGAAATGGCAAATTCAACACTTAGCAAAAAAAGATTATTAGTTTTAGCTACGCCCTAAAAATTATTACGTCTGAGTGCAAATTATGGCCACATTTTAAAAGTCAATGTAGGAATAGTAATTATGTAACTATTTCTTTAAATTTGCTTTGAGTATGACATGAGTAAAAAATTGTGACAATCTTTACAGTTCAAAGTGTACTGCAGCAATTTTATGAAATACAATAACTGATTCCATGGTGAATTATTATAGAAAGTACAAAGAGTAAGAAACCTTTACTGCTATTACATACCATTGTTTAAATATATCTAGTTAGTCAACGTAATGCATTTTCGGAAAAAATTAAGTATTGCTCAGGGAAGTGGTGCACTCTATCGGTGAATGTAAATTGATTTGAAAACGTGATAAATATAACAGGTATCTCCGGTATCTCGGTCAGAGTGAGATTTCTGTGTTTTATCCATCTGCGGAAAAGACGGAATCCGTATCGGTGATTTACTGGCATTGGCGAATTGTGTGGCCTGGGGAAAAGGGAGGGTAGATGCATGTGGCGCTGTGATGACGCACCTCGCGATAATTCTCGTGTTTGTTTACCCAAGTTGAAGTTGTTTGAAGATTAGAATTCTGAGGTATTCTGTTATAAATATACAGAAATTGAAAGTATATTGCAGGGCACGTTCTTGTTGACAAAACATTAATTGAACAATTTTCTAAATTGAGGTTTTTTCTTTTAAGAATAAAATATTTAAACTTAAAACAAAAATCACTGAAAAGAGAAAAGTTAAATCTAAAAGGACGAAAATTTGCCGAGAAAAAAGCATAAATCTACTTCTCAATTTTTATTTTCTTAGTTTTTAAATTAATAAGTTGTTTTGTTAACTTAATTTACTTATATTTATGATTATATAATAATCAGAAAATGTTTGTTTTATTAAGAAGAATAAGTGTTTAGTTTGATAATATATAATCTGTAGTTCGATGGTCTTTTTATATTTAAAATTTTAATAAAACGCGGGTTTTTCGTTCGAACGTATATACGAAAACTTCTTCTCCTCCTCTCTCCTATTGCTATCTTCGCTTCTCCCGTGTATAGCGGTAGTGTCGCTAACTTCAACTGTTGTAAAGGCGGGAAATTTATATAGTTTTTCTTATATTTACAAAACATTTTTTACTTGATTTACTTATGTTTACTATTACATAATAATAGAAATTCGTTTTTTATATAATGATAAAAATATGTAGTTTGGGGGTACAAATCGCCATTTATTTTTACATATATGCACCACTTTACTTATTAAAAACACCATACATGATGACACATTCGCGCTCTTTCTCTTGAGCGGCTGAAAAGTTACGAGGTAACCTTTGGGGGCAACATCCGTATATACAAGGTTACATCGTAACTTTTCAGCCAATCAAGAGAAAGAGCGCGAACGCGTCATCATGTATGGTATTTTTAATAGCTTTGTTTGTTGTGTGCTTGGAGCAGTATCTACTGACGTCATCAGAGTAACTTGAGAGCGTCACAGAGTTGGATTTAAAGATGGTACAAACAAACCCGCTCGATTGCAATATAACCTTAATTTTATTATTTACTTATGAATAGGAAAAGTAAAAGTAATTTTTTAAACTAATGAATCTAGACTACAATAAAAATGCATCATATACTAGTATTTATGTACCTACCAAGTGAAGTTTTTAAAATATAATGATCGTTCTTTACATCAATCACATTGGTATCATTATATTATCCGTATCGTGCATATTTGATGCAGGTATAAATCGGATTACATTTACAAACGACAGTTTACAACACGGTGTTAGCGCGATTAGATTATGTTGCACAAATTGCTCGTAATTGCTCGGACGTCGGATCGCGAGCAGAAAGAGGAACCTCTTTGTGATCTGGATTTGCTTGCTCTAAACAAAGAAACACGCATAAATCATGCTCTAAAATACAAACAAACGCGTAAAATTCCATGGATCTGCTTAGATCAGACAAACAAACAAACAACAAAGTAAAGTGGTGCATATATGTAAATATAAATGGCGATTTGTACTCCCAAACTACATGTTTATTTTTATAATGAAAAACGAATTTCTACTATTATGCAATAGTAAACATAAGTAAATCAAATAAAAAATATGATATAAATATAACACAAAACTTAGAACTACACACATATATAGAGCATAACATTAAATTAGAAACTAAAAAAAAGTAAAGTAAAAATGGTAAAAAAATAACGATTATATATTATCAAACTAAATATTTATTCTTCCTAATAAAACAAACATTTTAATGTAAACACGAGAATTATCGCGTGGCGCGTCATCACAGCGTCATCGCCTATCCACCCTCTCCTTTCCCCGGGCCTCACCTACAATCTGCCTACAACTTACGAGGTAACTATTGCAATTAATAATATTTTACCGACCGTAAGAGAGCCATCTTGTATGTAGTAGTCTAACTATAAAGTTTATATTTAAAATCGAGACGGACATCAACGGCGTGCTGCCATCTACGGCTTTCGTCCAAAATGTTCAAAAATCCGTTAACTATTTTGTCCATAAGGTTGACTAACTAGTATGTATATAAGCAATGTACATACAATTTATGAAGCAGCATCATAGTACGAAAGTTTTATTGCAGTAGCATCCGCTATAATTACTGCAGTAACTATTTTATGAAGCAGGCTCCCTGGTGTCAAGACTTAATGGATTTTTTCACAGGTGACACCGGACAGCGCCATATTTCTCCAGATTCTCGTATATTTCGCTTGCATGCTCTCCCAAATTTACAATACCTGCTGGATTGGTCAGAAGGTTATAACTAAAGTAAACACCTAAGCAACGATCAGTTTCTTTAGTACTTCAATGAATTATTATTTTCTTCAGAGCGACTATACTAGAGATGCCTGCTACATGTCCGAATGGGATACTTGTTGCACATCGACTAAAAAAATGATCTTCATCATTATGGAGAGGTCGAAAAGAGTTTTGTTGTTTAGACCGGGGAATTTCTTCAATATGTCTTTGACTACATTCTTGCTGGTTTGTTAGAAACAGAGGTAGGTGAAAACGAATTAATTTGTAAAAACGTAAAAACTTTTTCAGATCATTCGAAACTCTTATTCGTATTTTGCAGTTCTAGTACGAGTATATAAAGAGTAAAAAGGTTGAATTATATTTTGGATCTTGTCGCATACACCATCACACACAATATGTAGACATAATCACGTGCACAGATAGGAAGAAACGAATGATTAAGTCTCGATCTCTTTTTCCGGGATGTGCCTAATGGCGAAAACTAAAATTAGTTATATTCTTTTGTTTTTAAGTTATCTGTAACTTTAAGAGGCTTTAAGGCTCAATTTTTTAAAACTAGCCTGCGTGTGATCCAACGTCTGGCAATTAAGCGTTGTTGCAGGCATAAAACTTTTATTCCTGATCCTTGTTAATTTTTAGTATTGTCACATTAACATATGATACCCAAAACACAAATTAATCTCTTGTAACTGAAGATCGTCTTAAATTGCATGTTATAAAACCATCATTAGAACAAATGATGAACTTCTGTAATAGCAGCAGTGGCGGCTCGTGGTCGGAAACGTAGGGTGTTCACAAAATCAAGAACATGCAAATTTTTAACTAAAATCCAATCATTTTTTTCGTACATGTCCTTCTTAAACTTTCTTGTAAAGTCTCTAAATTTGCTCTTTGTGGTTTGTGCCAAATTAAGTTCTGGTTTTGGTCTGCCCATACTTTTAACTTTTTTGTTCATAACTAAACGAATTAAAATTGTCTTTCAAATATTGCACAGTAAAACTGTTCGCATCCATAGTGTTTACTTGCAATACTACTTTGTTTGTTTTGTGTGCATTTCATTATCTTTTTTACGTATTGTATATTTCATTTCATTACTTTTTTTTGGAGAGGGATTTAACGACGCTGCATAGTTTTTAACTGCGGCTGCGCTGTTGCCAATTTATTTTTGATTTTCTAAAAAAATCAATTATTATTTGTATATTTGAGGGAAATATACGTTTTTTTTTTTTGGGAACAGTTAAAGATTTACGAGTCTAAGTTTGTGATTTTATGTGCCCGGGTTTAATAAACTTATTGTTGTAGATAAAGTACCTCAAACTAAAATGTAAATCAGTGTTTTAAATAAAATAGATAGTTTTTTTTTTAACAAATATATTGTCTAATTTCCTTTTTTTTTAATTTAAGATATTTATAAATTAACACTAAGTATTTAAATTGTTACAACCATGATTATTGTGTTAATTATATCAACTTTTATCATCTACAATTCTTTGAAAATCTTCTTATACCTAAAACTAAAATATAAAATTAAATTTAATACAGACCTGTATTAATTACTCATCTAAACTGCACGAGTGTGATTAAACATTGTACAGCAACAAATTAATAGATTAATATAGTAAAATTTTTAAATTCCAAGCAAAAGAAAACAACACATGTGAGCCACCCCGATATCTATATCACACTGGCTCTCTCGCTCGCACGTACGAAGCAGAGAGCCAGGAAACAAACAAAAAACCTGGAAACAAATCCGTCCAATACGGAAAAATATAGCAATAGTGAAATAAATAATATAATGTTATATATAGTCACGAAAATTCTATTAAAACTTAAAGTATAAAAATACACCGTTATCCTAAAATATCAAAACAACTTTCAAATGAAAATAACTTTAAATTAAGAAATTTATTCAGATAATTATTTTTGTAATAAACAAATACAGCAGTATGTTATTTAATAAATTGAAATAATTACGCACCCTTAGTTTCATTATAAAACTGTCACCAACAAACAGTATTGGTTCTTATGGTAGTTACGACCTGTGAACAGTGAGTCATTCATAAACAAAACATATATAATATAGTTTATCCGTAAAACACGATATCTGAACGTTGATGTCCATCGATTTGTTAACGTGACCCGAGAACGCAACGAAAGCGAGCACAGGAGCACACTCAATGTGTGCACCGTTCATATGGAATCTACCGTATCCCTCCCCACCTCCGCTCGTCCTTTATGCGGCTAGGCATTGGATAAAATCAACGTAGTCCCGCCTACTCGGCGCACGTGCTCCATCGTCGGTCGCTTGTACATACATATGTATAGAAAGGAACGTCGCGTCGTTCATTCGTTTCGCTGCATTATATTTCAGAAATATATTAAGATCCAGTAATAGATTTTATTAGGTTGTAATCGACGATTTGTTTAGGGGGTTCACGTGCTCATGTGCTCCTATACAGAAACCGCCACTGAATAGCAGAATGTCTAAAAAGGTCTTGACTGTTGCGAAGGATCGCCAGTTCGAATCTCGCTCTAGTCAATTACGATGATCGGTTTTTTTTCCGGGATCGTAATGATGATTAGGAGGGAGATTTGGGTCCTAGATTTGTGGGGATGCCTGAAAAGCAGTAAATTATGTTGACTTTACCTAGCCCGTTAAAAAAGAACAAAGGTACCAACACAAGCCTATGGATATATTGTATTACCGTAATTGGACGTGCCATTATTTATTTTTTGAATATCTAAAAATCACTGTGTATTAAATAGTCCGTATTGATGATTATAAGAAACACAAATATAATGTAAGTGTAAGTATCTGTAATTAAAAATAGTAAAGCAAGCAATGTGTTTCATTTTCAAAACCTGATTGACATTATCTTGATTTTTATCCTCTTTAGATAATTAGCAAAAAAAAAGCTTTGTGAAAGAATTCATCACAAAGTTTATTAATAATAGCGAGTGGATCATAGCACCATCTTGAAATTGAATAGAAATGCCATCAAAATGGCAGAAGAAACAACAAGAGGAATATAACCGAAGGCCCAAGGCCTGCAATAGCAGTTTCCTCACGTGGTTTGAATACGATTTTTTCCCAGCCAATCCAATTTTAACTAATTAAATGTCTATAAATAATACATACCTACCTGTGAGTGACATGATAAATAGTAGGCTTAATCTGCCAAATATTTTTTTGAAAACTGTCAAGTCAGCGTTGTTTTTCAAAAAGTGTTCAATAATAGTAAATAAAACGAATTTAATATCATAAATTTTTATTATAAACATTTCCATACAATATGTCGAATGATATCACAGACAATGATAATCTGAGGTGCACACCACCTAAAATTCGTAAAGCAGCACTTTTCTGTACTGTAAAAAGCGCCCAAAAATATATACACTAAAGTAAAATATAAAATAATAAACTAAATAAGATTAGTATTACTAAAATACCAAAATAATAACAATGAAAACTAACACTCTTATATTACTTAAATTTTATCGAATTCGTGGGCTACAATATTTTATTTATTTAATTCTGGTCAAATAAAGTCAAATAGTAAACCGGTGTTTATTTGACAATGATGATCGAGTGGTGGGGCATCGGCGTTGGTGAAGAGCTTCTAAACCCAGAGTTACAAACCGGGGTTTACCTGTAAAGAAAAGCCACCTGAGCACTTCGGTCATCTTTAATTATAGCATATAGCAGGTTACACAGTTAGATGTCAGACTACAACTCTAACAAACTCGGTTCTCCCGAAATTTAATCTTCGTTGTGTTCGGTTCACCCAAACTTCGCTATGTCCTTGTGATTCGGGAGCTCGTGAGACGCGAATCTCCCGCGGTTCACAGAAGGTGCATGCGAAACCGCCCGGCGGCTTCCCCGTGCCCTTATTTTTACGACCCCCGGGTCGCCCAGCGCCTGCAGTCAACTGTGCCGTGCGGATCCCTCACGTCACAAAGCGTGCCCCGCTAGGACGACTAGCTTTTCCTAACCAAAGCGCCCTTAACTAAGCATGCTTAACGTTACTCAGGCTGTTTCGCAAATCTAATTTCTTACTCTACCTTATACTAAAATAACAGGAATGCTCTGTGATTAGACTCACCTTTAAACGGGTCACAAACCTACACTCACTGTACCACGACTAATTCGTCACTCTACTCTAAAGTATATTATTCATACCGTTTCAGCGTTTTGTTTATTTGGCTAGTCGGCGTGCCGTAGCCCTTATAGCGTTAAAGAAACAGCTGTCGGCATCGGTATCAAATTTCAGGCCTCGTCCGTCTACTTATCAAAATGTTTATACAAAGTATATACAGGTTCTTTCCGTAAAAATCGGGAATAGTTTAATACTTTTTCTACATAAAAGGTAGACGATACAAACAAATTAATGCAAAGGGAAAATATTTCTTACAGTACCCATTATCGTTCGTGGTTTCATGTACTGTATGTGTACCCGCTACTTCTATTACAAAGTCTCCTTTGCCGACCTGAACGTTAAAGTCCCCTAATATTATTAAAATCTCGTTTTTATCTTTTTATTTTCTACGATAATGCTTAGGTCTTCATAAAGTTAGTCTTTCTCGTCATCTTCACAAGCTTCTGTAGGCGCATATACTGCAATTATAGTAATATTGACTGGCTCGGCCCGTAAGTTTAACACAGCTAATCTACCAATTATTGGTTGAAATTGCTTAACCCTATTCCCAGTGGCGGCTGGCATTAAAGGGCACTAGGGCACACGCTTATACGGCCGCCTTGGGGTACGCAATTTTGTGTCTCCAGTTAACGTCTTGCGTTCATTGTGACTGCATTGTTTTCAGCGTGTACCGCGCATGTGTTATTTCAAAGGTTTGAAGTGACGTTTATTATTAATGATGGAAATTAATTGTGTGCAAAAAAACCCCTATCATTTGAGGAAAAACTTTTAATTAAGAAGAAGAAAGACCTATTCCTGATCTTCAAATAAACTACTCTTCCCCATGTAAAACTCGAACTTACAATAGATTAATAGAGTATTCAATAAAAATATATATGAAAAATATGAGTGGATGTGCGCATGTTCACTGACAAATAAATTATTTTGCTTTATCGCCTTAATTTTTAAGAAAGATGTTAGTGCGTGGAGCAAACAAGGGTTGAATGATTTAAAGCATATCGCAGAGAGGGCAAAGAAACACGAAAATTTCGCTTCTCACATAAACGCGTGCGTGGATTTTAGTAGGGGATTTTTTCTAGGTAAAATGGACATACGTGAACAGTTAGACAGTGCTTATATGCGACATAAAATTAAGTACAACGAAGATGTGGAAAAAAAATCGTCATATTTTGCGTCGGTTAATATGTATATAAAATTTTGCAAAATTCTCCTAGATTTTATGTACATAAAATAGGTACATTTTTATTTTGTGTGTTTGATAGTCCATAATTAGGTGAATAGTAATAGATAGATAAATTAAATTCGAAAGTGCACTTCACAAAATGGTCATATTTTGCGCCGGTTAATTATGTGTATAAAATTTTGCAAATTCTCTTAGATTTTATGCACAAAAAAATAGGTACGTTTGTTGTTTAATAGTCCATAATTAGGTGAGTAGTAATAGATAAATAAATTAAGTGCGTGCTTCCTAATTCTTTTATTAATATACTATAGGATCAAATTGTTTTGGCTACTAGTTTCGCCATATGGTAGTAATTGCCTTCTTCAGGCCTCAGCATAATCCCATAACAGTTGACTGTTGCGGCCGGACATTTCTTTCCCATGATGTCCGGTTAGCGAATCATATAACTATAATCCATTTTTAATACACTGTTTGCTAAGTCTTTTAATCCGTTGACTATTATGGGATCATGCTGAGGCCTGAAGAAAATAATTACTACCATATGTAGAAACTAGTAGCCAAAACAATTTAATCCTATAGTATATTAATGAAAGAATTAGGAAGTACACTTTCGAATTTAATTTACTTATCTATTTTTATTTTGTTCCCACCCCCTTTCATAACTCACGCGCCGCCATTGCCTATTCCCCTATTATTATCCACAATAAATCCCACCCCTTTAATTTCCTGTATCTGCTCTCCACTATAAAAGATGCTATAACTTTCTTTAACTATTTCTCCGTGATTGGGCCATCTCACTTCTTGGATTGCAGCAATATTAACTTGTGCGAATGTTCCACGTAGGTATTTTCTGTGCGTAGGTACTATTGTTTTCTTGATCTGGTGATTTGCTCATATTTCTTACTCATTAGAATATCCTTTATTTCCTAATCATCATCCATGTTCATATCGTTTTTCGTTATCGAAAGACAGTCTTCACTGTCTATTAATTTTCTTGGTCAGTTTTTTGAAGTTTCTTCTACCTCTATTATGGGTTGCTCGTGTTTTCTTTTATTATTCTCAGCAAAACCCTTTCCTCCGAGCACTGTTTACAGTAAGAACTTGCATTCAGGAAACTGCGTTTAGTTTCAGGTATTAATTGAGACGAATAGTTGCAAGTAAAACTTTGTCTATTGTAAATGATTTTTTATCAAGTAAACACTTTACTTAACCCGTTTTTCTCAGTGTACTAATTCAAACTACAGCTTCTAAAAATTACTAATCCTAAAAGAAGCCATAGAGATAGGTATAAGAACACTTATAGCTTTTCGATAGACAATACATAATACATCACATGGTGTACAAATATGCAGGGCGTTCCATTAAAAAAAACTTTTACTTAACTTAGTACTAAGAAATTATACTCTGTATAATGTTCTTTACTTTTTCTTCCTTGGTTAAGTAGTAGAGGATTCACACCCTCCGCAGTTAACATTAACATTAACATTAACTTTCTATCTTTTACTGTATAGTTGTTACACGTATTCAATGCATGATGTTTTTTTGTGTTTTCTTTTTCACAAAAAACTAACTCTGAAACGGTAATCGATAAATAAATAGATGTTTTATAAAATTTGGCTTTAAAATGCTCAGTAGAACCTAAGAACGCACTAAAAAATATAAATTTATAATATCGAAGTTGGCCATGACTCATCCATGACTTTCGATGTAACCGGAAGTACGACATAGATGAAGTTATTTTTTTTCTAAAAAGATCATAGTTACTAACTATGCTTAACCTCAAAGTTTCAAAATTGAGATATCATTTTAATAGGCGGGTTCCGTAAATCACTCTGTATAGATAATCCTTGGGAATTCGAACAGCGAACAATATGTGACCCACAATCTGTCCGCAAGTAATTTGAATTGTTTTGTTTGACTTTGAAAACTTTATTCTGTTGATTAGGCCAATAAAGTTTGGGATCCCAATATTCCCAATTGCCTAAAAGTCTTTGGTTATAAGTTGATCTATGCATAAATGATTCTTATTTTAATAGTAGTAAAAGTATTTCTTATATAATTCCGTCACTCAACGATTATTCTATAATTACTCACGAATATAGAAAACGTTCATATCTTACAGCCAAATAGAAATTTCATAATCGATTGAATTTTTTTCTCCAATTTTAGTCACAATTCATTTGTTTATTTGTAGTAACGAAATATCATCTAAAAACACAGAAATGATAGTACCCTATCGATTAGAAATATTTTTGATACGCGGCAGCTGTCGGAAAGAGGGCAAAATTATGTAACAAAATCGCTAAAATATGCGTATTTGCACTATTTTGATTTCACTGTAGGACATACACATAGACTGTGAATATTTACCAATGCTGTTTAAAGCACTCAGACCGAAGTTAGGTAAACGGTCATCAATAACATAAATTTTCTGAAATATATACTTTTACTAACAATAAGTAAGTTTACAGACTAACAATATGTATAATTCGCTAATTATCTCTGTCTAAAATTCGGAAAGGCATTAAATAGCTTAATTATAAATAGAATAGAATTTTTTATACGATCACAAAATGCTACGAATGTAGGGCAATATGGATTTAGTAAGGGTAAATCAACTATAGATGCGATAGGTAGGGTTGTAAATTTTATTAAAACCGCCAGGTTAGAAAAAAGTATATAAGTACGATTATATTTTTACATATTAAAGGTGCTTTTGATAATATCTGGTGGCCAAAAATTATAATAGAATTAATGCGTAAAAGTTGCCCAGGTAATTTAGTCAGAATCGCCAGCGGATATTTCTCTGACAGAGTCGCGATAGTTGAGGAACCGGGTATTAGTATTACAAGGGCTGTCCACAGGGTTCGCGATCGGGACCGGGGTATTGGAATCATAGAGAAAATAATATAGAGGTGTTTCTCTCGTGGTGGGGGTAGGTCGTTCTAAACAGCGCCGCGGTGGCAAGTGTCCTAAGCAAAAATTGAAATGGCGGTATTTTCAAATTTAAAATATATTATATATAGGATTTATGGAATTATATATAATCAATAAAAAGCACTATTTGATCAAGAAGAGTGTTATTAATTGACTCCCCTTGATAAAATAGTGCTTTTACATGATTATAAAAGTTAAAAAGGTAGCAGTATTCAGATTTATACATTTATTAGCAGTAAACCGAAAACATTATATATATACATATATACCTAACTAGTTAATAACATATGTTGATAATGTAACAGTATAACATGGACAAGTCAGTAAATTTATATTTCCTCCATCCAAATTAATATGTATAAAAGAATGGACAATATAGAATAAAAAAAAGTACATAGAAAACAATAAATTGTGAAACTAGACAAATTCTACAAAACATAAATAATAATAATGTATAAATACAAAAACTGTACTCTAACACCTTGATAAGATATATTTGCAAGCATAACTACGCATAATAATAAAACACGTAATTGTTTTACGTTATTTCTTTTTCTTCATTTTCAAGTATTTTTTATACGCTACGGTTTTTATTTTATCAGAGCAATTTGTGGATTTTCCTTTAAGGATATTATTAATACTCTTAACCCAATGATAAATAAATAATTCTATTGTGTGTTTTAAAAACAGGGTTTGCAAATCATGTTCCTCACAACTGAAAAAAGTCAAATCTATACGTTGACGTAAATATGTTAAAATGTGTTTTCTGATGCCTATTTTATTTGAAAAAAAAACAATCAGTTTACTTATGTAATAACTACATTCAGAAAACTTTTTGGCGAACATCATGCTCGGTGTTAATAATATATTGGCTACAACTTCTCCTCCATAAAAATAAATAGAATTGTCCTGTGTAGAGTCCTCACGATACCCTGAAACAAATGATACCAAGACACATGTAATTTCATATCGTCACTGCAGACTATTGACAGACATTGTCAGACTACTTCGTAATGTTATGTATATTAATATGTAGATTAGTTCAATTTCGTACAGACAACAGCAATATGCATGCACAAACCCAATAAGTATTTCTGCTTGATTTTTTATGTTTAACAAAAAAATAATACCTGTGCTATGCATAAGTTTTGCTGCACAATGCTAGTGCCAAAATGAAGAAACCCACTGTGTAAGCAATATTATGTCCACAGTCTAACATACATGACAAAATTATACACTCTCCACCTGGTTAATTCAAAGTTGGCAGACTCCCAAATTTTAATTTTGTACTTCCAGGTATTCTACAAAATTCACTAAAATGCCGGTCACAAACTCTGTAGCTCTTATATGCAGCTTCTGGATCTAGTTTCTAGTTGTCTAAGCCCAATTCTTTCGACCCATATATCATACAACTATAATTGATTGTAATATATGTTTATTATAATAAAGTTGAAATGCCGGTCCTATACTTACAACTGTTTATTATTATATAACTTTCTTCCACAACAAAACCACTTGCCGGCAACGTCTAACCACGTGCGATATGTTTACAGAACGGGTTTGACGTTTGGTTTGGCGCGAACGCGAGAGCTAAAAACGAATATGAACGAGTGTTGCGATGTTTTACTCGAACTGAATTTAAAAATATTTGGCGGAACTGATGGACGCGCCAATGTGCGAAGTGGCCGAACTAAACGAAAGACTTCCCCCTCTCCTGAGAGAAACATAGCCATGATTGGAATATTGTATACGATATCTCTTTGAAATTATATTACCACAGGGTTGCGAGATAGTCGCATACGCGGACGATACTACGTCATTAGTTAAAGCAAGACAATATAATACGTTAAAAAATAGGGCTAATCAGACTTTAGCAAATATTTTAAATTGGAATTTAGATAATAAATTAAATTTTAATGCGGACAGATCAAAGGCGGTATTTTTTGGTAAACCGAGGCAAAGAAAACCTACAATAAAATTACCCGTTTGTGTCAAAACATATTTATAAAACGCCAATATTTCATTAAAAAAAAATTAACAATTCCAGACTTTTTTAAAAGTTAGATGACTCCTAGTTAAAACAGGATAGGAGATCTATTCTTTATGCATCTGAGAAAGGAATATACACCAGTGTAACTAATGCAACACCAACGAACAAACCTCTTATTTTCTCGAGAGATAGGCAACCTTCAATGAACATGAAAACGAGTGAATAGGTTTGTTCGTTTTGTACTAAAAGCGCAATAGATTTCTTTTTTTGTATCTGTGAAGAAATATGACAAGAACGGAAACTTGTCTTTTTTAGCAAATGCGCATACACGGCTTTGTAATTCTGACAGCACTGTGAACGTACAGAGAGGACGGCACTGACGCTGATCTCGAAGATCGTTGACAGTAATCCAGAATAATTAAACATTATTACGTTATCCTTGGGATATTTACACCGCGTTTGTTATGTTCATTCATTGTTATTTTGTTTATTTCTTGTTATTTATTATATATTGTACACTTTTTTTATTACCATTCAAATTCCACATAGTATGTTGAACTTATTTACACACGTTTGACGTAGCAAATGATAACAGATAATAAATATGGGCCGTTTTAAGTCGAGATGGTATTTCCCGCTCTTTATGATTGGTGTAAATGAAATAACACAGAACATATACAATTTTTTTTTTGAGACAAAATATTAAAGATGGAAAGGTGTCGACAGCAACAAAAGTGACGCTTCTGGTCTTATCTTTTCGCTGGTTTTATAAAGTATAGTGCCTAGGCATTGTTGTCATCTTTCTAAAAATATTCCATAAATTTACGGATATCAATTAATTATCAAAATCCGGAGTTAATTGTTTAATAATTTAATTGCTTTTAATTGTAACTATTTACATCTATAAAACATTTAAAAAAAAAAAAAAGCGCCAATTAGCGTCAGATGAGTGACCAACCGATGGGAATTGGCAACAATAATCGGTGTCATATCGTTATATAGGTGGTCAAGATAAAAGAGAATGGTGATTGTGAATAGGGTCCCCATAATGCCATTTTTAATCGAGCTAAAAGAGTGTTTATTGTTGAAACTAAAAACACCAAGTGAACTGCCAATTAAAAGTTTTCAAAAATATATTGAGGCGTGCTGATTTGTGTATCAAAGTTCATGGTGAACACTTTCAATACCTCCTATGAACTATTGTTGTGTCCAGTGGCAGCTGGTACTAAAGGACACAAGGGCACGTGCCCACTCAACCACCAAGATAAACACAGAAAGAAATTGGCATGTAATTCAGCGCATTATTTTATTTTATTATTTTTATAACGAGGGTATCAAAATTTCCTTCCGCACCACAGACGCTAGCGCATATGCAACTCTCAAAGCTATTTGTTTATTTGTACAACCCCCATGTCGACAGCAGAATGTGAACGATGTTTTTCCACCCTCAAACGCATTAAAACTTTTTTGAGAAGCACAATGTTAGAAGATCGACTGAGCGCATTTTTACAACAAAGTCATAGACGTCTTTTCCAGCGTGAAAAAACAGGAGAATGGATTTTATGTACCAAAAATAGGCACGTTCTTATTTTGTGCCCACCCTCTTTCATAACTCACGAGCCGCCACTGGTTGTGTCAGATGTCCAGATGTTGTCTGTATATACAATTTTGTATTCGTACCGGGTCTCTTTTATTTTGACGCCTCTGTATGATCACATATAAAATGTACAATATGTACAGAAAAAAATAAAGTGTTTTATTACAAGAGCCCATGGCCCTCACAGTGCTGTACGGAAGTACCTTTTGACTTTTGGGTGTCTCTAAGATGGCGCACGGCGAGAATAGGATCTTGCCAAAGATTTTGCGTAATCGCCAATTTCTTAACAATCCTTTGATAGTTTCCGAGGTTTTTATAACCTATAAATACACATTTAAGCGAGGAAACGTTGTAATAAAATAACATGTCAACCTAATAACTAGCAAATTTTGAATGAGCGTGTGCTATTGCCATCTTTTTTGAGTTCGTTCCAACCAATTGCATCATGAAGGTCACGAATTTTCACCCCCTGAGATCAAAGGCGCCGGCGCAGTTTCTCCGTTCTTGTTGAAATGTTTATTAGCCGTACTTACGCCATCAAATAAAAGACACACAAAGTTGTTTTTCGGCGATTTAATAACTATAAAGAAATAATAAACAAAGATGCAATAACATTTGTTCTGTTATATGCGCGATGTTTTGACGTTTATTTCACTCACATGCCTCATATAGGTAAATGAGTTTTGATTAAAGTTAAATTAAATAAAGACAAAAAATACATATCATTGCGTAAGCTTTCACGGAATCTACAGTAAAGTGTTTTCGGGCTATTGAACCATGGTCTTATGGAATTCCACTTCCGCCGGAAGTAATTCTACAAGACCACGAAAAACTTTTTACAATACATACCATTGCTTACTTGTATTATAAACACATCTTAGCGAAGCACGTTATCGAAAATTAAAAGAAGTAGATGAATATTTGATGATTTATATTATATGAATAAAAAAACAGCAAAAACTCAAAAGATACTGTATACCAGCTATATACTATATAAAAGAATTACTATGCGAATTATCGTGAGTCAAGTGCGGATTCACGTTAGCATACAGTTGGCTACACTGGCGCCAGATGATGCTAGGCGCTAGGTAATTATATAATTTGATATACAACTTGGTGCAGCCGTATAACGCGGCTCTTATTTTTTTAAAATAAAAAGCGTATAGTAAATACATACGATACAGTAAATGGATGTGGATACAGTTATGGATAATGCAATATCTAATGAAGGTGAATAAAAAAGTGTATTTTTGATAATTGATGTGCCTAATGAATAAGTAAATTTATTTTTAGAAGTGGAAATTTTCAGGCGAACAGAGTGGTCAAACATTATGACTAAATTGCTAATCAGTCTGTATAAACAGTTAGCTCCAAAGGTAGGTAAAAATAAAGAAATTTCCACATGTACCAAATTATATGAAAGAATAGCCGAGATTATGTCGGCAAAGGGTTATGCGCTTACCCCAATGCAGATTAAGCAGAAATGGGACAGTCTCTCACGATCATATAAGGATGCCGTAATGGGTAGACAAGGTGTGCGAAGACACAAAACTTGTGTATATCAAAAGTAAGCTACTTCATCTGAAAATCGCTGCATTTTATAATCGTTTGATTTTTAGGGAGCTGTATGATATATTTAAAACTAGAATTAAACCAGAACCTGACATAGTGGTGGAAGAAACACAAATAGTCCCAAAATTGGAGATACCAGAATCAGTACCTGTTATTGTAGCTGAACCAGAGGACGATATTGAAATTGAAGACCATTCTGAAGCAGGTATCGACAAAAAATCAAGGATATCTCTTTCTTCGATGCTCACAATTTTCACAAAACAATGCGATAGACATCACACAGACAAAATGCTGTTGCTGAAAAAAATGATGAAACAAAAAAAGTAATTGCAGAACAAAGGAAGAAAGACAGGAAAGAACTATTAGACATTCTACAACAAAAAAGGTTATCGCAATGTCATTCCCATGACAATTGAGTTTTGTTTTGGTTATGTAAAAATATATTTATTTTTGTTACAATTGTATATAGTGTTGTTATTTATTGCATTACAGATTTTCGTTTTTAATATATTAACTGCTATTCGCATACAGAGATAAAGTTTGTTCGCGTCGCATGAACTATTTGCACTATTATGCACTTTAAGAACTTTTGTGTGCAAAAGTGCATAATAGTGCAAATAGTTCATGCGACGCGAACAAACTTATATTTTTTTAGAATGATGTTACACACACTATTTCACAAAGTAGATATATAAGAGGTAAGTACAAAATAAATTCATTGGGGAAAGATCCAGTCTTTTCCCCTTTTCTTTGTGACTGTCTCACGTGCTTTAAAAAAATTGCAGTGCTCGGATTGGTTACGAACATATGCGGGAAAAGACCGACAACCCATTTTTATTTCTAAACTAGTTTTAGTACAAAAGAAGCTACTGCCATCAGATTTACAAATTTTAAGTTTGAAAAACCATCGCTAATTTTATTATTTTAATTAAATCAAATCAAAGTAGGTCGATCGTTCTGAAATTTGCATTTCAGTCTTAACGATTTTTCTTAGTAATATTTTGGCATGCTGCTAACAGAAAAGGTTATTTTCTTGAACTAAACTTGAAACGAAAATAATTTTTGCTCAACAGTAAAAGTTATTTATAAAATCGAAAGTAAACTAAAAATAAGTTTCAGACCAAAGAGGGTTTATTTCCCATGTATGAAATTTTTACCCATTTTTTTTTATTAATACCTATTTTGTGAACTCAATTCGGGGACGACTTGTATAGTGCGGTCGTAAATTATGTGCCGGGTACATATTCCTATAGTCAAAATATCACAAATTATCTCTATATTCACATGTATTTTTGTTTTATTGCCTTACTTCATATCTTTCACAAGTTATTGAGACGAGTAGAGGAAAGGGACACAATTTGCGACCGCACTGTACATAAATATTCATAAAGACAACAAGCATGTTATGTATACTTTGTAATTATAAAAGCAATTTTAATTTTGTTTGGTATGAGTCAAATTTCCTGACATTTCTGAATTGAGCTCCAAGATTAAGGGTTAGTATCATTGGTGAGGAAATATAAAACCAGAAACAAAAGTGCTATGCCGGCATAAATGAATATTTAACTCCAAAGAAATTAATACATCTCATAGGAAAAAAAATAACATCTGCGTAGGCTATCTACATCATTCGCAAGCAATTGTGGTTGCCTATCACACGTACCTAATTTATAAAAATATTTCTCGAAAGCTAAAATATTGCAATAAAATAGTGAAAACTAGTTTTCATTAAATGACAAGTAATATTTACAACCATGAGCACGTGATTTGATGATTTCAACGCGATATATAAAAAAAGTTTTCAAAATTAATTAAGTAATGTCGATTATGCAAAATTTAATAAATGAAACTGGATTTTAAGGCATTATGTATGACAAGGTTTAAATTTAGCAAAAAAAAATTATTGTGCTAAGCATGTACTTTATTGTACTAATGGTATAACCAATGTTCTTAATTTTCATTCAAAAATAAATTATTGTTCTATATACTATAGGTATAATTTCCCTAATAGTCAAATTAAAATTTTCCCCCACTATTTTTGGTAAATTCAATTCAAATTCATGTTAGGGCAATATTGTTTGGTATTAGAAACAAAACTCACTGTACCTACATACGAACAGAAATATGAGTTTATTTTGTATTTGTGTGCTTTTTTTTTTTACAAGCAACTGCAATGCATTTCGGCATCTACTGCAAATAAGAATTCCTCAATTGTGGAGATCTTTTTAATCTTCCTTGTCATAAACATAAATGCTGCAACATTTGTAGCATGCTAAATATAATATTAAATGATACAAATGGAGTATCATATCTCCCATATTTTCAACCTTTTCTAATTGTAAGTCAAATATCTCAAAAATCTCATGATGATATCGCTAATGTGAAAGTGAAATAAGTAGGTAAGTCGGTTTCGATAATATATTTAAAACTAGAGTTTCTTCTTATACGGTGCAGTACAACGTTGGTTTTTGGTTGGTTACTATTAGATACTTTCGGTCTAAACTATTCTTTGTTAATACTTATCTTTTCTAAATCTAAAAATGGCAACAATGACTATTGTGTATCAGTATGACTTCAACTTATTTATGTATGGAATGATATGTTTTTCTCTTTGTTGATGAATAACTTCCAACTGCAACACATTTCGATTGATGCATCTTCTATTAAACCTGTAATTAAACTAAAGTGTCACAAAATTTAAATCAAATTAATTATAAAAAAACAAAAAATTAATTATATGCTTACCTGATCCTGAGTGTGCAAAAAGAATTGTATAACTGCTTGAATTTAATACAAATGATGTTGTCACAAATTTAAATTAGTACTTTTGGAATTATAAAAGAATTATTATCCACGATCTCTTTGATATATGTATCTTTCGATATTAACTATCTACGCTATGCAATTAAAATAGTCTTCTCGTTTTGCTGGCTGTCCGAGCAAAAGTTACTTTTATGCTATCTTTTCCCGACATGCATATCCCAAGTAGCCTAAGATTTTGAAAACTACTAAGTTGAATTTTCCGCCATTATTTTCAGTAAATTCAACCTAAAGGTATTAATATAACCATTAAGGCATTATAAAATGGTAAGTATGTACTTAGGTTCATATTTCATGGTTGACATTACTAAAATTTAAATGTAGTTATATGGATTTTAGTTAATACTTGGCAGTTTCAAAACGGTTAAGTTTATGTAGGGATAGAAAATTAATAATAATAATAATAATAATAATAATACAACTTTGCCACAAATAATGCCATAAATCTACGCGATTAATAAAGATTACACCATTCCGTTTAAAATAAGAAACTTGATATAACCACTTTTTATACCAGTAGTAAGTTGAAAATAATTTCCGTAGGAAACCTTAGTCAGTCATGACTATCCTAATAATTTCAAACCTACCTATTTTTTCAATTATCTAGGTCTTGCTTCGTCGTAATAGCGTTGTTTTTATATAAAATAAGTGATAAAGAGGTTTTAATGTTAAAAGTTTTATAGTCAAAGAAGTTTAAGGCCGTAAGGTAGATTATCGACAAACTTTTAGGCTTTACGTTTTCAATTTTCTTTTTTTTGATATATATGTTAAAAACAATTGGTTGGATGGCATGTTTTGAAAAATATGTGTGTTTACTTAACAATAATTATGATAAATTAAATCGTTAAAATAAGCAATCTTAGTACAAGGATAACTAATCACAAAAAACTAGTAGAAACTTGAAACTCGTACAGCATAATTCACTAACTGTATTCTATGTCATGTCGTCTTTATTTTTTTTTTTCAAAATACATGTATTTGATAGTTAATTCCAAAAGAAAAATCGAAAATATTCATCAGGTTATAAAAAGCCTACAATACTATCGCAAGAAAATATGCTCCTGTAAAGACATTTGTAATGAAGTGAATTTGTGCATAATCCAAATTTGAACTAAATATTTAATAAAATCAAGGAAGTTATTCTTGAAAAACATTAAATGAGCCCGTTCCCATACGGAACTCCGCCCACTAATTGCAGATTACTTAAAAGGGGGATGTGTGTAGTGTAATACGTCTCACAATAAAGCAATTACCTGCGAAGTGTATACCACCGGTGTTTCCTTCAAGCTGTTAGTGCCGTATTGTTAGTGTACGTGATTGATTATTGACATCCAAAAGATGTCTAAAGGAAAAGTGTGTTCGTCGAGCGCTCGTAAAAGGAGTGCAAAGTCATTAATAATGCGAAAATTGAAACAACTGAATTCGTAAGTATTACGTAGTGCTGTGTACTGATGGTACCAGCATTAATGCAAAATGAATTTAAAAAAAAAATGAAAAATAAATCGGACTAGGCTCAGCGGATAACAAAATAAGGGCGCAAAGAAGACTTGACCTCAGGGTTACCCTCACAATTAACCTACAATGAAAAGTAAAAATGTGGGCGTTTGAAAAATGACTTTCATAAAATACTTCAAAAATTAAAGAACAAAAATTTTGAATGACGTTAACAATCATTATTTTATTATATAAAAAAAATGAAAAAAAACATTTAATTACAATTACGCAGGAAAAATCAAACCTTGGACTGAGAGTCTTGCCAAAATAAAACCTGCATGAATCTAAATTACTAAAGGACAATGCAATTCTTAAACAAACAAAGAGGTAATGTTGTTCCTAGAAGAAATCCTTTTTCACAAAATCCACGTGGTCTCAAAATTACAACACACTAATTAAATTTCAACGTGGACAAAACAAGTAATTTACAAAATAAAATTTAATTTTAAGCACAAAGCCTCTTTTCACCTAACCGAGGTGATTAACTAAAAAAAAAAATTGAAAACTAAGAAACGGAAAATAAAAACTCTTTAAACTAAAAAAAAACTTTCTAAGAACAAATATAATAAACGATCTTATACCTAATTTGTGTACAACATAATATAATGCCAATTATTAAAGAGTGAGGTTCCAGATTGATGATAATATCAAAATAAACGAACAAAATTAAAATCAAAATGAAATTACCAAAATGGCAGCAATGAAATAAATTTAAATGTACTTACACGCGATATTTTCAAGAAACTCGGCCTCGGGTCAAACAACGCATACATATAACAAACAGATACGTGCCAAAGCAGCGCATAAATGCAAAGATCATAGAAGAAGATTCTGCTAAGAAGGACATGAACAACAGGAGCAAATAAAAAAAATATTAAGAGTGAAACAATTTCAACTGAACATTATAAATAAATAACACACAATCACTTCAATTAACAAATCTTATTTAAAATAAAAATATAATTTCTGGATAATTTGCCCACACATTGATAAAGATTAATCTCTATAAATAAAATAACACTGTGATTTCAACCCGGGGTGGCAGACCATCAGCAGTAGTTATAGATAATACCTTTATTGATACGTACATTTTTTTTTTACACGGACCAAGCACTTCAACTGTTGACAGTCGCTTTGAAAGCTGGCGCAGATGCTTGATAAAGGGTAAGCTAACGAATGTAGCAGGTAATTATTTTATTGTTTATAAAATGTATTGAAAAAACCCAAAAGTATGAGATATCGACCACTTTTTAGAGGTCTGCAGTATAAATTTTATTTCCTCTTCTCATTTATTGTATTGAAGATATTCATTCTATTGGATATTTATTTGCTAATAGTAATTATAAGTTGCTTATTGAAATGTGTTACCATTATAGTTAACAACATTGTTAAAATGACATAATTGTTTACGTCTACCAGGTATTAATCAGATAGCAATTATTTTTAATTCAAATTAAAAAAAAGTTTCTGTCACACCCAGTAGAGTAAAATGTAGGAAACAAAAAAAAATGCAAATATACAGGACTGTCTTTAATTAAAAAATTGATGTTTGTTGCTTAAAACTGAAATATGGTTTTGTTAATCTAATGGCAGTGGCTTTTATATGCAAATTAATTTATAACAAAAAAAAATGTTCATAAATTTATACATTCAAAATTGAAGGTGTCAATAAAAATGTTTGCCTTTTAGTACCGCTTGGAGTATTGTAACTTCTTTTAATGCAATTTAAGTCACTACCAAAATATGCAACTTGTCCCCCATTCAACTGACTTTTAATGTCTATTATTGCAAATAATGCTAGTGTATCCCTATTTGAAAGTTACCCCACTGTATTTGAATAATATGTCAATATACTATAAAGGAAAGCTGTAATAAATGACAGTACTACATACAATTAAAATTAAAATAAATATATTTTTAGAAAGAAAAACAAAAAAAGGTTGATTGCCTTGGCAATGACATTACAATAAACTGTTTTGTTTCAGAATTTCTAATAGTTCTTTTCTGTCTTTACTCCTTTGTTCTGCGATTTCTTTCCTCAGTTTCATCATTTTTCTCAGCAAAGACATTTTTTCTCTGTGATGTCTTTCGCGTTGTTTTATGAGAATTTGGAGCAAAGAAACAAGAGATGTCCTCAATTCCTCCTTGATTTTGCTTCAAATGGGTCTTCTGTATCTTCCTCTAATTCATCTACAATGCATGCTGAATGTACTATCTCAAATTCTTGAAACGTCTGTGGCTGTCTCCGTAGTTTAGGATACATATTAATTTTATCTTTAAATATATCATACAACTCTCTAAAAATAAAAAAAAACTATATGACAACCATACTTTCATATCAATTAACATACTTTTCATATACACTAGTTTTCTCCTTTTCTACGGTTTGTTTATTGGCCTCTGTCATGGCATCCCTATATGACCGTACGAGACTGACCCATTTTTGCTGAATTTGTGCTGGGGTAAGCGGGTAACCCCTTTCCGTCATAATTTGGGCTATTTTAGCATACATTTCCTTACACGTGGTCATTTCTTTATTTCTGCCTACTTTTGGCGACAGTTCTTTGTATAGTGTAATAAGCAATTTCGTCATAATGTTTGACCATTCCTTTCGCCTGAAAATTTCCACCTCTAAAAGCAAAATCGCCGGTTACAGCACACCAATTATTAAAAGTTTATTTACCTTCTTCAGGAGATTGTACACTAGCCATAATTGTACGTAGAATGATTTTAATAACCAACAATATTATTAAATTAATGTATTACAAATGGATAAATCTAAGATAACTTTTACTTATTTGATTCAAGAGCTAAATGTACTAATGGTACTAACTTTAACATAACCAATAAAACAAACAAGAGAATCTGTCAATCGCACGAAAAATGCACATTGATGCCAACGTAAATTTTCCTCAACCTCGAGCACTTATCATTTTGTATACCATTTTGTAGTGTTGGGCATAATCCATAATCGAATGATTTGATAATCTATTATTTTCATTGGAGAAGGTTTTCTTGTAGGTCGTTTCGAACAATTAATTCGAAAATATCTATTTACCACTCAATATAATCGAATGATCATTCATAATCTAACCGTTATAATCGAATGATCGTTGACAATCAAATGATCCTTTTCCGGCATTCGAATATGATCACCACTTACAATTTTGCTTTGTAGTCATTTCCCAGTAAACCAAATTCAAATTTCCCCCTTTACTGGATTTATTATGGTGTTAGCCGCATTAACTTTCTGTGCTTTGTACAAAACGAACAATGTAATCGGGTTTTCATTGAAGGTTGCCTAGCCTGTGAGAAAACCATAGAAAATAAGCACAACAAGAAACTATTGCAAAGGTTCGCGCAATCTTTTTTAAAGTCTGACATTCTTCATTCTTTCTTTCAAAATATTTTTGCAGAAGACCTATAAAGACTGTTAAAAACTTGAATTTCCGAAATGATTGTATAACGTTACAAAAAATAGGTACGCACCTAGAGCATATAGGATTTTTTTATTATGTGCCGGCTATTATACAAAAACTAAATAATAATAATAAATCTGATAGACATAAAAACAAAGTACCCTCATTTTTTAGAGAAAAAATTTTATATAACGAAGAAAGGTTTTAATTTGAAATAATGGCTGATCTTAACCCTAACAGCCAATTTAAAGTTCCCGCACTAATTTTTAGGTGGAATTCAACGTAAAAGCATTAAAATAACTATTAATGTAGTACAAAATGATAGGTAATTTTATGTTTCAACGTTGAAGTTACTAAGAATAATTGCGGACAATTTAAATTTGGCTATGTGGGAAATAAACTGTAAAATTCAGATACTCTAGCTTCAATTTTATGTAAAAAAGATGTCAAACATACATGCCTATTATAAATTCTAATTTTCCGCCACCTATTCTTTTTACTTGGAATATCATTTCAATAAAATTTTGACGGTACAATAATAATAATTTGCTTGGTGGTTTGCCTTTAAAAGGTTGGCAGGCCTGTTCGTTACACAAAGCGCAGTAAGTTTTATGACGTTAAATAGAGGAATGTGACGCCGGAATTCCGGCGATTGATTTACAGTTTGTTGCAGCAGTATAACGCATGGTTAAGATTTTTTTAACAGGAAACAGTGCACTACAATCATGGAAAGCGTAACAACTGCTGAAGAAGGTAAATAAATATATTGTAATATTTTGTATGTATAATACATTGGTGTTTTGTGTTTAGAGATAGAATTTTATAAGCGAACAGAATGGTCAAATATTATGACCAAACTACTTATTACTCTGTATAAAGAGCTGTCTCCAAAAGTAGGTAGAAATAAAGAATTTGCCAATTATACTAAATTATATGAAAGAATAGCCAAGATTATGTCGGAAAAGGGTTACGTGCTTACTGCAGCACAAGTTAAAGCAAAATGGGACAGTCTCACACGATCATTTAGGTTTACTGGTAAGAGTAAGAAACAAAAAGTGCGAAAGCAAAAAACTTGTTTATACCAAGAGTGAGTTAATTTATTTGAAATTGTTATGGCTTTATATAATATTTTTTTTTGGTTTATAGGGAGTTGCATGATATATTTAAAAATCATATGGATCCTGGGGTTAGCACATATCCTGAAATAGAGGTGGAGGAAACACAAGTATTTCCAAAGATGGAGGTAGAAGAATCAACATCCACTGTAGACGAAATAAAGCAAGAAGTGGAAGACCCGTATGAAGAAGATATTCAGAAAAAACCCAAGACACCTCTTTCTTCAGTGCTCAGAAATCTCATAACACAGCACGAAAGACATCACCGAGAGAAAATGGCCTTACTGAAAAAAATTATGAAACAAAAGAAAGAAATTGCAGAACAAAGGACTAGAGACAAAAGGGAACTGTTAGACTTTCTAAAAGAAAAGGGTTCATTGTAATGTCATTGCATTGATAATTGACTATTTTGCTTTGCATTTGTCTGAATATATTTGTTTTTTTAAATTAATTGTATGCAGTTTTGTTTATTTATTATAGAATTTTGAGTTAGAATATTAGCATTAATATTCATATACAGGCGCGTACTTTTTAATAGGGATATTGCCAATACTATTTTGTAAAACTATATGGAAATGTTGAATGAGAAAAGCTTGTGTATTTTGGAGATGAATAAAACGCACTAAAAAAGGGATACCACAAAATGGTGACAACAATCAAAATGGTCACTATTGGTAGGTTTTTTTGTTCCTTTAAAGCTATATTTTGTGGATGGACGCCATCTTGTTAGCAGTGTTACCAGAGCAATATTTATATTTTTAGTATATTCGCATTTGAAGATTTAAAGTAGAAATCAGTGGAAGGGTAATAACTAAATAAATGCTACACAAATCTTATATTTATTTACAGGGTGCCCCATAACATCTCTGACAAAATAAAGGAGAGTACTCCTAACTAAATTTTAAGACGAAAATGTGGTATAATTTTTTTTTCGAATATCGCTTCGTTTTCGAGATACATTGATTATTATTTTTTTTTTTTTTTTTCATTTTACTAATTAATACCAAACGATATTCTAATGATATTTATTGAACATAATTAGGGATTAGAGCACTTTACTTTGGGTCCATCTGAAACTTTATTAACCAGTTCATTGGCGGAGATCTGGGTAAGGAATACCTTAATTTTGCAGAAATCGGTAATGTGGCCCTGTTAAATAATCGAAGTTCTTATATATATCGATTAAAAATAAAAATTAAGTTTAAGATAATCACGCTTGCATTTTTCTTCTATCTGAGACGGTTTTAGAGTAAGAAATCATTTTCATTGCTCATGTCGTACTAATTATTACGTAATAGGTAGGTACAGTAATAATTATTATTTTGATAAATTATTAAAAAACTCTAAGCCAACGGAAAACAATTTAGTAACCCATACTTGGCAAAATTTAAATTTCCCACAATTATTTTTAGTTACTTCAACAGAACCACAAAATAACTAGTAATTAATTAAATAAAAAAAATTAATACAAAACCATTTGTAATTTCGTGTTACAATGTTGAAGTTATTAAGAATAATTGTGGGAAATTTAAATTTTGCCAAGTGGGAAGTAACGTGCATTTCTTGTCAATTTTGTTTTGTCTAATTTATTAGTTATTACAGTTCAAGATTGGAATAAATTTTTATCATTATTTGTTGCTTCAAATGATATAACAGGAATTCCAACTACGTTCATAGTCCTTGCATTATTGTAGCTGCAATTAGTGATTGTAAATTTACCGATTTTTTCATTTACCGGTAATTCGGTAAATGAAAATGAAAATACCGGTTTACCGGTAAATTACCGGTAATTTTTTTTTTCATGTGTGACATTAATGGGGATTCCCCAAGAAAATAGGGTTAGAAGTTAGGCTAGAATAATACATATTTTACATAATCTTAAGGCATAATATTAGAATCTTGTAATAAATATTTGTATTTAATTATTTGAAACAGTTATAAGAAGTAAAACAAAATATTTAAGGTTCAAATTTTTACAACAATGTTGCATTAATGTTTTCTCATAATGTAGTGTATTCAAAATTGATATTAATTTAAATATGTGAAATGTTGTTATGTACTGAATTATTATTATTATTTTTAAATATTTAAAAATGAGACATTCACTTGCTCTTTAAAAAAAACGATTTAAAACTTTTAAAAATCTTAAAAAACTCCAGAGCATATGCTAACCCAACTTTTTTCGAGAGACAAATAAAATCCACACAATGCTTTTCGTTATCCATCTTGTTTCCGTTCTTATTTTCTTTTAATTTCTGCACGACCTTTTTTTCAATTTTTTGCTTTTTCTTGTTGAGAATTTTTTAATTCTTTCTCTTTCTGGCTAACTCGGTGGAATGGAGATTATACGTTTCTAATCAGAAGTTTTTGTCAGTTTCTTTTCTATATTCTCTATTACAGCGGTTCTCAATCTCAAGAAAGTTTAAATTAAAATTAAACAAAAAAACATCTCCTACAAAAATTAATAAGTGGGTATATTGTTACTTAGACTTACCTGTTTTTTTTTTTTATATTATTTTCAATTTCCCTTTAGACCTTTAAATACATATCTATAAACACAATATTTCGTAGATAAAAATTTCTGGTATGGATTTTTCATTTACCGAATTACCGGTAAATTTTTGTAATTTACCGGTAAATTTACCGAACGTTTTTTTGGTCAATTTACCGGTTAACCGGTTTATCGGTAAACCGGTATACAATCCTTAGCTGCAATGTTTGATGTTTTGTTCCACGTGTAAGTGGATGTTATTAAAGTTTAAATGATGTTTACTTTATCTTTGAGGATTTTGCACCATTATTTGTTGGATTGGAACTATAAATGCAGAATACTTTAACCAAAATATCACTTCCGGTTGACCGGAAATGGACGTCAACTTTGTTATTTTAAATAGAATGATCTATTTTCTTATTAATTCCGGGATTCTACGTCCATAAATACGTCAGTCTTCAGTAGCTATTCCTATGTTGCCGTTTTTGAGTTATTTAAGTTTTTCTTTTTTTTAGTAACTCTCATTGCATTATTCAGAAATTAATACCTCGGTTAACACTGCAAGTAGAGACTTGACTTATGAATGTAGATATAATTCTAAGAAACGATATGCACACTTCATATTGTTATATACAGAGTCTTCAAAACTGAGAAACAAAGTGACATATTTTCAAATGCCTGTATTTTAATTCGAAATTAGGAAGTACTCCATTCTTTATTGGCAACACTGGTGGTCTAACACTTTGGCAATGCCATGCCCTTTGTTATTAATCTGTGATTCACTTGACCTATTTTATGTCAGATATTTTTTGTGTTGTGGTAGTTGTGGCCTGATAACTTCTCTACAGATTTGATGTTATGTTCATGTCTTGATTCGAAAATGGTTGATAGTTTTTAATGATACGCTTCTTTTGCATATTCTTTGCTAATTTACATTAACTATTTTTTTTGCAAATGCCATTTATGAATATTCATGTTAAAAAGTATCTACGAAGGAAAGGAAGAAATAAACATTCTTCGTTTATTAACAGGTAAGTTAAGAACTATGATTCTTTTTGTTAAGTGTATATCACATTATAAATTTCAGAAGTAATATATTTGGTAATTTAGGGGGGATATTCTACTAGGGGAGATATATTACTTCTGAAATTTATAACATGATATACACTTAACAAAAAGAATACAGTGTAAGGAATTGTGCTGTTGCTTTTCACATTGTCAAAATGTGAAATTTTCGATAGTACTTTTCTGATTCCATTGCATTGCTTATATTTTAGTAGTATTAGGTCTCTTTGGTTCTCACTTCGGACGGTTCTATTACCGTTCAGAGCGGAAGACCAGCACAGATTTTGTCGTGTAGTGGTAAACTTTTTACTATGCACGTGAGCATTTGCTTTGAACTGTAATAGAACCGTCCAAAGTTGGAACCAAAACAGACCTATTGTGTCACTTTTGATTTAGAAAAGTGATATCTTTTGATTAGCTTTTGATATTTTGGTGTCATGTGTGATCTTGTTTTGGGTTCACCATACAAGTCAAGTGACAAAATTAGAGAAACACCCAGTATTGACATTACTTTATTTGTGATTCTGTAAAATGTTAAGATTTAATGTTGCAAATTTTGTTTCAAAGTGACAATGTATGAGCGACACAACAGTGAATGCAGGACAGTTGAAAACACCTTGAAAATTACAGAATCCCCAGTAATGAATGCATAAGTAGTATTTTTTTTAATTACAAGTATCATGATGGGTGTTATATAACAAATTTGGTTGATATGAAGTAGATGGTGAAGATATTTTTTTTCTGTAATAATATATCTTTAAATATAAAGAAATGAATTAAATACTGGTAACATAAGATATTGCTTTACAAATTTTTGTGGTGCATTTCTGTTTGTTTCAGTTATGCAATTTATATAATAAAAATGGGAATTAAAAAAAATGCCGAAAAATTGTGCGATATAAGTGTTGAAGTTTCATATTTGTAAAATACTGCCTGAAAAGGTCTTTGTATCATCAGCATAATGTATCCATGTAAGTATGAGTAGTTATGATTAATTTTTTATTATTTACAGTGTATATACTTGGATAGAGGTACAACATAAAATACTCATACACTACATGAGATTAATTTATATGGGACAATTATTTGGAAAAAATTGTGAATTTTCATTGGAATTTTTAATCGAAGATCAAATGAATTAGGAAAAGCTAGATGTAGAGGTTGTACATGTTTGTTATCTCAAAGTGTTTTTTTAAAGCTTATTTTGACTTGCAATAGTACCAAGAAATAAAGATTAGTGTAAGAGCGAGGAGATCCACATTACTTGTAGATACTGTGGTAAGTTATATGTGGGATCAGGTTGTAGCGGAGGGTTATCGATACAACTGTTCTATTCAATGTCCGGGAAGTAACTGACTTTATTTTAAAAGAGGTACCAACCTACTACAGATACTGCATGGTATAAAGGAGCATATTTGCAGTTTAGTAAGTTATACGCTTCATTACTGATAATATAATCTTTCTTACGCTTCTTTTTAAATTAATAAAATCTAAAAAAAAACTTACATATTTTGATTTATTATTTTGCAGTAACTAGTCATTTTAAAACAGTCAAAATACTTCTTGAATAGTAAAAAATAATACAAATAAAATTATATTCTCACAAACATAACGCTTACGTTACTTAATTTAACTGAATCAGTATTTGTCTTATTATTTCATATTTACCCTGGCCCGGGTGATGAAAACTCCTGCTACTGCGTGGGGTGAATGCTCACCCCAACATTTTTCTTAATTTTCACACTAAATTTTCGTAGGAAGGAAACTATGAACGAATTATTATTTGTTGGCCGTATTTGGGTGCAGTTTCGGTTATTTGGGCAATTTAGTAAAAGAAGAATTGGAACAAAAAATTATATTGCTAAAATATAGGGGAACAGGGGCAAACTGTGAAGGTTTAGCCATTTACCCTCTAGGACCTTTATTTCGGCCTTTCAGAAATAAAGAAAAATCGCTATTGTGTTTTCTATAGACTTAGCTACTTACTAGGTTGATTTTTTTTAATGATATTTTACGAGGTGTTTGTAGAAAAATAAAAAATCTACAAGCTTGAATTTTTCCATTTTACCCTCTATACAAGGGCAAAGTGGAACTATATTAAAGGCAATGTGGAAAGATAGTAAAACCTTTAAACTGCAAATATACGTTTTATTATTAATGATTAAACAATAATGATCATTTACAATTATCGCAAAAGTACTGTTCGTCCATACCAGTAAGGTCAGCACACATTTCATGTGCTCAATCTCCGCATTTATTACACGGAATCCAAGTTTCAGTTAGGGAGGATATATATATTCTTCACCACAAACCAGGCAAAACGTGTCTTGTTCTTTTCCTGTGCCCTTAATAGCGATCCCCTTATTAGTACATGGCTTAGAATGATTTTCCCCTTCTATCTTTGATAAAAGATTGCATGATTTTGGCCTTTTCCTTTTGTCTTTCCATTTAACCTTTAACTTGTAATAAAAGGCGAGCTTGTAAGAATTCTGATTTCTGACATTTTGCTTTTCTAGTTGCATTGGCAGCATGCGTTGCTTTAGGTAGAGGCAAGATGTCTCTTAGAGATGGTATTCGCACCACCTTCTTCTTTTTCAATGGTGATGGAGTTGAATCAACTGTAAACGTAGAATGTAAATTGCTGTAAGATGTTTGCGGCAGCTACATCATCGACAGCCTCATTGAAATTTTGTTCGTCGATTTCGTCCGGGAGTAATGGGACCTCCTCACCCATGTCTATGGCTATATTGTGTAGTATTGAGTAGCAACTACTATTGTCATAAAAGTATTCAGTTTTAAACGGCAGCCATATGCAAGTATTGGAAAGCGTCTTTTTAGAACGCCAAACATCCTCTCCACGACATTTCGTGTTCTAATATGGCTTTCATTATATAAATTTTCTCCAGCTGTTTGAGGATTTAAGAGAAATAAATATGTTTTTGACGCATACCCACTATCACCTATAAAATAGAAACAGAATCGTAAAATATATTTTTTTACAAATACCAAAAAAACAAACCCAATATAACAGAACCTCTATATTGATTCTCTTCAAAGGTCTGCTTTAACCTACTGTGGTTAAAAATTGTGCTGTCGTGTGTGCTACCAGGCCAACGTACTACTATATTCCTTATTTTGAGTCTAGCGTCACATAAAAATTGGGAATTTATTGAAAAGTAGCCTTTCCTATTGCGGAATACATCTGGATCATTCCACCTGAAACCACCAGTTTTGTAAATGCTTCAATTTATGTTAAATATTTTTTTTATATACCTGGAGATATAATTTTAAAATGTGTGCAGTCAATGGTTCAAATCACTTTGGGAAATAATGCAATATTAAAAAAATCTTGCTGTATATGTCTTATTTCATTGTTATTTGGCATTGCTATATATTGATTATGCATTCCAGCAATTGCTGATGAAACTTTTCCCACAATTCTGCACAGAGTAGATGTGTGCATACCCATAAAATCAGCAATTGTATCCAAATGCCCACCTGTGGAATATATTATATACAGGGTTGGGATAAAGTATGGAACCAAGCAAATATCTTTAAAACGAAGAGGACGGCATTGACGAAACTTTGCAGATAAGTGTAAGGAAATATAATACATCTGATGTTGATTTTGTTGTTGTGACTGTATTTCCGGTCCAACCGGAAGTTCCCTCTATTTTTTTTTATTTAAATGGAACACCCTGTATATTTTTGCAAATTATAATAGACCTTGTTTTTGCGAATTCGACCATCCTGGTTTTAGCACCATTATTTGTAAATAATAGAGAAATAATTAGTTGGGCAAAATGTCAGTGGGGATGATACAATAGGTTCATAGATGTCGGTCACAACCCGAAGCTTGTCCACCAAAACAAACAAAAGGTATTATCATCTAGTAGGTAACTGTTGACAAACTGTCTAGTTTATTTAATTCACGTCCATCAAATTACTAATTGTACGGATGAAAATGGTGCATTTAAATGAAAGAGAGCGTATTGAAATTTTAATGATGATCGGGTTTGGCGATCGCGTTAAAACTCATGAAGAAGTGTGTCACCTTTTTAATGATTTGCATCCCGAAAGAACTCCTATAACACGTTCAGCTGTCACTAAAACACAAAAAACGTTTTAATATGACTGGAACGGTTAAAAATTCACCAAAAACAGGCAGACCACAGACCGCAACCAACGCAGTTGTTAGAGAAAACATTGCTATTGAATTAGAAGAATCACCTCAAACTTCTACTACAACTTTAGCACTAAACCATGGCATAAGTCGTCGTTCTGTAGGAAAAATTTTGAAGAGAGAAAAGTTCCATCCGTATAAAATACACCTACTTCAAGAACTGTCAGATAATGATTTTGATCGACGCCTGGAGTTTTGCTAAAGAATGATGGAAATTTGTAATGCAGACGAACATTTTGCAACTAATATGGTATTTCTGACGAAGCAACTTTCTGTTTGAATGGAACAGTCAATCGCCATAATTCCAGGTACTGGTCCAATGAGAATCCGCACTGGATCCATGAAGCTCATACTCAACATCCTCAAAAGTTGAATGTCTGGATAGGAATTGTTGAAAACAGGCTTATAGGTCCATTTTTTATAGAAGGAAACTTAAGTGGGGAAAAGTATTTGGATCTACTGAGAAACCACATTATTCCTGCACTTCAACACAATGGGGAGTCGCCTCAAAGTTTTTGGTTTCAATAGGATGGAGCGCCTCCCCACTATGATAGGCGAGTTAGGAACTTTTTGGATGCTATTTTTCCAAATCGATGGATTGGACGTAGAGGATTTTTATCTGTGGGATTTTCTCAAATCTCGTGTTTACGTTAGGCGACCAACTGCTTTGCAAGAGTTGAGGTAAAGAAGTATCCGTAGAGAAGTTTTGGAAAAGGTAACTCAGCAATTTCATTTTCAACATTTCAATTGTCAGGAAGTAAACAACGAGCATTTCGAACATTTTAAATGAGTTCGTTTATAAGATGACTACCATTTTGTTAATAATTTAAGATAAATAAAATTAATTGTTCAGTAAATGTGGAGTGTTCTATCTCTTCATTATTTACAGATAATGGTGCTAAAACCAGTATGGTCGAATTCGCAAAAACAAGGTCTATTATAATTTGCAAAAATATACAGGGTGTTCCATTTAAATAAAACAAATAAAGAGAACTTCCGGTTGAACCGGAAGTACAGTCACAACAACAAAATCGAAATTAGATGTATTATATTTCGTGACACTTATTTTCAAAGTTTCATCAACATCATCCTCTCCGTTTTAAAGTTATTTGCTTGGTTCCATACTTTATCCCAACCCTGTATATTTATAAACTGCAAATATACGTTTTATTATTACTGATTAAACAATAATGATCATTTACAATTATCGTAAAAGTACTGTTCGTCCATACCAGTAAGGTCAGCACGCATTTCATGTGCCCAATCTCCGCATTTATTACACGGAATCCAAGTTTCAGTTGGAGGTTATATATATTCTTTTTATTCTTCACAAACCAGGCAAAACGTGTCTTGTTCTTTTCCTGTGCCCTTAATAGCGATCCCCTTATTAGTACATGGCTTAGAATGATTTTTCCCTTCTATCTTTGATAAAAGATTGCATGATTTTGGCCTTTTCCTTTTGTCTTTCCATTTAACCTTTAACTTGTAATAAAAAGCGAGCTTGTAAGAATTTCTGATTTCTGACATTTTGCTTTCCTAGTTGCATTGGCAGCATGCGCTGCTTTAGGTAGAGGCAAGATGTCTCTTGGAGATGGTATTCCCACCACCTTCTTCTTTTTCAATTGTGGTGGAGTTGAATCAACTGTAAACGTAGGCTGTAAATTGCTGTAAGATGTTTCTGGACTTTAGTCTACATTTAATGAACCTAACTTGATTGGTGTCACATTTGGATCCGAAGCTAATGTTTTGAAGAAACACCTGAAGGACCAGCTTCAGGCTCAAAGTGCATCCTGTAGCTAAGAAGCGTAATGTAAGCAACACCATTTCCGAGGATAAAAGAGCGTGACTTCTGTTGTAGTTCACTATTAATTATTATTATCTATATTTAAAATTATCTTATTTATGTTAACAAATTCCTTTTCTGTTTCTTTATTCCAATTCCACTTAACATTTTCATGTGTTAACAGTCTTAACTGGTTAGTTACTTGGCTTAAATTTTGTATATATCTTCCTAGATAGTGCCATCAATCCTAAAAATCGTAGTAAGCTTTTCTTGTCTTCTAGTTGTGGATAATTTTGAATGGCTTGAATTTTACTATCATCTGGTTTTAGTCCATTTGAGGTTAGATAGTGTCCATAAAATTTCACCTCACTTTTACAGAGTCTTAATTTGTTCTTGTTCAGTTTACAGTTCTTTTCTTTTAGTCTTCTTAGCAAATTTTCTAAATTTTCGTTGTGCTCCTTGCAACAATGTTCGTTTTCTGAGAACCAAGTTTATAAATAATAGGGTCATTAATTTAATTATAAATTTGGAAAGGGTTGTTGGGCGCCATGAATTTATTAATAAAATAGTTAAGTTAGATAAAATAAAATAATGAGCATGGGACACTTCTCCTGGTTAGATAACCACTCTCAGAGCGTGTGGTAAATGAGTATTGAAATAAATATGAATATATGACCCTGTATATGAATATTTCCTCCCAGAGTAAGGTTTTTGCCATGGTTTTCCCTTACTCCGTGGCCATTGATTTTATATAAGTATATTATATATAATCAGTGTCCTTTGGCGAAGCTGACTGATTTACAGTAGACTCGCGATTATGTGAACTAATCACATTTTACATTTTTTATCATTTCTCAAAAGTAATATTCGTATGGTCGCGAGGCTACTGTATTATATTTTTGTTATTAAAAATCATAGGGAAGTTATTTAGTTCGAGTAGGATCATTTCAATTGTTATGGAACCCATATAGTACTTAGAATAGGTAGCCTCGTGTTGTACCTTTTCAGGTGGAGCACGGGGTTAGGATGATTTGTAATAATTTAGTTTTCATAAATAAAGTGTGGTCAGGTCCCTAGAACAGTTGTCCCCAAGTAAGAGACAGTTAATACTGCTTTTTATAAGTAGACAGGCTCTAGGGACTGTGGCCGTCCCCATGAAGCAGCGTCCATCCACCAATCCCTAAGCCTCCTACTTTACCTTTGGTAATCCAAGGTTCTTGTATAAGAACAATGTCTATGTTTTTACTTACCACATAAGCTTGCAAGGCAGCAGAAGCCGCTTTACAATGATGGAGGTTAATCTGAAGCAGTCTCAGGAATGTTGACCCTCCCGTCCTGCTGAGCTTCCCTCCGCTCTGGTGAAGTATGCAGGAGATCCACCAGCCTCGTTTCCAGTTCCGTGATGGTGCTCACGGATCCGCACGACCGCGGAGAAAACGCCACCAACTCAGTTCCCTCACTCCCACCCGTTCCTGGATCTGATTGTAGTGCTGGTCCCTCGGTGGTTTCCATCGCTTCTTCGGCTTCCGCCTCTGTTTTCTCCTTTCGTCCCAGCTGTCGGAACGACACGGAGGAGAAGTTTAGATGCAGTCTGCCATTAAAGGTGTCCTGCATGGCCACCACCATCTGCTGCCCTTTCGGGTCAGCTCTGGAGTTCACCACCCTCCAAGAGTTCATGGGTAGTTTTTGGTTCTGCACTTTAAGACGGTGCAGAACCTTTTCTGGTTCCACAGGCGGGCCTGGGGCCCATACCAGAGCCTTTACTGGTTTTGGCAAATCCGCTTCCTTGACGAGTTTCAGCTTGGCGCCGTCCCAAGGTGTGCAGCCTCCGACAACGCCCGCAAGCCACGAGCAAGTGCTCGCGTCCACACAGACGGCCCTCAGCGCACCCCCCTGGTGTCGGACCTCACTGAATTGTGGTTGAGGTCCTCCAACATCCAGCTTGTCCAGCTCTTGCAGTATGCAGTTTCGGACCAATTCCGCCTGCTCCTGCGAGATGGAGCTCTCAGGATAATCCTCAGGCACTATGGCCATCTGGACATCTGTGAGTGCCTCCTTGAAGGACCTTGACGTCGCCGGATTTGCCGTCTTTTTGCGCTTGGCAACTGCCTTTGGCGGGGCTTTCCTCGGAGAGGTTTCGCTTTACAGCTGCAGTTGTTGCATGGCTGGTGCCCGGTTTAGCAATATTTGCTTTCCAAGAAACCATTTTCAGTTTTGCGGCGTTGCTGTCAGGTTGAGCTTGAGCAGCTTTCGTTGCAGCTTGGCCTTTACGCTTTTGAGCACCCGATGGTCTTGAACGACGACGCGAGGTTCCGATTTCGGAGCCCTCAGCGTTACCTGCAATTCGTTGTCCCTCTTCAGGTTTGCTTGGGTGTCTCCTTTCGGAGTCCCCAGGGTTAAGTTTTGTTTTATCTTCAGGTCTCATCATAGTGATCCCACGAGTAAGGGGAAGAATAGGTCAGACCCACGCAGTGCCCCGGTACGTGGGTAAGGCATTTATACAATGGGGTGCGCCCGGTGCCCCAAGGGTTAATCGATAATGACTGATCTACTATTCAGCCACGCATCCCGTCGGCTCGACCATGACCTTAGGATTTAGGTTTTTTGTGAGGTTGTCTCCTCTTGGCCCGGGCGATTAAGCCAAGACCCCCCGAACCCTCAGAATGTAGCACACCCCGGGAACCTGGATTGACGATAGTGCAGCTATCCGAAGAAGCCCACTATCGGCATCGTTAATCACCGAGTGCAGGCTCAAGCCACGACGCGACAGCTGAGCAGGGAAGTCTGTTTCCCTACGAGGGAAAGCAGGCCAGTTTTTCGACCAGGCAGGTCTAGATCCGATGTGTTTAGCATAGAACAGAAGCACCTCGTGTAGGATGTGGGCTCTTCACCACGCACATCGGTCCTGACTAGTATAAAACTAGCCCTGGTCATGACAGAGTCCGAGGACATGGCATATAAAGTGCCTCCTCAAGTCCACCATGACCTCGCTTCCTTCGTGGCACTATTTGTCCGGCTACTGGCTTCCTTGGCAATGCACCAGATTGGATACTCTGAGGCCTCCTTTTTGGGGCGTGGCATACAGCTATAACGCACGTCGTGTACGCTCCAAAACTCGTATCGCTTAAGGATACTATCTTCTACTGATCTACCCACACTGTGGTACTAGCAACACGGTGGTAGATAGTCTTTGTCAACACTTTAACAAAAGGGTGCCAAGACCTCAAAATGGCGGGCTCATCAACGCCTTTTCTCCGGCTACTTTTACTCGGCCGGACTCTCTCTGGCCGTTCTTCCCCGATCTCTGACTTGACGCCCACTCCCTTACTTGATTTACCTGCGCGCTTCGCTTAGCCGATCGCGTGGTTCCAGGGAAGCGTTCCCATTTGTTGCGCTCGGCACGTGACCACTTCTAACTACCGCGTACATCAACACCATATTTTGCCAACACCAAAATTACAAATATTCAAATTATTGCGCTACATTTTAAAAGAAAACTAAATAAATTTAAGTATCTTCTTTCTTTTTAGATATAAAAAGAAAGAAAAAAGCTTTATTTCTGCGATTAATGAATAGAATAATTAGAAAATAAAATTCGGAGATAGGCGTACCCATTACATCCTTGATTGCATCTAATTCTGTCTCCAGTCCCATAGATGATTATGTCATCAGCTAATATTTCAATTCCTTTAAGTCCCTGTAGTAAACTCTGCATTTTTAGTTGAAAGATTTCTGGGGCTGATTTTATGCCGAATGGTAATCTTTTCCATTTATATCTGCCATAGGGTGTCCAGAATTGTTAAATTCTTCCTTCAGCTGAGTAAAATATGCCGCGTTTACTTTCAGGCTTTATTAATACGAATTTATATATAATGAATAATGAATAGAGAACAAACTTCTTCACTTTATCTCTTATGTCTACTACATACTTGTGTTTTACAATATTGCCAACCTATATATTTCTATTCTACCAACATATTCTAACAGTCCCTCTCAATTATAAGTCTGGAAATAATTCTAAAACATTCTTATTTCTCATTTGAATTTGTACCATTACAAATAACTAAGTTTCTTCGAAATGTTACAAATTTATCTAAACATAAGGGTTTTTTTTTCTTCTAAAAGTGGAAATTTTTCGAGTGAATAGACCGACGTAAAAAACCACCTTCTTCAAGGACCGCATTCTAGGAGAATGGCCGGCTTCTAGTTCTTTAAAACTAAATCTCTAACAAAATGAATTTTAATATCAATTTTGATAAGCTTCCAACATTTTAATTGCACTTTGATTATCCATTACGATGTCACAAAAGATATATCAGGCCTGCTTATAGTTTCCAAATACATTAAGTTTCTTACTAACTCTCTGTATTACAATTTCAGACATGTCCGGTGCAAATCCAGTTTCGATTGGTGTTCCTATTGGTTTACAATCCTGCATATTAAATTTTCTGTATTAGCTTGCTTGTGCTGAGAAATTTCTAATATATCCTCGCCTTGTTTGATTTCGATTCCAAGAAAGCATTTTAAGACTCTTCTTCGCATTGAATCTTTTCGTCCGTGAATCTAACAATTTTGTGTACTTCTGGCTCCTTACCAAAAACTAAATATCGTCTACAAACAATACAAGCCATATATTCAACTCATAATAAAGGCACACATCATGGTCTGATCTTTTTAAGCCATACTCTGTTGCAAAGGTATCAAAGCACTTGTTCCAACAACGAGGTGCTTCGCACAGTCCGTATAAAGCATGGTTTAGTTTCAATACCTTGTTATTGCTAACCCTTACGCCATCAGGTGCCTTTATGAATATTTCTTTTTCTAAATGTCCATTTAAAAATGCTGTTGGTACATCTAGCTGTTTAATCATCCAATTGTTGTTTAGTGTGCCATTCTGATGGTGGTCATTCTTGCCACTGGGGCATACACCATTGTCTGTATATTCTTCTTAAACTGTCTTGTTTTGTTTTAAAAACCCACCTGGTATCCATTACTTTTGAATGTTTTGGTAAATGTGCTACTCTCCAGGTTCCAAATATTGTGTGAGCTTCTAATTCCTTTTGAATTGCTTTTTTCCATTTATGTCCACTTTTAATTGCTTTATCATATGTTTTGGGATCATCTTTAGGTAACAAACAGTAAGCTGTATACAAGTCATATTCCTGGAAATGTTTTGGTAAATGGATGTTTCTTTTAGTTTATCTTCTTGTTTCTGGTCAATATTCTCTTATTCATCTTTTGCTTTAGTACCACTTGGCTCCCCTTGTTCATCGCTTCTGCTGCTCTCATCATCTGAATATACTTGAATATTTTCACTGGGTGTTGTTGACTTCGATTCCGTTTCATACCTGTATTTGGATTCTTCGAATACTATATCACGTGTGAGTATTACTTTATCTGTAGTTGGTTCTCAAACTCTGTAATCATTTCCTGAGTATCCTACCATTCTAAGTTCTTAGCCCTAGGTTCTAATTTATTTTCTCTTGGTATTATACACATCCAACCTTTGTTCCCAAATATTTTCAGTTTTTGTAGGTCTACCTTGCCTATGTACAACTCTGCAGGTGTTCTAGCTTTTAAGGCAGATGTTGGTGATCTGTTTAACTGATAAGCTGCGCATCTCACAGCCTCTCCCCGTAAATACTTGGATAAATTACTATCAATAAACATTGTTCTCGCCTTATTTAAAAGGGTTCTGTTCATTCTTTCAGCGACCCCTCCTTGCTGTGGAGTATAACTACTTGTGAATTCTTTCGAAGTGTATTCTCCTCCATTATCTGCGTACCTATCATTCTTGCCAGTGTTCGTTCGTGGACGTGCCCATCTGAATGCCGTGATGAGTGGCGGGATCAGGCCTCTAACTATTAGAAATATTCTGAGCATGAACTAACAATTTCAACACTCTTCTGACCGAGGTCAAAACTCAAAGGATTGGTGCTTGAGAATGAAATTGTATGACAGTTGTTCCAATCTATATTTAATAGGCAGAAGGCAAGACTCACCGTGCAAAGCCACTGTAGGCGTAGATCGCATTGCACCTATAGCTATTCTCAGACCACTATTCTGTATTCGCTGCAACATTTCTAATTTATTATTGGGAATTATAGGTACCAGGAAACCCGTGTAATCGATGTGGGATCTCACAATGGCATGGTACATAGAAAGAAGACATTTGAGATCGGCTTTTTATAGCATTGAGTACATCCGTAATTTTATCTAATGTTTCCGTAACTTGCGCTATCGTAGGAATAAATTTTGTAGGAAAAATGCCTAAAAGACTGTCAAGGCTAAGGTCGGAGGCCTCTGATTGAAAGGTAATAATCGCAGGGTTTGATAGACAAGGATTCCACGTGCTTAATGGCTCCCGTAGTTGAATGTTGAGAAAACAAAAATAACGTACCTTGTATTTCGATGCGTAATTATGTAGATTCTTTCTCCTCCTCGCCAATTTTGCTATGTATGTGGGGTAGTAATGAGTAAATGACGCACACTTAACTTGCTTATTGAACACGAAATATATGACACTGTGATTTGGATTATAACGTTCTAGAATAATATATGCATATGTGTGCTATATGAATGTGTAGGCTTGTATCTGTGACTGTGTGTGTGTTCCGCGGGAGAAGTTATTATTTGAATATAAAAATACATAACATATATAAATAACATTCTTAATATAACAAAAATACTCCAAACTGTGGTACTGGTAATGCTGTAAACTTCTCCTAAACCCCTCAGCACAAACTGCACTAAACTGGACGTATGTTTCGATAGCAAAGCTATCATCATCAGCAGAAACACTGAACTAAATAACTACACTAAAACAGCCCTAATTTACACCTAAAAAAGGTCATGGTACAATGATCACGGTCATGGCTGACTGCCGTCATGCTTAACTAGTCACTAATCCTAATTCCGTCTAATCTACTACTTAATAAACCGTAAAGGCAAGAATTTAATGGTCCTAAATCTGAATTCATTAAAATATGTTTGTTTTTTATATATTTCCATACCCTCATAACAATTTAATTGCACATAGTTGTTTACGTTTTTAACTAACTTTATATTGTCAACTTTATGGTTCTCTTCAAGCATGTGTAGGGCTACACTAGATTTGTCAAACCTTCTAAATTTAAGATGAGCCAAATGCTCCTTGTAACGCGTTTTAATTGATCTTTTAGTTTGCCCAATATATACATGATCACAATCTTTCTATCTCAAGATATTTTATAAATACCTGATCTGTCCAAATTATCTACTTGATCTTTAGGGTCACCTAAAATATTTTTTAAGACTATTATTTGAAGTAGTAACTATGTCAAGATTGAATTTAGAGAAATTTTTTTGTAGACCTTTCGTGTAACTTGGATAAAATGGTAATTTAACATATTTCTTATTTTTCTTGTCACTAATTTCTAAAGTACCCGCATTTTTAATTCTTATTTTGTTTTTATGTTTTCTAATGGTATTATATACAACGTCTTCTGAGAACCCATTAAATGCAGCGATTTTAATAATTTCTTTAAGTTCTTTATTATATCATTCTGTAGATAGAGGAAAATTAAGTAAGCGATCTACCAAAAAGTTAATAGCTGCTAGTTTGTTTTTCCATGAATGGTTTGAATCTTCTGAAATAAATCTGTTATTAGTAGTGGGCTTTCTGTATATGTCTATTTCTAATTTATTTTTATTTCTTATTACTAACATATCGAGCAATCCTATTGTTTGTTTCCTCTTCATGGGTAAACTTAATGGAAGGAAATTTTGAATTTAGCTGTGCAAGAAAATCTCTAATTGAGCACTTACTAGTATCAAAAACACAAAAAATGTCATCGACGTATCTAACCCAAACCCGTGGAAAATATGCCAAAATATTCTGAAGATCAGTTTCAAATTTTCCCATAAAGAGGTTACCTATGAAGGGAGATAAGCTGTTACACATTGCTGCTCCTTCGGTTTGTTGGTAAAAGGTACCGTTGATTTGAAAGAAATTTTGTTTCATGCAGAGCTTCGCCAAAGGAATGAAACTATCAACTTCATCACTGCCCAACTGATTACCTTTCAAGAAATCTTCTAAATAAGTCAAAGTGATATCAACGGGAACGCTGGGAAACAGTGAGCTCACATCAAATGAAACTAAAACTTCATTGTCAGTAAGTTCAATGTTTTTAATCTTTTCAATGAACGCGTATGAATTTTTAACGGCTAAATCCGGGGGTTGCACATGTAAGTGATTGAATTTGTCAGATAGCCATTTGGACAGTAAGTAAGTTGGACTATTGATGTTGGAGACAATGGGTCTCATGCTCTTCCCTGGTTTTTATGTATCTTAGGTAAACAATACATCCTAGGTTACACTGGATTTGATACAGTTAGTCTATATCTTAAGTTATCATTAACAATATTCTTACATTCTAATAAGGTCTTCTTGGTTTCTGTGATGATTTTTGATAACAATAATATAATTTTTTTTTAAATTATATCTCTCACTAACAATAATAATAATAATATATAAATTTTTGGATGTCTGTAACTAATTATTGTTATGAATTAAAGACATGAATGTATCGCTAAATGTGAACCACTCTTCAATAAGACCAGAGAATTGTGGAATTGATAGTTGTGCTAACCTGATGCTATCATTTTTTCAAGTTGATATACTGGGCTCATTGTTGACATTAGGATCGTCAGCAAAAAGAAGTTTCGCTTTACTAGTGTGTTCAAAATATATGTCTTCAAATAATTGTGTTTCTATTTCAAATTGTTCGTTTTCATCTAAAGAACCTATCTCACTTTGAATATCTGAAAAAAAATTGTATGATATTTTTTTTGTGTTAATGAATTATGCCATTGACATAATTACAAAATTTTGTCAAATTTGATTTATTACAGCTATTCTGGTCTTTAGATGTTTCAATTCCTTTTCTATAGTAGTCATAATCTTACTGATACATGTACCAATGTATTTTTACAATATTACAAATATTAACGAAAATATTAATTATTTAAATGACCACTTTTGAAAAATCCTATATATTAAAAAAAGCTCATATTTATGTTTTTACAAATTTGTAATAAAAATAGCTGACATAACTGCAATGCGAAAAGTAAGGATGTTTTATATTCTATATATGCGAATAAACAGTTAATATTACAAATTATAAATACGACCTACTCCTGTATTATATAATAGAACATATTTAACATTTAAATTTAAAATATATGGAAAGCATCCTAGGTGTTTCCAATTTAATTTATTGCTGATTGCATCTTTAATATTTGCTGCATTATCAGATACAGCAAGTAATATTTTGTTGTCTATACCCCTGCGTATTGTTATTTCCCGAAGTACTTTTGCCAAACTGTCTGATGTATGTTGACCGTCTATATTCGAACATTTTAATAAAATTGAAATTAATTTAAAATTATTATCAATAAAATGTGCAGTTACTGCTATATACGCAACCGTATTTATACTAGTCCAACAATCTGTTGTAATACAAAAGTGTACTCCATTCTTTATGATATCATTAATTTTGATTGTACACTGTTCATAGAGAGAAGGAATAATTGTTTTGTAAATTGTATGTCTACTAGGTAAACTATAGGCTGGATTTAAACTGGCAACAAATTGTCTAAAAATTTTCTGTTGATCTAAATTACCCCTTTGGACGTAAATACTGTGATTCTTGTGATGTCGTCGATGCTTGTGGACGTGGAGGCTGCTGCAATGTAGATGGTAATATAGGAGGTTTCTGCATTGGTGTTGACGGTTGTTTATGAACCTGCTGGACAATAGTTTCCCAACTTTCATGTTGTTCCTCGATTGTTTTCTGCAAAATCCAGTAAGAATTAAATTAATAAAAGTTACATGCAATACAGAAGTCTATATTTTTTCATTATTGTTATTTCTGCTTTTTTTTTCAAATTTAGTAGTATATACATGTTGCACATTGTATACCTAGCATAATTTAAATCAATTGCTTTAAAAAATTGCCACGATTCACTTGTCTTTCGCTTTTCACTAGACACAACTTAACTCTAAACGCAGAACGGTTTAAAAATAAAGAGTGAATAAAAGAAATTAAATAGAAAATATATGGTATATATTAGCCCTTGTTGTAAAAAATGACTTTTTACATGATTTGCGAACTTATGAGTGCTAATGAGTGAATGAATTGTTGTCGTCACTCGTCTCTTTCAAAAAAATACTGGCACTGCTTGTATATAATGGTTTAATAATCTGTGTTTGGAAATATATTGTTACAGTACAAATACTTAACAACAAACTTAACTTGATATTAATATAATAATAATACTAATTTCGAAAATTCCCTAACCCTTATTAAAATAAATTGTTAACAGAATGAATGCAAAAACATCTATTTATACAAAAAAAAATGTTTAGAAGTAGGAGTGGGCAATCGCGGCTCATCGGTTGGCGGTGCCCTCAAAGTGAGTGCACCTGCAAGCAACCGAAATCCCCCATTGGCGGTTGCCGACAAAGATGTCACATTAAGATGCCGCTGCTAATCTTTACTTTGGCGGTAGCCGATAAAGCACTGTAGAAACAATTTGAAAATATCGTCAAGGTTAAATGTTAAAAGTGTTTATAATTATTTTGAAAGAACTCTCGAGTGGAGATGGATTTTGTTATTCCAAGAAACCTCTCCTTCCTGAACCATTAGTCCGTAATACAATAAATAAAGTGTAGCGCACGCTGAAGAAATAAAGCGAGTAATAAATATTAGTAATGTATCATTAACCATTAGAGGTAATTCGACGGCTTCATTTGTGTAGTCTAGGAATTTCGATAAAGAGTGATGGTGATACACCACCGACGAAAAAAGATGCATTATATTGTCTTTTATATTTCATCAGGCTTTTTACGAACAGATTCTTTATATTTTTTGTGATGATTTATACGATCCGAGTTCAGGCTTTTCGTAAACGTTTTGTCCAGCATACAAATTCTGGGGTGCATTACGCAGTTTGAGAAAATAACACAGACAATTAGATTTAGAGAAATATTTTTTATGATTTTTAAATCTAATTCCATTTTTATGTTTTAATAATAATTACAACATAGCATTAGACAAAGTAAAATTTGACTCAACCCTTACCCGGTGACGTCATATTTTGGAACGTATTTGGTGACATGTTGACTCGACTCCACATTTTATTAGATCTCTGAATTTGCAGTTTGCTAAGATACAATAAAATGCGGTAATATACGGCGTCTTTAACCTTATTTTATTATGATACGACACTGTTTTCTCAGATATTTTACGTCTGATAAATAAAACTTTTTAGAGAGTTAATACTAAAAAAATACGTAAGAAAATATACTTTTCTATGTAGTGTGTCTTATGATTAAAATATTTTATTAAAAAACTTAAAATTTGTGACATCTAAAGAAAAAAATACACAGTTTAGTTCACAAACTATAATAAGAAAGCTGAAAGGTCTTAAAATCGCATATTTAAAGAAAACTGCAGACGTTCAAAATTAACAAAAAGAAGTTATTTAGACACCGAAAACTTACAAATTCTCGTCTGGCAGTCACTACACATTGCTTTCTTCTTGATGAGCATGATGAGTAAGTCATTTTGGTCTTCTTATCCTTATTTCGAGGACACAAACCACATCTCTTTCTTTTCATTTCTGGTTCAATTTTAGGAAGGTCTTCATCATCGGCGGATTTTCCTAAAATTCTTCCAATTGATATACGGAGCTCTCTGGGCAATCTTTGGTTAGGTAATCACCTCCCCATGTGTTCTTCTGCAAGTTCTCGTGCCAATAATTTTAAAAACGAAGCTCTGTCCATTTCTTTATTCTTTGGGCAATAGCTCCATGGGCCATCCATTCGTACGTTGATTTGTCGAATAGTTCGCACATTTCTTATCGGGTGCATCTACGCCCCCTTTGTTGTATTATAAAATGCTATAATCTCTGGTTTTTCTGTTTCAGGATCAGTTGTACCGTAAAATGCGCCAACTTTGTGCCACTTTTCGAAGTTTTTTAAGCACATCTTCCTTATTTATTGAGATAAGGGAATGGGAATTTTACCCAGTATAATTACACATCTCAGAAATGTACTTTCGCTGCTGAAGAAGAATTCTGATAGTAAGTCGAGGGGGGTGAATTTTTTCGTGTGCACAATGTTGTATACATTAGTGCGTCAACATTGTGCACTTGCCTTTTCTCGTTTAAAAGACGTGTTAAACTCGCCCGGTACAATGTTGGCACACTAGTTATTCACGATTGAAAACTGTTTGAAAAATGTTATTTTTGTGTTTATTTTTTAATTTTTTTGTGGGTTTGGGAAATAAAAAAAAATACTTGAAAATCGACATTTTGTTTAATCTTTTAGTGGAAAATAGTAACAGTTGTCCTTATGACTTCAAATTAGTTGAATAAATTATCTCCAATTTTTGGGGGGGATTCAGTGGTCCTTTTATTTGATTTTTGCGTACCAAACAACGTCAGGGATTTGGCCACGTCCAAATTTTCCTCTTTTTCATTGCAGAGATTCGTTCTTCATGTTTCTCATCATTGGACATACTAATCCAGGGTACAGCTTTCCGCTGTACTGTACAATGACAAATTTTTCCTCTGCCGGTTTTTCAGGACTCGGTTCTGGTTCGTTTTGTGCATTTCTTCAGGGTCAGATTGTGCGATCGCTGACTCATTTTGCACAATCACTGCTTCCACCCTCTCTTCTCGCCTTCTTCATCTGTTCTTCCTGCTTCATGTATCTCTTTGGGTCGTCAGTTTCATCGTCGTTATTGTCTCTAAGTGACTCGAAATAATCTGTGAAGCTATCCTCGCTTTCAGCATAAGGAATATCACTTCACTTAGCTCCTCTTCGTCAGATGTCTCGCTGTTTCGTCTACGCCTTTTCGAGGAGCAGTGGTATCTTGTTTTTTCTTACAGTGAGATGTCTCCGTACGGACTGAAGTTAATGGTTCAGCTGCATTCAGGTTATTTTGTAAATCGGCAACTGTGATGGCTTTTCCAGGGGCAACATTGACCTTCTTCGTCCTCTTGCGCGTTGGTTTGTCAGTGAGCTGCTGTCTCGTTCTCTGGAGTTCAGCAATAAAAACTTGAGTCACATTTTCTGTAACTTGTGTATCCATTTGCAGCCTCTCATCACATAATTTCTGCAGGACATGGTCTCGGTTGAGAGGAAAAATTCCAGTCCCCTTGAAACCAGATTTCATGTTCTTCGCAAGGTTAGTCCAACGTCTCCATCATTTTTGCTATTGTCTGGGAAATTCGGTTTTTGGAAGAGAAGCCGAAAACCTTCCTGCGGCGGTTTTTTTCCACTCGCCCAGCACTGTCTTCCAAACACGCTTCAAGGGACCGAAAAATCCTACGTCAAGTGGTTGAAGCAGGTGTGTGGAGTTTGGGGGGAGTGCAATAAACTTCACATCATTTCTTTCACACAATGTGATCACGTGGCTACTCAGGTGGGAGCTCAAGTTGTCTCCCATAAGCACCTTAGTACCATGTTGTCGCCTTATGACTGGCAACATTGTGAATTCGAACCAGTCTTCAAATGATTTAGTGTCGAACCAACCACTTTTGGACGGTTGAACCTGGTGGATGGGGCGCCTTGAACCATTCAGGGTACACATTGTCTGCCTTACACTACATATAACGGGGCTATTTCACCTGCGGCATTCCCACAAACCATAATTGAAGTGGAAACTTTGGTAGCATTCTGAATTAGTTCTGGTGTTTAGCCCCTCTCCTGCACAAATTTTGTGAACCAGGATCGTCTGTTAAGTTAGTCTCATCGTAGTTCCATATAGCCTCTGGGGAAATACCCTCGAGTTCCACCTCAATATTATCAAAAAACTCATTTACTGTGGTGCTATTGATACCTGCACGATATCGTGAAATACTCTGTGACATCCTTTGGCTAAGCTGTGAACTATGTCTTTCACGAAATGATCTTCCCCAAGCTGCACCAGGCATATTTGCTGTAAACGCATTCACAGTGCGACCAACTCGATCAAGGTAATTTTTTACCATAATTCTCAAGTCCAAAACTGTCATTGGGAACCCGTAGGTAGCCACAGCAATAGTGTGTGCACATATCACCTTCTCCTCATATTCTGATAAAGCAGTTTGCCTACCTGGCTTACGACGCAAAACCTGAGAGTCTTCACCACCATCACCTTCTTTCTGTTCCTTCAGCTTGTTTGAAATCGTGTTACGATGGATTCCGTAACGTTTCGCCGCCTCTCTCACTGAAATCTTCTTATCTTTGATGGCTTTTAAAACACTCGCTAGTAACTCGTCGGTGTAGTTTCGATAGGGTCGCCCACCAATCTTTCTCCTATCTTTTCGCCCCATGTCTGAAAAACGCCAAAGATAAATTCCTACAACCATAAAACCATTATGTTACAGGAAAAAACAGCGAAAACTATTGAAATAATGGGGTTTTAGTCATGAAAACTGGTGGCACAAAGTTGACACACGTTTCTCTCATTTTTACATAACCTTGACACCACAAATAAACACAACAACCTATGAAATCGCCGATTGGCTATTTTCCCTTAATATATAGATACAATTATTAACTCACGGGAATCAAAAATATTCGGAACAATGTGTTCAGAGGAGACTCTCCCACAGATTTCAAATACTAGAAAACGAACACTGATCGTGTGATTTTATCCACAATCGCGTGGTAGCGACGATAAGGTTTCGAATGCTATACTTCAATTCTTGCAGGTCACTGCCATCTTGTGAATTTTTTTGGAAGCTTCACCGTAACGGCTAACTTAATTACAGAACTCTTCAGCTCAGAAATCAGCAGTGGCACAAAGTTGAGTCGCCGGCACAAAGTTGCCGCATTTTACGGTAATCAGTGTTTTCAACTGTTTCTGTATCCCAGGACAGAGGGTTCTTTGGTGACATTTTTTTCTTTAATAGATCGCTATAAATTGTAAAGCTGTAAAAACCGCTCTTCTCCTTCCCAAAAATAGCCTGCAACATAAGTGGTATTAAATGTTTCCAACACCAAAGGATGTATGTGATTCTCAGTGAATTTCAAGTGAGACATGGTGTCATCTGGTTCTTTAGTTAGGTTTACATTTGAGTCTGGTAGGTCTCTGGTAATACATTTGCTGTAGTCGCGGGCATTTTCGCCAACTGGATAAAGCCCACAAGTACGGAATCCAGATACAATTGTTGTAGAAAAGTCTTGCCGCGTCAAAATTGAATTCAATGCTATAGAAATGTCTTTATTTCTGAATGCATCTTCCTTCATGATCAAACAGCCATTTTCGTGTAACTTTTTTCCATTGTTGCTTCAAAGGAAAAAAGAATGCAACATCGAGTGGTTGTGATATGTGTGTAGTATTGGGCGAAGACAGGTTAAAATAAGGCCATTGGAACGGCAAAGGGTGCTAAGGTTTAGAGATAAATGTGAGCGGTGGCCATCCATGAACACAATAACTGGACGAGGAATTGCTTTAGAGTCCAGAAATTTTATAAAAACATTGGCAAAGTATTCATAGAACTGTTGGATTTGCATCCAACCGGTGTCGGAAACCTCGATAGCCCAGTTTGTAGGAACTCCTTCCGGATATGCTCTTGGTAGACGTTTAAATTTGAAAATTGGGCAATCATTCCTTCTGCATTTACCGCAATCACATTTTTACCTTTCAATTTATTCAATTGGAAACTCTTTTTGATGGTCAACGGCTAATTGTTGCAGACATTTACTTGCCAAATAAGGAGTTGATGCTGTCCCATATGTGACTGTTTGCAACTTGTACGTTTGTATATCTTGATTTTCATTGTTTCGCCATAATATCTTCTCTTGATCATTTTCATGCATTCTGATTTGCCTGTACATCTTCGTGATGTCTGCCGTCATGACTATTTGTGTGTTCTAAATCTCGTTACTATGGATGTCAGATTTTGCTGCACCGTGGGTCCTACTAACAACTGACCATTTAAGGAAGTTCCAGTTGAAGCACCAGAAGAACCATTAAACACAACTTGTAATTTTGTTGTTAAGACTTTTCTATATCATAAACATTTTTACCTTTGGTTCCAAGAACAAGAGCACCTTTAGATGCAAGAAATACACCCGTCCCATCCATGTTAAATTTCTGTTTAGGATGGTTTAATACTTCGGGTCCTAATAGTTCTTTGGTTACACTAAACCAACGTCGTATCCTGCTCTCTGTAACAGCAGCTCTTGCATCGTTTATAAATTTGGCGTGTTTTTGGCTTACTTCTGGGTGCCTTTTCCAAAAAGAATCAAACATTTTCGTCCTGGGGTATTTTGAAGAACTTGGGTCAATGTTACATTCTCTTACTAGTTTTTGCACTGAGAAGAACAGTGCGTTTTTATTGATAGGAAATCCTCGTGCAACACAATCGGGGATCCAAGTGACCAATTTTTTTTCTACCTCTGGATCCAAAGCACATGCAGGACCAACTCGTCGACAATCATCGACAATTCTCCCTTCTAGTTTATTTCGAACTGACTTTCTGGGGACGTTAAACCTTTTACAGGCAGTGGCTACTGATATATTTTCTTCCCTTATTGCTTTTAGAACATTTATCATTGCACTTTCTGAATATTGAAATAGCTTTCGCGAAGACATTATGATGTTTCTGGAAAAAAACAAACGACGTATTTTTTCCTTTTCTGGCCCATTGTATTGACAATATTTTAAGTCGTTCTATTATGTGACCACAACTAGATTTCATGTTCCATTTGTAGCCATGTTACTGGCTGCATTTGGCACATTGACGGTTTTGGTGTTCCATTAGTCGCCACGTGTATTTTAACTATAATGTACGATTAATATTGTCTTTAAAATTTTGAAATCACATAAAATGTTTATAAAAAAAACTGGATAACACATATTTCAAACATAAATCTAATAACATTCGAAGACAAACGTAGACGCAGACTTCTCGTGTTTCTTAAGCAAAGTATCTAAAATCAAACCATTTTGGTCACTCGTCAAACTAAGATTGATTCAAACTAACTGAAGTGTTGTACAGACGAGCAAGCCCAAGAACGACATGGAAGGTATTGAGAAAGGGAAACATTTCAAATGAAAATTATTTTTCGACTTTAAAGTAAATTTTTTGGCAATGAATTTTCATGGTGGCACAACAAGTAAAACCGGTGCATCTACCCTAGCAATTGACAAAACAGCACCACATAATGCTATTCCAGGAGTAAAAAGTCAGGCATATTTTAAATAGATGTCATTAAGGTTAAACCTTTTAAGTGATTTTTTTGCATAAATCTTTCAATATAAAAATCTAGAGCTCTAACCCTAAATCGAGAATTGGTTTTCCAATAAGTCCTGGTTCAACTTTGCAGTTAATAAAAACGGATATCATTCTCCTTTTGTGTATCAAAAATTTGTTGTACGCCTGCTACTGTTAATTGTAAACCATCGAAATAAGGTGGCCTATGAACTCGACCTCTGCTTTCAATTATTATCTTCATAATATTTGATGTCTCTTGTGAAATACTTCTACTATTCACGCTGCTTTCTGACAGCGCTCAGCTTATTAGTTTTTAATGTTCTGCTGTTTAATGTCAAATTGTGTCTTAATGAGCTCGATAAATGCGCAGTGTCTTCAACAGTTGGGGACTGTAATTCGCCTGTTTCTTTTGCTGTTCGTAATGCGGTACTGACGCTATGACTTAACACTTGTACTGTTAGTCGAACGTTCATTTTTTGAAAGTTATTAGGGTTAATATGCATGTCGCTTAATTTTGGGAGTGCTTTTCCAGTCTTACTACTTTTATCTAACATATATACGACTTTTAGGTATTGAAAACTTAATTTGTTTTTTTTTCATAAACAACATCTGCGTCCAATAAATTGTTTCTGATACTTTTTATCAGATGTGGAGCATCAAAAATGGCATAATATCTTCTTCCATCAATTTCAAAGTATCGTTTGTTCGCGGATACTTCTAAGACCCTAAAAAGCTTTTGATTTATGGTAGCTGATCGCAAGCTATCGTGATTGGGTTGAATCCAATTCCATTTACAGGTTTTAGAGTGGTCTGTAAATTTTTTAGTAAATCTTCAGCTTTAATGCCTGTTGCAATAAAATAAAAAGCTAGTTTGGGGGGGTTTCCAATTAGAATACAAACCACGCAGATTAATGACTAAGGCTTGTTTTGCAATCTAATTCCCCTAAATCCTCTATACCTTCAACAATTTGTTTATTTTTCGAAAACTCTACACATTGCTTAATGGCCATCTCATCACAAAGACTAAAACGCATTCTTTCATTTTCTGGGTTATTGTTCCTATTTTCAATTTTAAGAACATAAGAAACCTTTTGTTTATACCAGGTCTGCAGTCATATTTGCTTAGCCATGTATTAATTGTAGACGGCGATGGCACTATCATCCCTTTGCTTCTTAGATATTTATAAGTTGAAGGCGACTTATAGAATATTGAAAGGGCAGTGCTTCTCTCATCTAATAACCATGGAGATCTTATCTTATAGTGTAGCTACATTCTGGTTACTGCTCTTGGTAATGTTGGTAATTTATTCACGCTCCTTGGAATCGATAAGCTGCTGCTAATTTTCAATTTTCTTTTAAGTGAGTGTACTTATGTTTCAGTCCTCAACAATCTTTTCTTTAAATAAATTGTTGGATCAGCTGGGGTAAATTTCAGTCTCTTGGGGGAAGGTATATTCGAAATATCCATCAAGGTACTTTGATCCTTTTTCAAGTTTAATGCATCTGGTCGCTTCTTAGGTGCTGTTAAGTAAACTACTTCTTCTACTTCAGCACTTGTTGAGGAGAAGCGATTGGTACAGTGGTACTGCAATCAGAATATATTTTCATTCGTATTACACTCTTTTGCAAATAAGGGATAGGTACGGCCGAAGGAGCTAACTTCTTCGTTAAGAAATCTTTCTTCTTGAAATATTGCTCACAGATAAAATGCTTTTTTAATGTCTGGGGACTCAAGATAAGTAAAAAATTAAAAAATATATTTGCTTTTTAATACATTATATGTATCATCTATCGCATTTTTGATTGAATGTTTATCAACAACTTATAACAGTTGAGTCAACTAATTGTCTACGTTGCAGCATGTTATTTATATATTAGCTTTGTTCGTAGGCGCTACACCTTTTACACCGGGTGAAAAATAAACGGTTAGAAAATTGCCTGCTTCTACGACTTACAAAGATGATAACATATAAAGTAGTGCATTTCGTGTAACATCAATGAATAGACCTACTGTTTACGTCGAAGTATGGTTGCAACGTAGACAATTTCAATTATACATTACGCAAAGGTGTCCATCAGTGAATTCACTGATTACCTTCTTACCATCTATTTATCAAACCTGTTATTTGTGGGTAAAAATATTTTTTTCGTATATAAGCGTTAAGGCAAATATTGTTACGGGGTTCGTTCGCTCACAAACTCGAAGGTCTCATCGGATCGAAATAATTTATTCAAAACACAAATTTTTGGGTGACACTGTATATTTTGTATAAAAAAAAGCAAAATAATAAAATACAACGAAATATAAATCTTAACCTATAGTTTGACATCTGTTACGATCACAATTGGTGTTCGCTCTTAACCTCTATGCTTAACTAGTAATCTAAATTATATATATAATGATCGTGCAATGAGTGAATTTATTAATATGAAGGTATTTAAGAAATATAAATTCAAATCTTAATCTAGGTCAGTAATTTTGGCTTGACGGTCTTTATCACGTGATAGGATTTTATAGATAAATTCAATTTTTAATTCGGTGCAACAAAAGAAAGAAAAATAAAATATGTATAAAACTTAGCTGGTAACTTTGATGAGTGCCGGTGTATGCGTCCGGGAGAGTGTTTAGCGCGTTACGCTGGTGTCGTAGTCGTGGTCCAATTTGCTCCCCTGTACGCGGTGCAGCGGTGCAGATTAATTTTGATCAGGATTTGGTCTCCCAAATTAGGTACTTCTTTCATCCTCTAGGTTCAAATCAAAACAAAATAGGTTCTAAAGACAGGACCGGATTCTCAAAACTAATAAAGTTAACAAGCGAAAGAAAAGTCAGCTTACCAGTGACCTAAAGATGACGCCATTTTCAGGAAAATATCGATGCCACAGACACTTCTCCTGGCGGTCCCAGGTAAAACAAAAAATGCACTCGATATAGGAGGTTCCTCACGTGATAATATCCCACAACAAACGTGGTAAGTAATAAATTTTCAACGGAGCAACTTAAACAGCGCGTGTGTGAGGTGGTAGGAAGCCTGCGCGTCTCCCTTTCTTAGCGAGAGGGCGGAAGCAGAAAATGCAACGTTACTCAAATCGTGTCACTGACAAACTAACCATGCGGAGTAATTCACAGAAAAGAAAAGGTTTTAATGAACAAAACTTGAATAATGAAAAGCTATTTGAACTGACAATGGATTACTAATAATTTGGAAATAAATAATGAAACATGGGACATTACTTTTGACTATCACGGTAAAGATGCGTTGGAACGAGCAAGAAGTACGAAACTTCGCTGCTAGATGGCGTTGCAGGGTCTAATTCTTAATTTAATTGAACAATTATCTTTAAACAAAATCCATAAATGAAACGATCGCAATCCCACGGCAACAAGCCCCTCTTCCTACCGAAGAATTTACGTTGTGATTAATACTAGTAAAAGATTGCTAGTAAAACTAGCAAAGCCAGAGATAAAACAAGGAAAAGGTAGAATTGGCCAAACGAAACAAGGTGATTTCCAACGAAAGTCTCTGACTAAATCAGAAAAATTACCGCAAGTTAGAACGACAGCTAAAAGAATCGGTCTGTTACACGACTTACGTCGCCAAGACGGTTAAAGCAATGACCTACTCGGTTCAGCCACCACCCGTTCAGCCCAAGCGCTGGTGTTTCGCATAACAGGAGACGAACCCTAAGGTCAAAGAAATAACGAACACTCGAAGTAACAAGCTAAAGTCAAATCCAGTAGTAAAAAAAGTCTTTGCCGGTATGAAAGTCTTCATCCGGTGTGTCGCAATCGGAAATTGTTTTGGGTGTCACTGCGGAAAAGATGGTAGTATCCAGGTGACTCAAACGGTCTTGGCCGAGGTATTATAGCCCCTAACAGCAAGGCGAGATCTACGTCTTGCTTATTCACGGATATCAGGTGATAACTTTTCATAGATATCGGGAGGTTGGCTTTTCAAGTCTTTAATATGCCAGATGGATGATTTCCCGTCTTTATCGAACAAAGTAACAAATGTTCCGTTCGTTATATTAAGTTGTCCTTGTATCTAAAATAAAAGAAAATCTTAAGGTTGGCGTAGTCACGAACATGATTGATGCAGCTGTAATAAGTATTTGCAATAGCTACGAGGGGAGGTCCAAAAGTTCGTGGAATGAAAGGGTTTTAAATAAAATAAAACAATAAATCTATTTTTTTCCTATTATCAATCACCTTAAGCACAATATCATTTATAGAATCTATGATTATATTTTTCTAAACCATCATAAAATATTTTTTATTCTTTCGCCTCAAAAATGGGTTAAATTGCCTCCTTTACCTCATTGTCGTCGGAAAATTTTCTTCACCGTAAGGTTTTTTTTAAATGGGAACAAATAAAAATCAATAAGGCCAGTCCTGGACTGTAGGGTGGATGGAACTATTGATTGAAACCATGCTTGTGCAAGAGCAGCCATTGTAACTCTGCTCTTGTGAACCGGCGCATTGTCTTTGCAAGAGGAACTCACCCTTGGTCAATTTTCCTCGACGTTTTTCCTTGATGGCTCCTTTAATTTTACAAAATGCCTGCGTAATATTCTCCGGTTATGCTCCTTCCTTTTCTTTGTAATCAAATCAATAATATCCCTCACAATCCCAAAAACAGTAGCCATACAACTTTCCAGCCGATTCTGACACTTTGAATTTCTTTGGCGGTGGTTGTCCACGTTTTAATGCCATTGCATGGACTCCTGTTGGACTCAGGCTCAAAGTGATGAACCCATGTTTATCTCCGTAAACAGTCCGCTCCAAAATGTATGCAGGTTCGTCTCACACAAGCTCCAACAATGTTCGGACGCATCGGCGGGCTGTTGTTTCTGAGAGGCGCGAGCATCTCGGTACCACATCTTGCAACTGAACTTTTGTCATACCCAGGTGGTCGTGTAGGATATACGAAAATGCTGGTAATCTGATACTCCAACTAATGCAGAATAATTGTTTTTCTTAAGAGGTATATTCCAGTAAAGCTTCTTCCACTTTTTCGACGATGTTTGATGTGGTGGCCTCAACTGGACCGTCTCGAGCGGGGGTCGTCTTCAATCGACCCCGGACCTGTTTAAAAGACACATGCACTTATAAATCATTGATTTACTAGGGCACTGTCCCCATAAACGGTTTCCATTTCATTCAAATTGGTTGAGCGTTCTATTCCTTGCTTGGTAAGGGAATTTTATTACAGCACGGGTGTTCAATTTTCTCCAATAGTTTCAGTTTTCTTACCGGATTGACTTGTTTAGCAGCGCAACTATTTGTAAAAGACTGACGCAATAGGCTGCAGCTTAACTATATACTAATGATGAGTCCCCAATCAGAATGACACATAGCTGAGCGAACTATATCCGGATATTCCATCCCCTCCCATTCCACAACTTTTGGAACCTGCCCCTCGTATTTATTCTTCACAAAATCTAACAATCGACTCTCCCGACCCGAGCCCTCGCTTCCTATGTATCTCTTTGCTGACTTCGATATTATTGCTTTTAACAATCATATCACAGGAAACGAGGCTTCGTGAGTTCGCGACCTATTACACTTGATTATTTATGCGATGCATATGCGAACTTTCCGTGCCAATATAAAATAGAACTGCATTAATTAAAATTTTTACCCCCCTCGGCGGCCTGCATTTTTTTCAAGGTGTCCATAATTGTCAGTGAATTTTTGTCTGCTCGAGATTTGTTTGACCTATAAATAATAATTGATATGCTGTGTATTTTTCATTTCTGTTTTGTTCGTGAGATTTTGTTCTTATTGCAAAAGGCATCTTACAGTAAAATCATTTAAATCGAGATTGAACATTTAAATAAATACGTAACGCTTTATATATTCACTGCTTCCGGCAACAGTTTTATTTAGAAGAATTGCAAAATTCTGTGTTGCACTGACGTGCAAACATATTCAAGTAATTTTAAAATTTTTACTTATTTCTAAATATTTAATTTAAATTAATTATACAGCATTGAAAGAGAAGTGTTAAAATAAAACCGTTAAATAAAATTGTTGTTGGAAGTCAACTAGTCGATGTATACACCGAAATGTCAGGGTGCATTTAAATATGTATTTTGAATTTCAGTGTGTTTGGTTTACATATTTTCGCTATACCAAGAAAAAATATTACTCAGTAACTGATAAAAATGTGCAATTACATTGTTATCATTAAATGAATCGCTTTGACAAACAGAAGTAGGGAAAGGCTCCCAGTACCGGAACCTTAGATTTTCAAAAGTATAAAATTGGAGTAAAACGAGAGGAAAATTAAATAACTAACATACACTAGATATGTCTAGTATTCATAACACACATAATTTGCTAAAAATGCAAACTAGAATACTGAAAAAAACGTGAAACAAAAAAGCTTACATTGAGCGCCCAACAAAATGTGGCTCCCCAGTACCGGACACGCACTTATGAAGCTAATGGTTTTTATCATGCTTCCGTATTTTGGGAAGTAACTTGCAAACTTGTTATAACATTAACTACTTGAAGTAATAAGAACCTATCTTCTAATACAAAACCACAAAAAAATTCGCTTTAATAATACAAAAATAAGTTCTGTGAAAACCAAAAGTCTAAACAACACAACAGTCAAAGGAGTCAGAAATTGTAAAAAGCATCATCAATTGTTGGGCGCACAAAAATCACATTAAAAAATGTTATGTCGTCTTGCGCAGTACAGTCGACATGGGCCCAACCTTTGCACGACTGCACTGCACCCATTCCTCATCAAATGTTTCTAAGCAGATTATGCATTCTGTGAGGTCAGTTTGAGACGTTTGAGATTGGGACTATCAATAGGACGTTTCTTGTTGTTCTTTGTGTTTGTTCTTCATCAGCATACAACACTCTTTTTGCACTTTTTCCTGCTTTCTCTTTTTTTCTGTTTGTAGCTCTGTCCTTCTTTTCTTGGCGAGTTCTAGCTTTCTTTCTAACATGTTCTATTAGGCGTGGAAGTTAAAATTTCGCTTTTTCATTCTTCCCTTTCTCACACGCTATTCTCTTTCGTGTCTCATCGGGAGCTGGAGAGATTTGTTCACTATTTTTTGAAATTCAGCTGACGTTGTCGAGCCACTGTACGACGTGTAGGCTTAGCTGAAGGAGTGAAATTTGAGTTTGTTCAGCAGTCTTGATTGGTTGAGAGGCAGGCAAAGGTCTAACTCCTGAAGGGCCAGGAAGAGCAGGATCTGGAATTCTGAGCCTTCAACTGTATCTGCAGGTGTTGCATAGTGGGCTGCGAGGAAGTCCAAATCCGTGAAAATGTCTTTTGGAACAGGAAATAGTCCGGTGCAGCGAAAACCTGATCTTGCAAGCTCCATTCGGCATATGGACGTAAAACCAATGTTCACTAATCCGGCAATGTCTCGCACTGCTATTTTAAGGGATGATATTTCGCATCCACACGCTGCAAGCGTTATTGTATGCAGCCTTGAATGGTTTCATTACGGTGCGGTCGAGGGCTGCATTTTGTGTGTGGTTGTGGTGGAAGACTAATCATGTGCACATTGTGTTCCTTGGCATACACAATCACTTGAAAATCTTTATGAGTACTGTGACCATCTAACACTAAAAGAGCTGGACTCTCCTGGTTGGTTGACTCGTGCAACAAACATCTTAGCCAGGTCAGAAAACCACTAGTAGTAATCCACCCACTTTCTTCAGCAACAAAGCAGCTACCCTCAGGAGCATCTTTTTTTAATTCCTCAATCATTTTCTTCCTGAAAGCAAACAACGGAGGAAGGAATTGATCACCAGTAGCATTGATTGACAGCAGAATGGTAATGTTCTTCCTCTTTCGCCTGATGTCATTTTACTAACTTGTTTTTTCATTTTGCGACAAACCTTAATTGCATTATCATAACTACTGATATGCCCGTCTCGTCGCAATTAAAGATTTTGGAAGGTGCAAAATTGTATTTGGGCATCAACTCTTCATATTTAGAGAAAAATAGATCTACCTGTGCTTTGTTGAAACCCACAGCTCTCTGGATGCTTGTGGATTGAGGAGTACGCAACGAAAATTCAGGATGACGGGCCATAAATTCATAATAGAATTTTTTTCCGGCTTCCCGTTTGTTAACGTGAATTGATGGGGAACCTAACATGCTCGGCTAGCGCAAACACATATTTCATAAACTCTTTTCGGTTCATTGGCATATTCTATTATCGAGATTTTGAGATGAGCTAACAATCTGCGACTCTAATTCCTCTGAAAATGTTTTTCGTAAAACGACCTATTTGGGGATTCATGTTAATTAATTTCCCACTCCGTATATTTTTTATTCTGTCGCCTGATGTACTTTTTGGCACCGAAAATTGCAATGCTGTTTCTCGTACAGACATATGATTTTCGATAACCCTCTTAATTGCCTCTTTCATATTATTTTCTGACCACTTTCCTCTTTTGTTCTCTTCAGCCATCTCGACAACGCAGACGTAAACTGAAACTACTCTTAATTAGTATTTGGTTCTTATTTTGTTAGTTTTGTTTTGTCCGATACTGGAATAACCATTACTGTCCGAAACGGGCACCTCACACCTGCTTATAAATTCGCATGTGTTGCAAGTAGGAATTTGATCAGAAATTATTTAGGTAAATTTATTGCTATGAAGTAAAAGACAAGATAGCTATAAAGAAATATATTTTTACTCACCACACAACGAAATACACAGGATGAAACTTAACAAACAACAGTGCCACACCACTAAACATACACACTTTCAACTATAACAGCTGACTCACTGATGCTACAACCATAAGATTGCATATAGTTGCCCACCTAACAAAGTAGTTTATACAACAAAGTGTAAGCGTGTGCCATCTAGCATCCATTAGCATAAACACACTTTGTCCGGTACTGGGAGCCTTTCCCCTATACCAATCTGTTTGAATGAATAAGAGTATAGAGATCGGGATTTACGGAAGCGTTTTCTTCCATTCTCTCTTGTAACGTCACTAAGCCAATCAGGGTATCTAAGTAGAACGTCAGAATCACTCCCTGTGTCGTTACCTGAAGTACTTCTCAAATGATTTAATAATTTTGCAAGTGAATTCAGGGCAATATTTTCTTCAGTAGCCCAAGCGTCTAAACGTACATTCAAACTTAATTGATTTTCGACAATTTCAGATTCATCTTGTATTGTTTGTTCGCTAGAATTTCTATTTTCAAACCTGATTTCTGGTTTTTGATGTTGAAATACAGATCGGAAAGAAACTCTATTAGAACTTGAGTTACCTTGTTCATTAAAGGAAATTGAATCTAAATTAATGGTATTTAATTTATGCTTATCAACAAGACAACCTCCCTATAAAAAGATGCCCAGTCAACTGCAGTATGATAAGAGATTTGAACCTGTTGTCTAATTATGGTTAGCGCAGCGCTCTTCACCCACAAATTCACAAACCCCAGTATCTGCCATAACTCGAATTTAGATCGACCAAAGAATGTGCCCGATCTAAAAGAGATTTCTTTTCCACACCTCTTTGCTTTTTGCTTATTTACAGCTACCCGGTTCGAGCAATACCACGCCCACCCGTCAAGACTAAAATAAAAATAACAATAATATATTTATTGCTCAACAAAACTTTACCTTTTTTATTTATACGTATTTTCAACAAAATTTTTAAACTCCTATGAATTAGCATCACACCAAGAAACTCCAAATGTTTCAATTTGTTATTATTATAGATCCATGGGCCTACTAAGACGTGATAAAATACACTTTAACAGTAGCTTAATACCTACAATTTTAACGCATACTTATCTATATACTTTTTTTTTTGGTATAGCCAGCATTTTTTATCTACCGAGAAATAACTTCTAGATCGCAACCCAAGTACTTGGTTTTAATGAAACCAATTTCAATTTTTCCCTTCGGATTAAGGCAGAGGATGCACGAGGTTCCATTAAAAAAAAATCAGTTTTTTGCGAAAAAGCTGTCGAAGTGTAGTTTGTTAGTAGGCGTTTTTGTTTCATAAAGGAGTGTAACATTTTATTATAATTTCTTGATGATATGTTTAATGGTTACTATAGATTGAAAAACAAGAATTTAAATTTCCAGCAATGAGAGAAACAAAAACTAACAAACCGAAAGTGAAAAAAAAATAATGTACGTTAAATAATTTAAAAAGACAGTAAATACTACACTTAACCGCAAAATTAACGCACCACTTATATATTTCGATTTATTATAATTATAGTCAAAATTATCATACATTTTGAAAAACATATTAAGAATAGAATACACAAACAGAATTATTTCGATAATAACAATAAGTTTGACTTAAATGAATTGTAGGAAATAAACAAAAACTGAAAATATGACTTCTTTAACAAAATCATGTAAAATGATCATTATTATTACGAACACAAAGATAACTTCTTTTGAACCGTATTTAGGTTATCAGTAACTAGTGTTACCACCTCTGGCTGTTATTGTAGCCTGACATCGTCGTGGCATACTTTCAATTAGAGATCTGATGGTTTCTTGAGGGATATCGTCCCATACGCGAATAAGACTTTGTCGCAGCTCGTCTAAGCTGTTAGGGTGTGGATGCTGACTTCTAATCCTCCGTCCCATTATGTCCCAAAGATGCTCGATTGGGTTCAGGTCTGGACTACAGGCTGGCCACTCGAGGATTGAATATTAACTAATTTAAATATTCAGTAACAATATGTGCCGCATGTGGCCTCGCATTATCCTGCATAGGAATGAACCCATCGCCAATGTAAGGTGCAAAAGATATCACAAAAGGTTCTAAAATGTCTGTTATGTATCGTTCAGAATTCAGACGTCCACCATCAACGATAAAAAGTTCCGTGCGAGCTGTTAAAGATATTCCACCCATACAATTACTGAACCGCCTCCGTATAATGTGGTTTTTGAATGTTACATGCGGAATATCTTTCATTTGGCCTTCTGTACACTCTTGGACGACGATCAGAACTTACAAGCAAAACCGTGACTCATCCGTAAATAACACCTGCTCCAATGATGGATTTCCCAATCCACATGCTTCTTGCAAAAGCCAATCTGTTTCTTCGTGGTTTGCAGATAATCTGGGACCAGTAGCTGCTGCCCGAGGTCGTAAATTTTGAGTACGAAGTCTTCTTCTTATGGTATCTTGACTAACAGCAGTGCCATGAACCGCGCTTAGTTGTATTTGGAGGCTTCGTGCAGTAGTGAACCGTTCCCTAAGTGCTCGAAGCATCAAAATCGATCCTCCACCGCATTTGTAGCTCGTGGCCTGCCTTGCCATGTCGTCTAGCGTAATCGTTGGTCTCTACAAATCTGTGCAGAACTACCGACCGTTGTATGAGCCACGCCAAATCTTCTACCAAGTTCGCGATTGTTACTCCTTCATTGACAAAGTTACAATTTGAACACATTCATCACGATTTAAATTTCGTCTAGCACGTTCCATCGCAAACATATGTATTCCACGAATGACAGTTATCTTATCAATGGTAAAACAATTAAAAAACAATGCCTACTTTTATTTTAGAAGTGAGGCTTAATTACTTGAAAAACAAGCTCCTCATGAAAAGCTGCTATGATTTCAAAATTAAATAAAGAATACAGACAAAACCTACAAAAGGCGTAATAATGAACAAATTATTAAACTAATATTAATGAATCGGAAAATATATATATTTTTAAATAAAACCAAAGTCAGGAGTGGCGTTAATTTTTGCGTTAAGTGTTATATTTAGAATTTAAAAAAAATATATAAACAAAAGAGTTTTGGACAGGGACGTAGGGGCGGGACACGCGATGTTTAAAAATCTGGTGCTTTCATTCAAATCTTACTTGAGACAGTGGATCTTCAAATAACTACAAATATAAACTACAGGAAATAAATAAAATTAAAATAAAACAAAATAAACCAGCTTTTTTTAATTCTTTGCCTAACACTATAGAAGTTATAGCGTTATGTGATGCTGTTAAATATTAACAACTTTTCAATTTTGTTTAATAATTAAAAAAACATCAAATTGGATTTTCAAACTTTTTATCTCTCTTCAGCATTTTTCTTTTACAATTTTATTCCATTGATTCAAAAATTGTTAAAATAAGCAATTAAAAAGTTAATAATTCTAGGTTATTGGTAGCACAGACCGGTAACCGTTATAGTTCGATATTTGAAATTCCTTTTTTTTTGTATTAAAATTCGTTCTTAAACTTTTTTTGCACTTTTATCACATATATTTATAATGAATTCCAACAACAAGAATAACCTCCCTGTTATCGTTAAATTAGTTAGTTATAGACGAGTTTATACAATACTATACAAAATACGTATTTGTGTTCTTATTTTGTCATATGCTCACGAGTTCGTTTTTTAATAACCACTAAGGCTGCGTTCCGAGTCGCGCATAAAGGTCTGAATCTCTTGTTTGGGGTCCCCTTGCCTACTGCTACATATATGTAAAATATTGTTAACAATTAAGGTTGAGTAGATGTACGGCTGTATACCGTTAAGATCACGGAGATGACAACAACTGTTTCAACAGCCTGACGAGACACAAGGAGAAATAAAAGACTCTATTTCCAGTCGCTAAGCTTTCGCCATTTAATTAAGGCTTCTTCAGAGTGACATCTACAATATCAAGGAAACAGTGGTGCTAATAACAACATTATCTAATATGTAACTAAATCTAAAAACTTACAGATTGAGTCTAGTAGCTACATTGTTGGAAAAAGTTCTGAAGTTGTATCGTCATAGCGTACAATCAGCATCCCTTCCTCTTTTTCTTATATGTATAAGTACTGAAAGTAACTAAGTTACGATGTTAAAAGGCACTTTTCTAAGTATCAATATAAAGATCTTTCAAATTATTTTGCAATTCAAATGTTAGGCCAAACCTAACAATGTTCGGAGACACGAGACGCGTGCCTTCTTAAGATAAAATTTGATGAATATATTATACAAAGTTACTTTGTTTACATGTCACAACGGACCCGAACAATTAATGGTCGAAAATTTAAAATTCAACACTTAAAATACACAGAACAGAATGCTAGCTGCAACTGACAAGGTTAGAAAACGCGGGAAGTGCGCCTTCTCAATGGGGGAAAGATTGGTAACACTGACGGTAACTGTATGTAAATAGGAAGAATAAATAGCAACACTTAATACACTGTCGGCGGTATTAAATTGTACATTCTGATATAGTAGGTGTATTTATAGTTTCATGATCTATTGTATCCATATATATTATATAAGAGTATATATTACTTAGGCCATTCATATCGCTGCGAAAATTGATAGAGTGTTCATTTGACTTAATGTAGTACATTTCCAAGAACAGACGTTTATAGTAAGAAACTTCGTCAGTCAAGATCGATGTGTTGTCTATGTTAAATTTATGGTTTCTTATGGTGCAGTGCTCAACTAGTGCAGTCTTAGTTGGATTAGTAGATGCATTTGATACATCTTTAGTATGTTGCTTGAGACGAGTCTCAAGATATTGTGAAGTCTGACCAATATACACAGCATCACAATCAGAACATGGAATCCTGTACACAACATTTGATCTTAACATTAATGGTGTTTTGTCTTTGCATTTCGTGAACATTCTGTTGTTGAACAAATTATAAAAACCTAGTGATACAGAAGACTGCTTAAACAATCCAGCCAAAGAATGACTGATTTCCGGGACGTATGGAAATCGGCAGTAACGAACACTATGGTCAATGGGTGTATGGTGTACTCTAGGTGTTTGAATGGTGTTATTATGGAGTAGACGATTGACTAGCCATGCTGGATAACCATTATTCGTAAAGTAAGTTTGTAATAGTTTCAAATTTTTAAGGTGGAATGATGGATGTGATAACTTCATCACTCTATTTCTCAATGCAACCAAGGTATTAATTTTCTGGTTATAAGGGTGGTTTGAGTAGAAGTTGATATATCGTTGCTACAGGTGAAATCTCAGGGCGTAATAAATAGTAGCAATTTTCCAGAGCATGAGACTAGGTTAAATAATAATGAAAAGTGAATATTGTTTATAAAAGATTATGGTATAAAATAAATAAATGATTGCAAAGTACACAGGATGGGAAAGAAGGATAATAAAACAACGTTTATTATTTATTTATTCCCACGCTGCGACTATCGGAGTCGGTTCGGCCAGGGAGGCGCCGGAAGATGTCGGAGTGAGCGCCACTGGGTTATCAGCTGTTGCCTTCACTAGCCCGACGCTGTCGCCCGTAATTTTAACCACAGCCCAGAATGGCTATTTACCAGTCGGGGAAACAAGGGATTGGTACTTGCGGAATTTTTAATATGTTGTTAAATAGTTAAATTTAAATGAAAATGTTATTTAAATGACAAGAAAAAAAAACTAGTGCGCCAAGGTCGACTAAATCAAAGTAAATTAAATAAAACGCAAAGAGACTATATTAACTGTTATATATTGACACTTAATTCGGTGAAGCCTTACAAAGTTACAATGTATAAATATATGACCTGAACTGGTGGGAGTGCCGGGTTATTATTCAAGAAATTGTAAAATTAAAAAGTAACAAGAACATCAAATCTACGTACTCGATCGAGCATGCAAATACTACGACCTACCATTGGTTTTAAGGTAAAAAAAAAATAAAGAAAGCAACAATTAAATAACTAAATTTTGACAATGATCGCAAAGACTAGATTATTAAAAAAAAAAGAATTAAGTTAAATTGAATTAAGATAGCAAAAACCGAAATATGAATAACAAAATAATTACGTTAAATTATTGATATATCAATGGTAGTTCGTTACTACAAATACACAAGCAAATAACTCTTAAAATTAACTTACATGTAACACAAAACACTGCAGGGGCGGTTGATTGTCACCACCAGGGGAGGGTAGAAATAGAAGAAATAGAAGCGTAGACAGATGTCGAAAGAAAGTCCGGGTCCAGGACGACGTAGAGGCGGGCTTGTAAAATCCGCGTCGGCGGGCTCCAAAAAAGAAGCTTCGTAGTCAACACACAGGGACTCAAACGGCTTCCAAGGAGTAGATTCTTTACGACCAGAGATCCCCCACAGGGGTTACCAACACGGTAAATTAGGTCGAAAAGGTTGCAACAAGGCGTCGCCTATTAGACTTTTTTTCGTCTGCCCTCTTAGCGGCTCGAGTGTAAGTGTGGATCGGAAGGGTAGAGGTATCTAGTTCCCGCGCTATGCCATTAAGTAACCAATAGGATTCGAGTATTAAAGATAAACAACATGCAGGTGTGCGAGATTCTGCGAAATTCTAACGTTTCAAGTACAGCACGCACAAAAAAAGGTGCAACAATTAACAAAAATGAATAAATTCGGAGCTAATTATGAACGGAGTTTAATGAAATTTACGATAACAAAGCATCTAAATATATATTAAAATTTGACGATTTAAGAATTTAGAAAAAGGACACAAATAAAGCGGTACATTACAAAAAAACAAATTCCAAGGTCAAACGTGACGTTATACAAAATACGTAAATAGCGACGGTAACTAGGAAAGGTCAAGGAACTTGGATAAATTCAGAAAAGATAGTGTACAGTTGGAGAAATAAGAAAAGGTGTTTTCAACACGTAACAATCCCCCCTTTTCTACCAGAAGAAATTTACGTGTAAATTTCTGATAAAGAATGAAACTAGCAAAGCCAGAGATAAAATAACAACAAAAAAAAAGTAGAGTTGGCCAAACAAAACAAGGGTCCAAAAACGTTAAACAAATTTCGAAGGTTTCAAAAGTCAGGGACGGCCCATCCAGACTGATACAGCAGAGCTGATAAGAACGGAATAAAAATTCCCTCAAAACAAAATAACTCTAAACAAGAACGGGGATAAATCCTTCGGCTGAACCGAAAACTAAAACGAAGCTAAAAGGAGTTCAATCTATTAAACGGTCCACGTCGCAAAGGCGGTTAAAGGTAATGGCCTACTTGGTTCAGTCACAACCCCACCAAGCGCTAGTGTTGCGTTCAACAGAAGAAGATACCTAACACAAAAAGCGAACCTACGTTCAAAACAACTAAACAAAAAGGGTAAAATCCGGGAGTAAAAGAAGTCTTCGCCGACATCGTTCCATAGCTTTGCGTCACTGTGGAGAGATGGTGGTATCCTGGCGACTCAGACGGTCTTGGCTGTGGTATTCTGGCCCCAACAGCAGGGTGAACGTAAAAATTCGTCACATATTTTTGGGTGTCAATTCGTTGTGTCACAGTTGGAGAAGTTGGTGGTATCCTGGTGACTCAGATGGACTCGGCTGAGGTATTATGGCCCCCAACAGCAGGGCGATGTTGTGTCACAGTTGGAGAAGTTGGTGGTATCCTGGTGACTCAGATGGACTCGGCTGAGGTATTATGGCCCCCAACAGCAGGGCGATTATTCAGGCGGGTGTGCCTTCAAATCCTTTATATTCCATATCGAGGTTCGTCCGTGATTATCCACTATTTCATACGTCCAAGGTGATACTATATCGACGATCTCAAATGGTCCAATATACTTCGGTGCTAGCTTAGCGGAAAAGTATTTAGTAGCGTCGGAGAGCACGGGATTTTTACGCCACACACGTTGTCCTAGTGGAATTTTCCGGTCGACGTCGCATGTTGTACGGTGCACGCTCTTTACATGGCTTTTCGGATTCTCTCTCGTACGTCACGGTATAGCTCGGCGAATGCTAACTTACGCTGTACGGTGTTGATACAGGTGTTGCGGCGTCGAGGGCTCAAAATTCTCATCACTACCTTTCAATGTTAGTTCTCGGCCAAAGTTTACGAAATTCGGGGTCAATTTAGTCACTTCATGTTCAAATGATCTTATAGCGAAACCGATTTGAGGTAGATACTGATCCCAAGTACGGTGGTTATCGTTTACGTACGCTGTTAACATGATCTTAATGGTTCTATTAACTCTTTCGTGGGATTACTTTGTGGATGGTAATATGCGGTGAAAGCTATTTCGGAATCGTATTTCTTAGCCATATCTTTGAATATGTTGCTCTTAAATTGTACTCCGTTGTCGACAATGATAATTTAGGTGCTCCAAACATGAGAATGACCTGTTCTTCGACGAGTTTTGCTACGTTAGCTCCCGTGGCGGTTCGTAAGGGAAATAATAATGCGGATTTACTAAAGACATCGCACACGCTAGGATATAAGAATGTCTTTATTAGAACGTGGAAGTGGTCCCATTAAATCAGCACAGATAATTTGCCAAGGTCGAGTAGCATAGGTGTCTTGCTTAATAATTGTCCAGCAGTGGTCGATTCATGGTTAATACTGAGACAGACATTACAATGACGGACGTATCTAGCGACATCACATGACAATTTCGGCCAAAATATTCTGCATAACTCTAGCAACAGTTTTTGAAATTCCAGTATGTCCGCAAGTAGGGTCGTCATGACAAGATTTAATGATGTCTTTACGCTGGATTTTGACGGACTAATTTCCATTCTAATTCGGTGTTCAAGTCGGGATAACGTGGTTTGACAAATTTATACAGCTTATCATTTTCAAACACGCCACAAAGGATAACGATTTGGGAATTGTTCAACTTCGTACTTCATTTTTGTATGCAACGATCGTTCGTCTGATTTTCGGGGTTAACATCAACAACGTCTGCACAACAGGTACGGAACGTGACAGAAAGTCGGAGAACGGCGTTTTCAGAACCTTTTCGGTGTATGATTTCAAAGTCATAAGTTGTAGACGTAATGACCAACGCGCTAAGCGTCCATGCGGATCTTTGAGATTATGAAGCCATAATAAAGAATGACAATCCGTAATGACTCTAAAATGATATCCTTCGAGTAGTGACGCAAACTTTCGATCGCCCAGATCACGGCTAAACATTCTCGCTCGGTAGGCTATATTTTCGTTCGTTTGATGTTAATGATCGGGACAGATAACATATGACTTTTTCGCCTTCGTCAAATTGTTGTGTTAGAACGGCACCTAAAACGTAGGCAGAAGCGTCGGTTTTGAACAGAAGAACGTACGTTTAAAGTCGGACATACTAAAAGTGGAGCAGATACTAAATTTTCTTTCAGTTGTTGGAAAAGCTTGTTCACAATCAGGAGTCCAATTCCAAGGAACCTTTTTACGTGTGAGATTCGACAGTGGTGCTATTACGGTTGAAAAATTGCGGTACGAAACGTCGATACCATGAAGCTGTGCCAATAAATCTCCGTATTTCACGAACGTTTTTAGGAGGTGGTACGTTCAAGATAGCCTGGACTTTCCCGGGTCAGGTCTTAGTCCTAATTCGTCGACAATATAACCAAATATTTCAACTGAGGCCTACAAAACTGACTTTTCTCGAAATTCACGGTTAATCCAGCGTCTCGAAGTCGTTTAAATACTTCGTTTAGGGTGTCTAAGTGAGATTGAAAGTCCTTTGAAATAATAACAATATCATCCAAATACACCAAAACAGAGGCTGTAAATCTGCACCTAAGATGGAATCAATTAACCGCTGCCAGGTTGCAGGTGCGTTGGTTAAACCAAACGGCATGACATTAAATCGTATAATCCTGGGGTACACAGAAAGCAGTACAGTCTTTAGAATTTTCGGCAATGGGTATTTGCCAGTACGCGCTCTTGATGTCAAGTGAGCTCAATATTTAGCGTCTCGAAGCTTGTCCAATATAGAAGAAATATAGGTAACGGGTATGAATCTTTGCGAGTAACCGCATTCAACTTCCTATAATCGACGCAAAATCGGTAACTATTATCTGATTTCTTCTGAACTAGGCAAACAGGCGAAGCCCAGGACTCTTACAAGGTTCAATGATACCGGCCTTCAACATTTCTGAATTTCACTCTCGATTACTTCTTGTTTAATCGGGGATACCGGATAGTAACGTTGTTTGATGGACGTGTCCCAGGTAAAAGTTCGATTTCATGAGCAACGAGGTGGTACGCCTAATGAAGTCACATTACGACTTTGTTCGTCCACTAGTCGTGATATGTCATTTGTTGAACGGGGTCTAAAGAATTCTTGCTCGAAATACTGTCGATGTTCGCAGTAGGTTAGTTTCAGAAAATGCCAATACTTTGTCTCAAATCAGGAATTATTTCCATTTTTTACCAAAAATCTACACCGAGGATTAATGTGTGCGGAATATCAGGAAGAACTAGAACGTCGACTAATTCTAACTTTATTTTCCAAACGGAAAGGGTACAGAGATGTAACCAAGGCTCATACATTTATCTCCGCTAGCCACAGTACATTCGATAGGTGTAAGATATTAATTTCAGTCCGAGTTGTGATAAATTTTATATCCTCGAGGTCCAACCAGTGTTCGTGAAGCGCCAGAATCTAATAACCAATAGAGGATAATCTAGCGGTAACTTCAAGATAGGGGCTTTGATCTCCTGACACTCGAGATATAACGTAGTCTAATAACATTCTGTGTCAAATTTGGGATTTTCGGTCGAATTTAAAACCTCATAAGGACGTTTACGACCAACTAACGCCTTAGATTCAGTTTTTGAACATTTCGGGCAATTCCGAACCGAACTTCGGGGTGTCCACATTTATAACAGAATGTTTCAGGGACGGGAACAAGAACTGAATCGGTGGCCCATATCACCACAATTAAAACATCTGAAGTTCGGTCGTTGAGGAGAACTATCTCGACTATTCTCGGGGTAGAAGATGCACTTGCTGCTACAAAAGCAAAGTCAGGCTCAACAAAGGTGTTTCGTTTACGACAAGGTGGTTTGTAATGATCGACTTTAAATTCTTCTCTCTAATTTAAGACATTCATCTTCTAATTCGGCCAGATTAGAAACAGAGGGTAAATCATGTGTAAAATGGGGCTAAGTCCCTATAATAATGTTTAACTGAACGTCTTCAGGCATTCCTCCATAACGCCGAACATAGAACACATACAGAATAGTAATCCACAAAGGATTCCGTCTGATCTTGGGTACAAGCTAGAATGTCCTGGTATAAACGAGTCTTGTATTCCGGTGGTCGAATGTCGTCGGAGAAGTATAGAAAGGCTTTCCCAATCAGAAACACGGTGCTTATTTGACCTAAACACATAAGAGCTTTTCCTTCAAATAAGTCAATCGCCGATTCAAAAAGTAAGGTATCAGAAATACACGGGCGGTTTTTAAATTGTCAACGCGTTCCAGAAAGTTGTGCAATGAAATACCTTGGGTTCTCCATTAAATTTCAAATCCCACTTAAATACAGGGTAGACAGATTTTGGGGAAACAGATGCAGAAACTTGAGTACTATTGAGGGTGAAGTTACTTTTATTTCTTCAGTTGACATGTCTACAGGTCTAAAGAATCTAATAAACCAAGAAAATTCCCTAATACATAGAACGTTGTTTCGATTGTTCCGTCGTTAAAGTGTAACAGGAATTCTATTTACTCTATTCAAGTAGTGGTGAAGACGGCTGCGAACAGCAGGGAGGGTTACTAGGATTTGCCGCACAATCTGATATTAAAGTTCTAATTCAGAAAATTCCCTTCAATTAATTCTAATTCATCTGAGATGGTTATTTTAAATTCGGGTAAGAAAAAGAACTATTCTGCTTCTCTAAGCGAATGAGGGGACGCAAACATTTCGAAGCTCATCTACAGTTTGAGATTCATTCGAGGATAGCCCACGGAATTTTGCCTCATAAAATAGTTCGTCTTACGGAGGTGGTATATCAAATTTTAAAGCCATGGTGACAAATATAATTTACAATATACCAAAATATGTCCTTACTTACAATAACAATAAACAAATATAAACAAGAATACAATAATAAATTGAAAACGCGCAGCGTGTCACTCCCCACCGCAAAATAAAAGTTCATACAAAATTCGCAAATACAAATATTAAAACAATTTTTTTTTTGAAAAGTTAAATTTACAAATATTTAAAAATTTAAAAGTTTAAATTTACAAGTGTTAAAAAATTACGTTGGGCGCCAATTTGCTACAGGTGAAATCTCAGGGCGTAATAAATAGTAGCAATTTTCCAGAGCATGAGACTAGGTTAAATAATAATGAAAAGTGAATATTGTTTATAAAAGATTATTGGTATAAAATAAAATAAATGATTGCAAAGTACCACAGGATGGGAAAGAAGGATAAATAAAACAACGTTTATTATTTATTTATTTCCCACGCTGCGACTATCGGAGTCGGTTCGGCCAGGGAGGCGCCGGAGAGATGTCGGAGTGAGCGCCACTGGGTTATCAGCTGTTGCCTTCACTAGCCCGACGCTGTCGCCCGGTAATTTAACCACAGCCCAGAATGGCTATTTACCAGTCGGGGAAACAAGGGATTGGTACTTGCGGAATTTTTAATATGTTGTTAAATAGTTAAATTTAAATGAAAATGTTATTTAAATGACAAGAAAAAAAAACTAGTGCGCCAAGGTCGACTAAATCAAAGTAAATTAAATAAAACGCAAAGAGACTATATTAACTGTTATATATTGACACTTAATTCGGTGAAGCCTTACAAAGTTACAATGTATAAATATATGACCTGAACTGGTGGGAGTGCCGGGTTATTATTCAAGAAATTGTAAAATTAAAAAGTAACAAGAACATCAAATCTACGTACTCGATCGAGCATGCAAATTACTACGACCTACCATTGGTTTTAAGGTAAAAAAAAAAATAAAGAAAGCAGCAATTAAATAACTAAATTTTGACAATGATCGCAAAGACTAGATTATTAAAAAAAAAAGAATTAAGTTAAATTGAATTAAGATAGCAAAAACCGAAATATGAATAACAAAATAATTACGTTAAATTATTGATATATCAATGGTAGTTCGTTACTACAAATACACAAGCAAATAACTCTTAAAATTAACTTACATGTAACACAAAACACTGCAGGGGCGGTTGATTGTCACCACCAGGGGAGGGTAGAAATAGAAGAAATAGAAGCGTAGACAGATGTCGAAAGAAAGTCCGGGTCCAGGGACGACGTAGAGCGGCGGGGCTTGTAAAATCCGCGTCGGCGGGCTCCAAAAAAGAAGGCTTCGTAGTCAACACACAGGGACTCAAACGGCTTCCAAGGAGTAGATTCTTCACGACCAGAGATCCCCCCACAGGGGTTATCAAACGGGTAAATTAGGTCGAAAAGGGTTGCAACAAGGCGTCGCCTATTAGACTTTTTTTCGTCTGCCCTCTTAGCGGGCTCGAGTGTAAGTGTGGATCGGAAGGGTAGAGGTATCTAGTTCCCGCGCTATGCCATTAAGTAACCAATAGGATTCGAGTATTAAAGATAAACAACATGCAGGTGTGCGAGATTCTGCGAAATTCTAACGTTTCAAGTACAGCACGCACAAAAAAAGGTGCAACAATTAACAAAAATGAATAAATTCGGAGCTAATTATGAACGGAGTTTAAGGAAATTTACGATAACAAAGCATCTAAATATATATTAAAATTTGACGATTTAAGAATTTAGAAAAAGGTCACAAATAAAGCGGTACATTACAAAAAAACAAATTCCAAGGTCAAACGTGACGTTATACAAAATACGTAAATAGCGACGGTAACTAGGAAAGGTCAAGGAACTTGGATAAATTCAGAAAAGATAGTGTACAGTTGGAGAAATAAGAAAAGGTGTTTTCAACACGTAACATCGTCCTGAAGAAGTTGGCTTTGTATACCAATCTGTTATGATGGATTGGTCATCACAGCGGATGACTCTAGTATCTAGAAAAAGAACAGACCTGTTGCTTTCACACTCTATAGTGAACTGTAGGGACGGGTGGAATTTATTGAAACAATCCAATGTATGCTGGTAGCAGAGAAATGATATATATACTACGTATATAGAAGAAGCATAACAGAGCTTGCTTGAAGCCAACATGTAAAAGGAGCAGAGAAAGAGATAGCTATAGAATAGTACACAGATAAGCGCATGATCCACCGAATGTGTGACCGAATGGAAGTTATAACCGCGCGTGATTTGAATATTGTCAGATATTGTAATACACTAGTTTATGTAAGGAATCTATATTTCTTTGAAAAATAAATGATACTATTTAATGGGGTGGTTATTATACAGGTATATGAATAACAATCGTTTTCGCACACCAATCTTTTTGTTAAATTGATTGTTGTTTTGATGTCAGCTTTTCTAGGTAGGTAGGTGGTTATATATTTTAATACCGAAAATATCTGGGGTGTTAGCAGTTGACTGTTAATTATATTTCATGGAATATATTTGTGGTTTTCAGATATTGTATGTGAACGATTTATAAAGATGTATTTGTTAATACATAAACTGCATGCTAGAATATACAAATTGGTCAACGTTAAAATCCTTAATGATACGAAGTAACTTGGTCTACGACACATTTGATTGCTGCATTTTATTTAAAAAAATCATTATATGCACTCTAAGATGATTCCTTTCTTCAGATGGTATTAAAAATCTGCACCAAATACTGTTTGAAACAAGGAAGAGGCAACCATATTTTTCAACAACCGAAGTTGGAAATAAGAGTTTTAAATATTACCTACTTTTAATCAATTGTTTGTAACAAAATGTATTGTTATGGAGAGAGTATTTAATATTCTACTATTATTTAAAAAGGGAATGTCACTATTTTACTTAATTATATTTTTAAAACTTATTAGATATAATAAAAAAGGATATAATATGTAGCAGCAGACAGCTAGACGATGTCCAGGTGATGTAGGTAATCTCTGCATTTGGCAAGTCCTTCGAGGCATTTTCCTTTAGAATTTTCCCTTCAGGAAGCAAGATGATCAGCAGTGATACACCTACACATCGAAAAAGAATATTAGAATTTGTATAGTATATCATTACAATAGATTTTGACAGATCAAATTTGGGATCCACCTTTAATTCGTGTGAACAGTTTTATTTCTTTTACAGAGTATTTATTTCTGTAAATTTTTGTTTAATAATGTTTTTATATGCATTGGCAGACCAATTGCTTTGATATGTCAACAGACAGACATGGGAATTGCTGGAAATTGAGTTCTGTAACAATTCTATGTGTATAAATGGTTGCCTACCTTTTAGGTGCAATAATGAATTTTAAGATTGTTGTTTTTTTTATAGTAATAAGCGTTTAAAAATTTAAAATGTATTTTTCTCATAATGCAGAGACTCATACCTTTGTTATATAAAAAGTGTAAGGTGATTCCAGATTTTGTAATTTTATTTATTTTCACATCGTTGAAGATCTGACAATCCTGTCGATCACATGGCCATTCTCATATGTAAAACAATGGAAGTTCCTCATTTCGGTTATTATAACGGTATTTCTCAGACAGTTGGACTCCTTGCTTGGAGACAATCGCATGCAAGTCAGTTAAAAACATTTTCAATTCGAACCATTCACTAACCGAACCTCTCTCGAGGCAGACATATTTCTGTTTGTTCTCTTAAAATTTAACGGTTATTTCGATAAAATCCAATTTGATTCCAAATTACGACCTAAAAATAATTGTTAATTGTTAAACAAAGTTTTTCACATAAATTTTATTCCAAATTACACACGACTTTTGGGTAAATTTTCTTCAACGACGATTTTTCCGAGTTATGTTCCTGTCCTGAGCGACCCATCCTCTCTGACCTGATGTATCTACGAGGTACGAGGGCCCATATCCGACCTGCACAGTCCTGACCACCGATGATCGCAGAATTTGGCCCTGTAAAAAGGTACTCTTCGGCAAATCTACCTAAAAAATAAACGTATTATTTCAATTCTAATCTAAATTGAACTGTACTTATAAGAAATTTTATTTTAATCCGTTGTGAAAAATTTGAGGTTAGAAAATCGTTTGTAACATAGCTAAACGATCTCCAGTTACTATGGGGAAATTTGTGTAATTAGGTTTATATGTATTTGTTATGTTTTACGTTACGAACCAATATCCAGTATTTACCATCAAGGTTGGCTACTCTGTTTCACACGTTTATTCAAATCTAATATAACTCCATTTGAACGGTCAGAAAACGCGGGATTTTTAAAATTTATTTCAAACGTATTTAAGTAAGAAACTATGAATTTGAATCGCAAAAGGTGGAATCACTTAATGAAACTTTAGTGTTATTAATTAAACGAACTCACGGACTTACCTGAGATTATTATCCATAGATTTATGTCTGATATTAAACAAGTCACATTTTGAATTTGATTTAAGTAAATAAAATCACTTTTATTCGCACTTAAATGTTTCATTTACACATAAGGGATTGAATACTATTAAGACACGACAATCATGCCTATAAGACATCATTTAAACTGGTCTTAAACATTGAATTTGAGGGCGAGCACAATTGACAACATCATCCCACCACATCCCAACGCGTACTGAGTTAAAATATAAGAAAGTAAACGAGCTATTCAATATTTTTTTTATGTCACCGCCCCTCGATCGGAAATTTCTTGCCTGGCAGGCATCTGGCTGGTGAGACAGAACACTTCTAAATCAAATTATAGAAAATAGATGACACTGGCATATATAAACTTGATTTTTTTCTATTCAATTAATGTATTTCTTTTAAAATTTATTTTTTTTAATCCGGGTGTATCTACTGTGTAGCGTAACAAATAAACTTGGCAACCCAACGTGTGGGGCGTAACAAAGAATATTGCTACCCAAAGCAAGGGGTTTGTTTGAAAAGAAACATATGTCTTATTTATATACAATCGTAAAAGCAATTTTACGTGGCGCCCAATCAACTTAACTAACTAGATTCATTTAACAAAAACCTCAATAAAATATAATAACAAAACAAAATGGATAAAACATGTAGACAAGGGGACTCTGAAGAGCAGAGAGTAATCATACCAAAACCGGCGATGACTTTTGAAGACTTATTAGAATATTTTAAAGAGGAGAAAAGGCGAGAAAAGGAAGAAAAAGAAGTAAGAAGGCAGCAGAAGGCCATACAAAGGCAGAAGGAGAGAGAGGAGGATTTTATGAAACTAGAGATGATAATAAGTAACACGAAGCAAGAGTATGACGCTAAATTCGAAAGATTTGAGACGTTAATAAATGAAGTGCAACAACAGTGTAATACCGAGATGCAGGTACAAAATGAGAAAATATGCAAAAACATTGAGAACATTCACCAGGTCCTGGTAAGCCAACAACAAATCGTGCGACACCTAGAAAGGATCGACGACAGGGTGTTACAGGCAGGGAATAAAAGACATATGGCAAAGTGCAAGAACAAAAAGAACTCAAAATGTAAATATTGCAAAAAAGGGTTTTTAAAACTAAAAGAGTTGGGGGAACGCGCAAAAGGACATTATCACAACAGTAGATCAATTAAAGCAAAACATTCAAGTAAAAATTTCAAACAGAAAAAGTCAAAATGTCATCAAATCAAATATTTATCTTTAAAATCACAAATTCGCATGTACAGTCACAAAAAATTTAAAAAGGACATTTTTCACAATCAAAAAAGGAAAAAATACAGAAACAAAATCTATTTCACAAAATGGAAAAGAAAAATAAACAATCGAAAAGGTTCAGAAAAACACGTTAATGTCACACACACAATCTCAAAAATGTACCCAGAACTAGATTCACATAAACGATACTTAGACCTAAATTTATTAGACAATGATGAAAGAGATGCAAAAAGTGGTCACAGCATAAGAAAAGAGTTATTCTAAAAATTATTTAAATATTTACAAAAAGTTAAAAAGTTGATAATTTAAATTTAAATTAATTAGTTTATAATAAAAATAGTAGTAGTGGAAGGATGCCTTGAACAATAATGAAAACATCTATACAACATTTAGTACGTAACACATAAAATAATTGAACAACTTGCAAATCTGCATGTCAGAATTTAATTTAATAATAACTCAAAAGGGGGGAAAATTACAAAGTTGAAATTATAAGACTTAAACTGTTAAACATACAAAATGAATATAGTAGACTGTAAATTGAGAGAATAAAAACAATTAAAAAAAGAATCAAAATTACATAATAACAAGAAGAATACATAGGAAAAGAAGAAATTGAAGATGATGGAAATAGGAGTGAGTGATAAGAAAAGAAGGAAATATGTTATAGAGAAGAAATGCTAATGCAAATGTGAAATTCATATTATAAATGTGCAAAATGCAAGTAATAATGAAAAAGGTTAAAATGAGAAAATCAAAAAAGAAGATTATATATGAAATATGCCCAAGAACAAAAAGAAAAATACTATGATTATAAATAAATAAAAATTAAATAAATATTAGCATAAATAAGATGCAATAAATAAATAAAGTATTAGTAAGATTCGAATTTTAATAACAGTCTAATTATATTAAAAAAAAAAAAAAAAAAAGATTTTAAAAAAAATTTCAATAAAGGGGATTAAAAACTTGCAAGTTAAAATTGTCATTATTATTAAAAGGAAGATTTTATTTTGATAAAAAGGTTAGAAACATTTGAATTAATTGATAAAAACACCGATCAAATAAAAGGCAGATTCCACATCACTAAGGTATTTTATTCAAATTAGATTCACAGATAGATGTTACATACTTGTTGGAAACCAGCTTGGATAATCCTGCTTGTCTACAAGGACGGTAGATTAAGTGCAAGAAAGGATATTCAGGACGTAGACAGCCTGTATGATAGCAATTTAGTTAAATTCTTAATAATTAAATTATGAAGTAGATAGTTATTGCTTAAATTGAAAAGTAAATTTTTATTTGAGTCATAAAAATTTATTTTCATTAGGGGGGCATTTGTTATGGAGAGAGTTTAATATTCTACTATTATTAAAAAGGGAATGTCACTATTTTACTTAATTATATTTTAAAACTTATTAGATATAATAAAAAAAGGAATATAAATATGTAGCAGCAGACAGCTAGACGATGCCAGGTGATGTAGGTATCTCTGCATTTGGCAAGTCCTTCGAGGCATTTTCCTTTAGAATTTCCCTTCAGGAAGCAAGATGATCAGCAGTGATTACACCTACACATCGAAAAAGAATATTAGAATTGTATAGTATCATTACAATAGATTTTTACAGATCAAATTGGGATCCACCTTAATTCGTGTGAACAGTTTTATTTCTTTTACAGAGTATTTATTTCTGTAAATTATTGTTTTAATAATGTTTTATATGCATGGCAGACCAATTGCTTTGATATGTCAACAGACAGACATGTGAATTGCTGGAATTGAGTTCTGTAACAATTCTATGTGTATAAATGGTTGCCTACCTTTAGGTGCAATAATGAATTTTAGATTGTTGTTTTTTTTATAGTAATAAGCGTTTAAAATTTAAAATGTTTTTTCTCTTAATGCAGAGACTCATACCTTTGTTATATAAAAAGTGTAAGGTGATTCCAGATTTTGTAATTTTATTTATTTTCACATCGTTGAAGATCTGACAATCCTGTCGATCACATGGCCATTCTCATATGTAAAACAATGGAAATTCCTCATTTCGGTTATTATAACGGTATTTCTCAGACAGTTGGACTCCTTGCTTGGAGACAATCCATGCAAGTCAGTTAAAAACATTTTCAATTTCGAACCATTCACTAACCGAACCTCTCTCGAGCAGACATATTTCTGTTGTTTCTCTTAAAATTAACGGTTATTTCGATAAAATCCAATTTGATTCCAAATTACGACCTAAAAATAATTGTTAATTGTTAACAAAGTTTTTCACATAAATTTTATTCCAAACTACACACGACTTTGGGTAAATTTTCTTCAACGACGATTTTTCCGAGTTAATGTTCCTGTCCTGAGCGACCCATCCTCTCTGACCTGATGTATCTACGAGGTACGAGGGCCCATATCCGACCTGCACAGTCCTGACCACCGATGTCCAGAATTCGGCCCTGTAAAAAGGTACTCTTCGCAAATCTACCTAAAAAATAAACGTATTATTTCAATTCTAATCTAAATTGAACTGTACTTATAAGATAATTTATTTTAATCCGTTGTGAAAAATTTGAGGTTAGAAAATCGTTTGTAACATAGCTAAACGATCTCCAGTACTATGGGGAAATTTGTGTAATTAGGTTTATATGTATTTGTTATGTTTTTACGTTACGAACCAATATCCAGTGATTTACCATCAAGGTTGGCTACTCTGTTTCACACGTTATTCAAATCTAATATAACTCCATTTGAACGGTCAGAAAAACGCGGGATTTTAAAATTTATTTCAAACGTATTTAAGTAAGAAACTATGAATTTGAATGCAAAAGGTGGAATCACTTAATGAAACTTTAGTGTTATTAATTAAACGAACTCACGGACTTACCTGAGATTATTATCCATAGATTTATGTCTGATATTAAACAAATCACATTTTGAATTGATTTAAGTAAATAAAATCACTTTTTTATTCGCACTTAAATGTTTCATTACACATAAGGATTGAATACTATTAAGACACGACAATCATGCTATAAGACATCATTTAAACTGGTCTTAAACATTGAATTTGAGGGAGAGCACAATTGACAACATCATCCCACCACATCCCAACGCGTACTGAGTTAAAATATAAGAAAGTAACGAGCTATTCAATATTTTTTTTTATGTCACCCCCCTCGATTCGGAAATTTCTTGCCTGGCAGGCCATCTGGCTGGTGAGACAGAACACCTTCTAAATCAAAATTATAGAAAATAGATGACACTGGCATATATAAAAACTTGATTTTTTTTTTTTATTCAATTAATGTATTTCTTTTAAAATTTATTTTTTTAATCCAGGCTGTATGCTACTGTGTAGCGTAACAGTATATATTACCGCCACATTTCCATAAATAGACCCGCCTATTTGAGCACGTGTTAACAATCTCTTATAGGTATACTTGAATTGTAAGGCAGATGGATTATTGTTCATTCCAAACCTACTTCTTACTGCACTAAAAAAAAATTCTAAATTGTCCTGGCTTAATGTATATGTACTTAGGTATTTCAAATTGTTTTTCTGCAGAATTTCATATAATCTCATGATATTTTGTAAATTTATTATCATACCCAAAAATCCAGTTTTCTTTTGGGAGGTCAAGATAGGACGACCAGATTGGAGTTTTAGATTTGTTATATAGTTTATTATACTCTCTGTTCGCTGATGCATAAATTCAAATGTTCTTTCAGATATAGGCAAATTATATCTGTATTTTGCAAAACTACATCTCGAATTTAAAATATCAAAAGCGTCGTTGAACATCTCACAAAATACGGCTGTGGCTTCACTATCTTCAAAATTTCTTAGCTTCAAATCTAAACTGCAAAATCTAAGAGCTGCAGCTACACTTTTTGATAACACTTGAGCTGCCAGACGTACATTCATAATTTTTTGTCGATAATTTATGTGCAGTACAGTTAGCTTATTTCCTGCTAATAAACCTTGCTGTGACTGGTAACTTTGTAATTCTTTAATGAAGTTCCAATTTGCATGCCCTTCAGTAGTCTGAAGGTATTCCACATTTGCGAGGCAATTTCGGACCAATTTAATCATGTGACATGCATCTAGAATTATGAACACCTACAAAGAAAAAGAAAACATAATTTAAGGAAGCATGTATTAATTTTAAAGAAATTGCAAATGCCAAAAGAAATGCACTCTACAATGCAATTGATAAATTGATCATATAGCATGTATTATCTAAGAAAAATACCTTCTCTTTTGTAGTAGGATGAATTATCCAAGGTTTCATATTTTCTTTCCAATCTAACTCTGCACCTAGTGCTTTACACATGGCCAGATTAACATATGCACCGTCAAAAGGTGAATTAACATTACTACTTCCAGTTTGTGACAGTAATTCCAGACAAATACTCAGAAGATTCGCTCTTTCTCTTCCATTTAAACTGTTTATTAGGAAATACCCTAATGGCATCTTCCAATTACTGTTTATTGCAACAGCCATAAAAACTAAGCAATTTTTTGCATGGGGACCAACTTGTTTAATTACTGCCTGCTCCCATATCGACATATCCATAAAATTTTCCATCCTTCCACTGTACGTGGTCTCTTATAGACATTTCATCTAAAGTCAAACTTAGCATAACTGCTTCTTTTTCAGCTTTCAATTTATAGATGTAAATGCTTCTTTTGTAAAACCAGGGTCACCATCAACAACGTTGTACCATCTGCTTATAGTTGTTGGATGGGGAAGTATTTTGTTAAAGCATTTTCGTACATAATTATAGGCCTTCGTGGAATAAAATTGCAATGCAATTGCAAAATTTCTTAATTCTGGTGGATACCTTTTCTTGGAGTTCTTCAAATTTCTTTTCCAAATTTCACTTAGCGAATCAGATGCTCTGCTCTATACAAGAAAAATAAGGTCATTTGATGTCTTTCATTGAGGTATTGTATTTTGGCAAACTACATAATCGTAAGGTAATAAGCTTAATGCAATAAGTTGATATGTTTAGTGCAATAATCAACAACATTAACAAAAGAAGTTATAAATGTATCTGTAGCACTTGCACTGCTTCGTCCGATATCAACTTTTTATCATTTAGGTGCTGAATCAGTTGCTCAAGACTACTTATTTTCTTACGCAAACGACGATTACTCTGTTGTAATGCTTTAATTTTTTTTTTGTTGGTTTTGCACTTTCTTTTTAATAATATTAAAATTTCTTTTTGCCTTCACTGTCGTAGAAAAGTCTGCCTCTTTTATATCTCCAACATAACGTATTCGTTTGGATTCATTTAGTGGTACCATTTCATAGCTTAGAAATTGAGTAGCAACAGTTTTAAAAGATGGTTCTCCATTTACTGGATTATGTGTCCCACTAAGAATACTAAAAAAAAAATTACACAAAAATATAATTCTATTATTGTGTTACAAGTAGTAATAATAAATGTATAATTTCTTATGCAAATATTGTCCTCTAGTTCATTTTATATCTACATCAATTATATTAAAAAATAACCGTTCTTACACATATTCGTACACACTTACACATAAAGTTTCTATTTTAATTTGCATTACATGAAAGAATATGCAATTAAAAGCACTTACTTTGACGTAGGACAAAGATATTCAGTTGTTGTAAGAGTGCTACTGCTGCTGGACAGATTATCATCTGGTTGACTTAAATGTTCCTCTTTATTTAAATTGTATAACTTTCGCCGAGTTACATTGCATCTTGAAAAAAAAAATCATAAATTATAGGTTTCAAAAAAAATTTATCAACTACCGCTTACTTTGGCAACGGGTTCGGTAATGATCCTGGCAATAGACCGGTTTCGTACTCTAGCAGCAAGTGAAAAACACTCTTTCTTAAAATGTTTTGAGCAAACTCGTGTGTTCTTTTTAATATCTTGCTCAGTCAAGCACAAAATATCCAACCACTTCTTTCGTACTGTTTCCTCTTTTGGAAATCCGTTTTTAAACAAATAAAATTGTTGACAAGTAAATATATAATATGATATATAATTGTGTTATATATGCAACTTACACATGATGGGATGTAGTAGCACTCCATGAATTGCAAGCTATGCAAAAATTGCCACTTACAGTATACTGCGGAGGAAGTGCAAGCATTTTATAAATGTTTCTCAATGCGATAATTCACTATGTTGTTAACACAACCACCACGACTAACCTAATTTAATCTACAATATATAACAAAATAAACTAAACGCGAAACATCTACTATATACACAAAAGCCTACATTAATAAATACCGACTTTATTGGTATACGCTACAATAAAAAAAAAATTGAAATTGCAGTAGAATTTATGCGAACCTGAACTCAAGACAACTGATGTGGGCCAGGATTCGACATTCGCTTTTGCTGGAAGTAAGTAAGCATGTCCTCACCCCTACCCCTAGGTCCTTCGCTTCAATTTCTCATATAAGCAGGTATAGGAATGCTTCTTCTATATACCTATAGGGATATATGTCATTTCTCTGGCTGGTAGCTGTCTTGTGGGACAGCGGTAATCAAATCATCTACATATTTGTAAATAAATGGTAAGTGAAATGGCAGAGTTGGAATCACATTGTCCAGTAGCTTATCTTGAACAATGCAAGCTATGATGGGACTGCCTGGGCTGCCCATAGGGGTGCCGGATTTTTGCTTATAGAATTTAGAAGAAAATGTAAAGGTCTAGGGCCCCTCAGAAAGCTGCTCATCCTCCCCCGCCCCTTGTCATGCGAGGGTGTATTTTACGCCACTGTGTTCAATATAATACATACATTTGTTTGACAATCTTAAATGCACATTTACGAATTTGAACTTAACTAATTCGCCAGCAAAACTAATAAGATTAACAAAATAAAATACACATACCTGGCTTCGCGGTGCATAAGTTTTAGTTGCCCAGCGCACTTGGGGCAAGGATATGCACCTTCTCGCGGAATCAGCCCCACGCCTTGCAGGAAACGTGGCATTGCCTCCCGGTTCGCTTGTAACTTAGAAAAAAACGCTACATACAACTCCTCGGGTTCAACAAAAACAACATTGCGTGCAGCCATTGTATTTGCAACATACACGTACATAAACGTTATAAATTACCGTTGTACGTTGCACAGGGTTTATATAGTAAATTTGAAGTTTGATATCATGCAATTATTGGCTGGCCTATTGCTAGACCAATAAGTAACGCTGCCATCAAAAGTGAGATATCACGTTCTTTTATGTACCAATGTATAGTCGATTTGAGTTTCCAAATAAGGGCAAATATTTTGTTATTGGTCGACTTCCGAAAACGAGGGAGTGGTTGGCTAAGCTATTTCATAGTATTTTCACATACATGAGAATTTAAACGAATTTTTATCTATCGAATTTATTATGGTAAAATATCCTGTTGTATGAAATAGAATTCGTATATGAGTGTAAATGTTAGTACGATTGTTGTTTTAATGTTTCGTTCTGTTTGTCTTTTAAAAAATATAAATGCAATAGGCATGAACGTGCGCCGTAAATCTTGTGTTTTGTTTGTTTAGTAGTAGAAAGTAACTACACAAGGTTTAAAGTCAGAAATCATTAGTGGGTTGTGTTGTCGAAACACCATGTTTAGATGGAAATGAATGAAGTGAAAATAAAATATATTTTTCCGTTCATGAGAACTTACATATAAAATATTTAATTCATTTAAAAAATAACGCTATCCATAAATGCGCGCGAAAAAATCAAATTTAATTTCAAACGCAAGTGTAAATAATACCGCTTTTATTTATTTTATAAAATGACTGCTTTTTTCACTAGTGCACGTTACATCTTTGAACCATTGCAGTAATAAAATACTTTATTCTCATACACGTTTAATGCCATACGCAAAAGATCTTCACATTCTTTGATACATAATAAATTTGGATTTTCTTCCAACTTTTGCCAGTTGTGTGTAAGCAGTGAACGTGCGTTAAAGGCCGCTTTAACAGTTCGCATTTTTTTTATTGCGTGCAATACAAAATAGCCATGACGCATGTCAATGTATTTCGACCCAGATGAGTGCAATTTTATTTGTGTTGCACGGAATAGAAGTTGTCCTAATATTTCATTGCGCGCAAATTTATTGCACGTAATACAAAAAATTGTGAACTGTAAAGCGGCCTTTAGAGTATTACTATTATGGTGAAAACTGAAAAAAATAGCTATTGAAGGGATAATGATGGGTGCGTTTATAAAACTTAATAATTTCATCACTTCGAAACAGTTACTGTGAAGTCACGAATGACGTCATCCGTTCCCAGAGATGGGAATACAGCAGGACCACAGACCTAATAGACTCCCAATAAACTGTACGCGCATCGTTACAGCGCACCATCAAAAGTTAGCCGGACATCTTGGAACACAGGCGTCATCATAGCACGTCATGCTTACGTTTAGTTAGTACTTTTCTAGGGAGTATTACAATTTAGTAATTTTAAGCCTGATTTTTTCTCCCTCAATATTTGTCCCACGAACACATAAAAGGTGACAACCCCAATCACTGCTTCGTGGGAACGATATTTATTTAATAATATACCGTGCATTTGACGTTCTTCTTGTGTAGTTTGGTTGTGGATGTATTTCGATTTCGTATTTCGTTAATATAATAATTACAATCTTATTTAATGAAATCGTTGAAAATGATCGATGGATACAAATAAAAACTAAATTTACAATATTTCCATAATTTTAAATGAGAAATATTTCAAAATATCAAAATTTTACAGAAGTATCATAACTGCCATCTGTATGATGTGCGAAAAAACTATTTCCATTTGCAGGATATACTTCAAAAAGTTGTTTTTTATCTGATTGACTTTTTGAAGTGGTTGTTTATTTCAAAGAAAATACAAATCTTAATAAAGAGGCTGTAGAACACAATAGTGTTGAAGAAAAACGTAAAGTTTTTTTTTAAATTCTTCTATAACATATTACAAATTTACTTTATTTTCTTTAGATACTTTGTTTATAGTATAGTATTTCAAATACCTTCAAACTTGGCGGTTTTCTCATAATAAACAGTAAATATAGTACAGTAATCTGTATTAAGATTTCTGTAAAATATTTACGGTTTATGAGAAAACCCCCAGATTTAAAAAAACTCATTTTTGCCCCATATTACCATACCTGTAGGTCCCATATTGCCCTATTTGACGGTACCTAAAATGAATTTATTTTATATTTAGTATTTCAAATACTAAAGATTGTGCTTTATATTTGAAATACATTTGGAATGTATTTTGCTCAGCCCTGCCCTGTAACTTAATTGTACACAACTTGAATAAAAATAAAACAACAGCTTTAAACGGTATTTAAAATACCCGAGTTAAAAATCTAACATGATATAATGCTATACTAAAGCTTTTTAATGTATCTTATTAACTTGATCGTTTGCAATACACGCTATACATCGACGCTCACGCACGTTTGTGTACTAATGTGGTGCATTGATGGCCATCAATTTTCTGAGCTCAATAATCAACTCTAATCTCTATGATACAACCTACCACTTCACAAAAATAAATTAGTTTTTTATTGCTTAAAGCCACTTACAAAGAAATAAAAAACGTACACAACTTATAGTATTAACAAATGTATTCTATTCAAAGTCACACAATCAACACCATAAATATTTGGTATATGGATGGCTTATCAAGAATCTACTACTCAGACTCTTATTCTAATGAACTTAATTATGCAACACAACTTGCATTCTCAAAGCACAGTTTGTAGAACAACAATGTGATCCTGTGACATCTGTGACGACCATATTAACACCTAAAAAGAAAAACCCTAGCATAAAAGGCAGCTTGATGGGAATTGAAACATTCTTTTTTTGACAAAATATTACATGAAAAGGTGTATTTCAAGAATATGTTTAGTTGAATATTTTAGACTTGTTATAAAGTTATTGGTTGAGAAATGCGGTTTTTTTGCTTCAACAAGATTCGACATATTCAAAACTCAATCGTGATTCACTTGTCTGTTTTAATCTTAAATATTAATTATGTTATGGGTTGCATGCGATACGTAAATGTATTATTAATTAATTAAGCGATAACTTATTCTAGAATGAAACATTAAGAATTACTTAATGTATACAATGAAATACATAGAACAAAAAACATAAAGATTAATAAGAGTGAAAAAGTAGTCAAATAAAATAAAGTAAAGCATTATACATTTCAGTAAATAATAAATAAAAAAATATTCTGATAATGGTTTGTTTCTGATACTTTGGCCATTAATAATATATACCAATGCAAGAAGTGCAACCACAAAAGGAATTACAACAGATTCACCAAATTACTTCTTTTGGCTACTGCCCCTGCGTTTTCTTCCACTTCTTCATTCTCAATGTGTCCCATTTCAATATCATCTTCAGGCACTTCCTTTTCTACATCACAATACCACCCCTCTTCAATTCATAATTGTGTACGAACGCCAGCTGCAGTGATAGCATATGGAATAATGTCTACATCCATCTCCAATATTTAGGCGCCTCCACTTCCCTTCAACTACCAAATGCTTGCTCAATCTTACTCTGCATGTACTAAGAATGGTATTGTAATGCAGTTGAGGTGGAGTAAATGTCCATTATTTCGAAATGGCACCATTAAGCTCTGAGGAAGAGGATACGCACTATCACCCAAAAGATGCATATCGCCAGGGATGAATTCATTGCCACCAGTAATTTGTTCATGTAGGGGACTATTATGGAATACTCTGGCATCATGAATCCTACCTGGCATTCCAACAAATATATCAATAAATACCTGCTTGTGATTGCATACTCCTTGCAGGACCATTGAATGGTATCAATTTCTATTGTAATAATCGACTGCGTTATTGACAGGTGCATTTATTGGTATGTGGCACCTATCAATAGCTCCAATCACACCTGGAAACCTATACTTTCTCAAGAAAAAGGTTGCTGTGGATCTAGTCTCTTCGGGTGTTGGCCAACGTATTTCTTCGTCCGTTAAAGTACATATTAATCGTAGCACTTCATGAAATATACGATGGCCCGTGCCTTTAGAGAAGGCGAATCGATCACATGTAGATCGAAATGATTCTGGCTTTGGTAGCATCCAAATTGTGAACAGCAATTTCTTATGGAGTGGTACTACAGATGCAACATTGACTCTGTGACAATCACTTCCAATAATCGCTGGAAAAAAGTATAAGTGTTTATTATCTATAACACAACTATAAATGTACTGATAACTTACCTGAAATATGTTTCTTGTCATTCGAAAGTGGCTTACAAAACCGTTAAGGTTGTATAAGCGAACTATTTCTTCTACATAGTTTTCTGTCCGCACTGGTGCATTATCTCCATCATCAGGAATTGCATCAATAGTTGCAAGAGGTGCTTCAGCCAAGACAGCCACTACATCAGGGTTCATAGGTAATTCCTCTTCAAAAAATACTAAATCCATTCTAAGAATTTGGTAGGAAGAATTGTGAGCAATTTCTTTAAACATGTTTATACTTATGTCTACACCCATCTCCAGATATTTTAGCCGCCTCCACTTGCCCTTCAACCTACCAAATGCTTGCTCAATCTTACTTCTGCATTTACTAAGAATGGTATTGTAGTGCAGTTGAGGTGGAGTAAGATGTCAATTATTTCGAAATGGCACCATTAAGTTCTGAAGAAGATGATACGCACTATCACCCTAAAGATGCATATCGCCAGGGATAAATTCATTGCTACCAGTAATTTGTTCATGTAGCGGACTATTATGGAATACTCTGGCATCATGAACCCTACCTGGCATTCCAACGAAATACATCAATAAATACTGCTTGTGATTGCATATCCTTGCAGAATCCATTGAATGGTATGAATTTTCATTGGGTAATAATCGACTGCGCTATTGAAGGTGCCTTTATTGATATGTGGCACCCATCAATAACTCCAATCACCCCTGGGAACCTATATTTTCTCAAGAAAAAGGTTGCTGTGGATCTAGCCTCTTCGGGTGTTGGCCACCGTATTTCTTCGTCCATTAAAGTACATATTAATCGTAGCACTTCATGAAATATACGATGGTCCATGCCTTTAGAGAAGCCGAATCAATCACATGTAGATCGAAATGATTCTGGCTTTGGTAGCATCCAAATTGTGAACAGCAATTTTTTATGAAGTGGTACTACAGAAACAATATTGACTCTGTGACCAATACTTTCCAATAATTGCTGGAAAAAAAGTATATGTGTTTATTATCTATAACACAACTATAAATGTACTGACAACTTACCTGAAATATGTTTCTTGTCATTCGAAAGTGGCTTACAAAATCATTAAGGTTGTATAAGCGAACTATTTCTTCTACATAATTTTCTGTCCGCACCGGTGCATTATCTCCATCATCAGGGATTGCATCAATAGTTAGAAGAGGTGCTTCAGCCAAGACAACCACCACATCAGGGTTCATAGGTAATTCCTCTTCGAAAAATACTAAATCCATTCTAAGAATTTGGTAGGAAGGATTGTGAGCAATTTCTTTAAACATGTTTATACTTATGTCTACAACCATCTCCAGATATTTTAGCCGCCTCCACTTGTCTTTCAACCTACCAAATGTTTGCTCAATCTTACTTCTGCATTTACTAGGAATGGTATTGTAATGCAATTGAAGTGGAGTAAGATGTCCATTATTTCAAAATTGCGCCATTAAGTTCTGAAGAAGATGATACGCACTGTCATCCAAAAGATGCATACCGCCAGGGATAAATTCATTGCTACCAGTAATTTGTTCATGTAGCGGACTATTATGGAATACTCTGGCATCATGAACCCTACCTGGCATTCCAACAAAATACATCAATAAATACCTGCTTGTGATTGCATACTCCTTGCAGAATCATTGAATGGTATGAATTTCTATTGTAATAATCGACTGCGCTATTGACAGGTGCCTTTATTGATATGTGGCACCCATCAATAACTCCAATCACCCCTGGGAACCTATATTTTCTCAAGAAAAAGGTTGCTGTGGATCTAGCCTCTTCGGGTGTTGGCCAACGTACTTCTTCGTCCGTTAAAGTACATATTAATCGTAGCACTTCATGAAATATACGATGGCCCGTGCCTTTAGAGAAGGCGAATCGATCACATGTAGATCGAAATGATTCTGGCTTTGGTAGCATCCAAATTGTGAACAGCAATTTCTTATGGAGTGGTACTACAGATGCAACATTGACTCTGTGACCAATACTTTCCAATAATCGCTGGAAAAAAGTATAAGTGTTTATTATCTATAACACAACTATAAATGTACTGATAACTTACCTGAAATATGTTTCTTGTCATTCGAAAGTGGCTTACAAAACCATTAAGGTTGTATAAGCGAACTATTTCTTCTACATAGTTTTCTGTCCGCACTGGTGCATTATCTCCATCATCAGGAATTGCATCAATAGTTGCAAGAGGTGCTTCAGCCAAGACAGCCACTACATCAGGGTTCATAGGTAATTCCTCTTCAAAAAATACTAAATCCATTCTAAGAATTTGGTAGGAAGAATTGTGAGCAATTTCTTTAAACATGTTTATATTTATGCAATTTACCTTGATTTTGAAGCAATAATTGTATATAAGAAATACTATATAAAAACACAAAATAGAACAATTTGACGGCGACACGACTTATGTGAGTGTGACTAGTGCAGTAATCTGGCGCTACTAACGGATACTAGTTTGAATTTGAATACACTGCACATTAGTAATCGGCTGTGGGATTTTGACGGGGAATTTATTGTTCGTGTTTTTAAAATAGTGTTTTTGATTATTAAGAGGATACCTACCTCCCAGTGAAAGGTGTCGGATAGAGAATTTCCCGGATAAGTACAAGATCCCACTACTCTAATAGCGTTTTCCATTGGTAACTCTAGACCACCCTGCGAACGAGTCGTACGATCCATTGGAAATTTTAGAGCAATATTTTATGTTTCATTGGAAGAATTAGAGCAGTCAGAGTTGCACTAGAGCAATTTTTTTCACTCTTGCTAGAGGAGCAAGGGTCAAATTTAGAGCAATATGGCTAAAAACAGCTGATGTGTACCGAGTATTCCTACAAGTGTGCAGATTTTGTAAACATGCCAGGTAAAGGCAGAAAAACAAACAACCAGCAAACAGTGTTTGATTTAGACAATATACTTGAATTGTTAAGTTCCTCTTCATCTAGTGATGACGAGTTTTTGTATAATATATGTATTATGTCATTGTATGTATCGTTGTGGATACAAAAGGTCAATTACCTTTGCTAGGGTTACAAGGTTGCATGGCATTGAATTTGATAAAAAGATTAGCAGGTTTGTCTGTTAAATTTCATACACTTGATGACCTTATGAAATCTTATCCTAATGTATTCCAAGGCTTAGGGGAATTTCCAACAGAACACAAGATCACCCTAAAAGAAGAGGCCGTGCCATTTGTGCAGCGACCTAGAAGAATTCCTCAGAGTCTCCATGGTAAGTTAAAGAATAAGCTAGAAGATTTAGAAGTACAAGGTGTCATACGAAAAGTGGGTAAACCTACGGCATGCCTGAATCCACTTGTCCTAGTAGAAAAGAAGAATGGAGACTTAAGGATATGTTTAGATCCCAAATATTTGAATTGCGCTATACAACGTGAGTATTTTCCGATACCTACGTCCGAAGAAATTACTTATAAGTTATATGATAAAGAATATTTCACAGTTCTTGACATGAAAGACTGGTATTTCCAGGTGAAAATAGACGACAAAAGTGCAGACTATTGTACATTTAGTACACCATTTGGCAGATACCAATTTTGTCGCCTACTATTTGGTATTTGCTCGGCACCTGAAGTCTTCCAAAAAATGAACTTTGAAATATTTGGCGATATCGAAGGAGTTGGAATTTACTTCGATGATATTATTATAACTGGCTCGAACGAAATTGAACATAACAATTTAAGAATAGTACTAGAAAGAGCATTAAAATATAACATTAAGTTTAATAAGCCAAACATCCAATCCAAATCAAAATCTGTTAAATTTATGGGCCAATTTTTTTCAAAAACCGGAATTGAGCTAAATCAAAATTATTTGAATGCTTTAATAAATATGCCAAGTCCTAAAAATAAACCAGAACTATTAAGATTGTTAGGTATGGCTAAATTTTTAGGCAAATTTGTGCCTAACATGCCCAAAATAACGGCGCCACTGAGAATGTTAACGCGGCAAAATATAAATAGGCATTGGTCTCCCGATCATGACAAAGCGTTAATTAAATTGAAACACCTATTAACAACCGCACCCGTATTATCATTTTTTAATTCAACAAAACCAATTATAATAGAGACAGACGCATCTAAGGATGGTTTAGGAGCCTGTCTCTTACAAGACGGCCATCCATTTGCGTTCGCGTCTAGAGCTTTAAATGCTGCGGAGCAAAAGTACGCGCAAATTGAAAAAGAGATGTTGGCTATTGTGTTTTCTGTACAAAAACCTCATTATTTCATTTATGGATTAGACATTAAAATAAATACAGACTACAAACCCCTAGAATCAATTTTTAAAAAAGATTTGGCTTCAATAACTCCTAGAGCATAAAGAATGCGATTACGGCTTTTAAGTTATAAGCTAAATGTAGCATACAAACCGGGTAAATATTTATATATCGCGGATACATTATCAAGAGCGTTTTTTATCAGATAATGGTTTAAAATCAGATATAGAGTTTGAGTATGCTATACATTCTTTAGCAAAACATTTACCGGTATCAGAACAACGAAAATGACAATTTATAAATTAAATTCAAAATGACTGTCAATTAAAATTAGTAAAGAATTTTTGTCTACATGGTTGGCCAGAAAATAAACATCAAATTCCCGATTGTGTGAAACACTTTGCCAAAATTAACGATGAACTAATAATCGTAGATGAGCTACTCTTTTTGGGTAATAAATTAATTGTACCATTATCATTGCGGGCCGAAATGTTGAATCTTCTTCATGAAGGCCATATTGGCATAGAAAAAACAAAAATGAGGGGGCGTAATATCTTCTAGTGGCCTGGATTAAGTACAGACATTGAACTTTTTATTAAAAAATATAAAACCAAAAGATAGCCAGAAAGAATCATAAAGAGAAAGTACTACCGTATCCAATATCTCAGAGGTCATGGGAAAGGTTGGGTATAGACATATTTACTTATGCAAACATCAGCTATTTAGTAGTCTACGATGCCTTCTCTAATTGGTTGGAGTTATTTCGGTTAAAAGATAAATCAGCTGAAACGGTAATTCACACCTTAAAGACATTTTTTGATAGGTTTAGGTCTCCTGATGTTATAACGTATGATAAAATTCCATTTAATAGTTTAAAATTTAAAGAATTTGGAAACCAATGGAACCTGAAAGTTATCACAAGAAGCCCAAATTATCCAAGATCCAACGGTCTCGCGGAAAAAGGGGTCAGTATAAGTAAAAATTTGTTAAAAAACGCAGCAGAAGAAGTAAGTGACGTATACTCTGCATTGTTGCAATACCGCGACTCTCCTTTGAAACATGTAGGCTACTCCCCATCACAATTATTGATGAGTCGTTTATGTTTGACCAAAGTACCAATATCGTCTGACTTGTTAACTCCTGAATTATGTAGTAACGTACAACAAAAACTAAAAATTAGACAAGATATTAACAAAACATATTTTGATAAAACCGCCAAAGATTTAAAACCTATAGAACCTAATACTAATATAACAACATACAATCACCTAAATAAGCAATGGGAATCGGGGGAATTAATAAGTAACCCAAGCCCCAGATCATATATGGTCAAGGATGAAAGTGGTATGATATTAAGACGTAATAGAGTTGACATTAAAGGATCCCTTAACGAATTCCGAAGTGATTCCAAGATCTCCTATCCTATTAATGACACAGAAATTAGTGAGAATACAGATGAATATGTTTGATGAAGAGGTAAGCAATATTTCATTACATGCGTTCAAAAGAAACAACTGCTAAGTCATTATTTCATTACTGTTTAACTTTATTGATTCGTGTATAGAAAGAAAATGGCTATAATATTTTATTAAGTACATACATGCTGTTTGTTGTAGGGCAAAAAACATTTTCGGTTGAGCAGAGGTACTGCTTATATGCCACACGACAAATTCAGAGATAGCAATTTCTATCCACATAACTACGCACATGGGGGAAAGGTGGTGGTGTCATCAGAGTATCATATTCTTCTTCTGGTTTTATGGTAAGCACTGTGCAGACATGCTTCAAAATTTATTGTATAAAAATTAGATATTCTACATTGATCAACGTTGTAGGTGTGCAGGCAACAAATGTGCTTTGCGTGATGTTGCTCAACGCTTTAATGTGACTGTGTCATCAGCATTTCGGCAAACTGATCGAGTTATCAATTTTTTTGTTGGATATTGGCTATGAAATAATTAAGTTTTCCACAACATGCAAGAAAACGAATTTGCTGCAAATAAATTTAAAAAAGTATTTTAGATTTAAATTAAAAAGAATGAATCTTTATATACGGATTATAGATTTCAAGATTTCCAGGAATTTTAGGACTAATAACTTAAAATCTAGATATGTTAATAGGCATGATACGCCAGCATTAAGTTTACAGGGGATATGCAATCGTAAAAAGCAATTTATAGATGCCTTTACTGGGACTCCCGAAAAAAATCCATGATGCAAGAATTTTAAGACTGTCTGATAAATTACTACAAATATGTGAAAACCAATATCATATTCTAGGGGATGGCGCCTATAACCTTAGAACTTGGTTATTAACCCCCTGTAAAGATTTTGGTAATCTTTCCGAACAACAAAAACTTTTCAACACTAAATTGAGCGCTTCTAGAGTAACAATTGAAAATGCATTCGGCCATTTGAAAGGCAAATTTCGGCAATTAAAACAATTAGATTTGCACATAATAAACAAATTAACTAAATTTATAATAGCATGTTGCATATTGTACAACGTTTGCATTGATAATAATGATCACATTGGATTTTCATATGCGGAAGAAATTTCTTGCACTTTAGAAGGAAAAGAGAATGAGTTCAGATTAAGACAACGGGGAAGCTAAAGCAATTTGCAATAGCTTACAATATTTATAATATGTATTTCAATATTTTCAAAATAAAAACTTCCTAATATTCGTGTGTTTATAGAAAATTTATTATGCACTTAGAAATATAGATTTTTTTGTTCTTAAATAATTCTTTAAGTAATATTAGTTTTTCTTTATGTCTTTTTTGTTTTGATGCTTCTTTTTCTTTGAGTATGTCATATATACCTGAAGTTGGCACTTCTTAAGATTTCAGGTTCGATACTATCATCTGACGCAGCTATTTTATTTAGTTCTTTTTCATACGGAATTACCATTCGAAATTGCCAGATTTTTGTTTTAATACGGTTTTGTATCTATTTTCCACCTGCGCTGCAGTTACGCCCATATTAAAAGCTGTATTAATGTCCTCTTTTATTGCCTCATACATGAGTTTTATATTTTTAAATTTTTGCATAGGTTCAACCTGCATTGAGTAAATTTCATATTTTTCCAATAAGTATTTTGTATTTTCTTCACCCCATTCAACTAAAAGATTGAACGTTATATATATGATAGAGATTGCTGTAGATAGTTTGTTTATAATATTCACTTACTACGATTATTGTTGTTAATATTTGTTAACACATCATCACATAATAATGTTTCACTACAAGAAATTTCAGATTACTTTATGTATTGGTTATATAATATTGTTTCTGTGATAACTCTATACTGAGAAAAATGGGCAAAGTAAAGTGTTTACTTGATAAAAACATCATTTACAATAGATAAAGTTTTGCTTGGAACTATTCTCGTTAATTAATACCTGCAACTAAACCCAGTTTCCTGACTGCAAGTGTTACTGTAAATAGTGCGTTTACTAACGGCTATTACACAGCGTACCTGACGAATTTGTGCTAAGTAACGTATTACTTATAACTACAGCACATAGTTAGTAGAAGTAACACCAATGCTGATCGCTATTAAGCTCATGTATTTTCTTAAATAGGTAACAACTTGTCACAACTATATTTATTTGAGTTTTGGTGCCACCCCGTGATTGTTTTATTATTCCTGATTGGCTAATGCGACGGCGTAATAAAATAGTCCCCGAGACTGCTGCGCGCGCAAGCGCAGGCTAGCGTCAAGTAAGAGTTACGGACGTGGGAAAAGGTCGTCGAAAAAGAGTGGCCACGGAGCAAGGAGTACGGCCATTGTAGGCCAGTTAGAACGCAAATATATTGAAAATACCGGGTGGGTTAACTCAAGGCACCATCCGTATAAAGAATCCGAAAGAAGAGGTACCGAGCTGTAAGCAATCGGATGTTGAACTGATTGCAGTTTTAAACCACGCGGTAGGATATTTGATTTCCCCATCATTGTGATGATACCTGTGCCCGCTGGTGAAGTTAAAGTGTGGATGCCGTCGCTAGTGATCCGACAGTCCAAGTGTCATCTGTAGTTAGGGGTGCCGCGACAAAGAAGCCGTTTTCGAGGCGATCACCAGGCATATTATAATATATTTATTAAAATTAATATTTATTAATATCAATCTGTACATAGTAAATTAATAAATATATTTATCGAAAATATCTTCTAATTATGTCGTCTCTAACTCGCCTTCCTTCATTTTGTCCAATATCCTCATTAATATTTCTGTTACCTGGATGTTCATTGTCTTCCCCATGATCATTATTATTGAGTAGCGGAACATTTCTTTCTAAGTACAAATTATGTAACGTTGTACATACAACAACTAGTTGTGCTACAAATCTGAAAATTTCAATAAAAGATATTTTACACAAACACAGACCTTTATTTATAAGTAAATTACCTTGGTTCGTATCTTGCAGTGCGTTCCCTTAATATACATCGGAACCTTGTTTTTAACAACCCAATTGCCCTTTCCATAATATTCCTAGCAGAAACATGTGCTGCATTGTAATTTGCTTCTGATGTACCTGGTGCAGCATTCGGTACTGGTGTCATTAAATAGAGCTGGAGTGGATACCCCGAATCCCCAATAAGCCAGCAATATTCTCCAGTAGCACGCACTTCTTGCATATAAACTTGTATGTCCGAATGACGCCAAATAAAGCAGTCATGAGTGGAGCCACCAATATTGGCATTTATGTTTATTATTTTCATATCACTCTCACAAATTATTTGTACGTTAATGGAATGGTAACCTTCCCTATTAATAAAATTGTGCTCTCCTTCTGTCGGTTTCAATATTGCAATATGGGTACCATCTATTGCGTCTATTAATATATATAGTATATATTAAGTATTATATAAACTGACATGTGATTGTTTACGCAGGATTATTTTTACCTACCTATAACACCAGGTAATTGCAAACGATTCATAAAGTTCCTTCTATTTATGTTTCGTGTGGCCAAGGTTTGTGGAAATTTAATATACACATCAGATAAGTGGTTACAAATAGTATTGGTGACTTCATGAATGCATCTATTAGTACTTGTTTGGCTAACTCCAAGATTGAAATCCTTACCAATACTCCTGTGATATCCACCTGTTGCATAGAATCTCAGTGCTACAAGCACTCGTATTTCTACAGCAATACGACTTCTCAATATGCCATTATTTAAATAGGGCTGAATCGATGTTATCAAAAACTGTGCAGTTACTTTAGTTAACCGAAATAATTCTATAAATCTCCTTTCGGGCAAAGCAAAGGGGTTGCTATTATCGCGCAGTTGTCTACGACATAAAACTAATTCGCGGTTATCCTCAGCATTCCCTTGTACTAATATATTGTAAAATATAGACTACATTATGAGAATTTACGAATTTCAGAATGAGAATTAATCAAAATATAAACTAAATGCCGCAACAAATTTACATGCGAGGTTATAACCATAAAAAAAAAAAACAAGAATAGTAATAGCAGAGTAATAGTAAAGGACGGTAAAGGAAAAGAATAAGACAGAGCTAGAATTACAATGTTCAGTAGTACCAATTGCTTGCATGTTAGCACAATTGCATACGCTTTTACGAGTATATCCGAAGCTGGCGATAATAGAGACCCGGAATCGCTCTCGTACTCGACATCGAGTTGGCTCTCGTGTCGAGTTCGCCTATCGTATCGACTGCTCGGAATCCCACCGCTGGTTCGGTTCGTTGCTTCAGTCAGCCAATTGGCATTTATATTTATTATTTTCACATCTCTCACAAATTATTTGTACGTTAATGGAATGGTAACCTATTCTATTAATAAAATTGTGCTCTTCTGTCGGTTTCAATATTGCAATATGGGTACCATCTATTACCCCTATTAATATATATAGTATATATTAAGTATTATATAAACTGACATGTGATTGTTTACGCAGGATTATTTTCACCTATCTATAACACCAGGAAATTGAAAACGATTCATAAAGTTCCTTCTATTTATGTTTCGTGTGGCCAAGGTTTGTGGAAATTTAATATATATACATCAGATAAGTGTGTTATATGTCTTACTGACATATATTAATAAAACTTATTACGTTTTAGTAATAACTTTATTATAGTAGGTTTTATATAGTAGTAGTTACAACAGCTCTATTACGTTACGTGTTACTTACTAACTTCACTGACTCTAGGTACCAGTAGTACCAACTCATATTACATCTTCCCTTTTTCTAACTGCTCAAACTTACTTTCTAACTTATAACTACTGCTAACTATTATGCTTATAAATTTAACATTGCAGGTTTTTTATCTTTCTGCCACTTCTTGTAGTAATGTGTTCTTTGACTTCTCTTTCTCTTTTCCACTTCTCTTTCTTTTCGTCCTGTTTCACTTTCAATGTTAGTGTCTGTTCTCACTGATTCACTATTACTTTCGATCTTCACTACATCATCTTTTTTTTGTCTCTTCTATCCTTTCTAATGGCACTAGATTTTTTCTATAAATTTTACCTTCTCTGTTCTTTACTAAATACGAGCGCGGTGTTTCCTTTTCGTCTATGACTTGTGCTTCCTCCCATACTTTTGTATGTGGATTATGTATAAAAACATTTTCATTTGTTGTAAATTGCTCTGCTGTTTGTGCTGTCCTATCATAATACTTCTTTGATTTCTCTTGTATTTCTTTAAACTCTCTACGTACATTTTCTGGTACTTTGGGTTTAAGTATTTGTTTTGATATTGGCAGTTTTGTTCTTAATGTACGATTCATTAACAATTCAGCTGGTGTTAAATTAGTCCCTGATATAGGAGAATTCCTATACTCTAGCATAGCATAACTAAGATCTCCACCACTCTCTTCTGTTTTCTTAATTATATTTTTCGCTATGCCCACTGCCTTCTCTGCCAACCCGTTAGCTTTTGGATAATTGGGACTGACTGTTCTGACTTCAAAGCCCCACTCATTTGCAAATTCATTTAAAACATATGAATTAAATGGCATATTATCAGAGATTACTACTTTAGGAACACCATACGTTGTGAACATTGCCTTAAATACTTTTGTTACTTCGTTTGCTGTTTTTCCTTTCATTGGTGTTATTTCCAGCCATTTGGAATAGTAGTCCATTGCCACTAAGTAGCTAGCTCCTTTCCACTCCATAATATCCACTCCTATTTCCTCCCAAGGAAGCTCTGGATATTCGTGAACTAATAACGGCTCTTTTGGCTTAGCTCTGGCGTACTTTTGACAAACCCAGCAATTTGTAACCCATCTCTCTATATCTAATGACATTCCTGACCAATACATAATTTTTCTACCCCTTTTCTTGGTTTTCTCTATGCCAACATGCGGTTCGTGCATTAATTTCAACATTTCGTGTCTCAATCCTATCGGTACTATAACTCTGTCATTATAGAACAATATTCCATTATAAATTGTTATTTCATTTCTTAGCACCCAATATTTTTTTAATCCTCTTTCTACCTTTTCTTTACGTGTAGGCCAACCATTTAAACTAAATTGTTTAACTTTTCGTAATTCTTCATCCTTTTCCACTTCCATTGCAAACTGTTTTTTTCCTATCTTCACTCATTGATAGCTTAGACAAACTATGTACAACATCATTTAAAATCATTGAATTACCACTATATTTTAAACAATTGCGCGACAAGTGATCAGCAACAAGGATTTCTTTACCTGGTATGTATTCTAAGTTTATACTATACTTAACAAGTTTTAACTTTAGTCTTTGCAGTCTTGCTGTCACTTTACACAAATCCTTATTTATTATGCTAACAGGTGGTTTGTGATCTGTCTGTACTGTTATTTCTCTACCGTAAATGAATTCATGAAATTTCTCAACAGCAAAACAAATCGCAAGCATCTCTTTCTCAATTTGGGCATAATTAATCTCTGTTTTAGTTAATGTTCTAGATGCGTATTGCTGTGAACTGATGGTCCAAGCATAAAAATAAAGAGAAGTTAAAAATGTCAAAATAAATTTAGCTAGCTCAGCAAAAATGAAGTTAAAAGGGCGCCAGAGATTTATAATCTCAAGGTAGCTTCTGAAGAAGCTAAAGTGGGTGGCAGATTCAAAAATAAAAGAACTAGTGATTTTAAAATGATATTTACAATCATTAAGTTTATTTTTTAAAAAAAAAGAAAAAAAAACATTTGATACAAATTTGCAGGATAAAAAACCGTGAATATAGGATTCTGGCATAAAACAAACCTGCATATGACTCTACAATTAAGAAAGGACAATGCAAATCCTTTAACAAACAAAATGGAGATTCGTTCTAGAAGGAATTTCATAAAAAAAAATCATCCACGCGGTCATGAAATTTAAACTATAATTTACACGTGGAGAAATAGATACAAATACATTGAAATTTAAAATTTAATAGCTCAAAGCTTCACTTCACCTTCCCCGAGGTGATTAACAAAAATACAAAACAATTAATAAGAAAACGGATAATTTAACACACTTACGCGGAATCCTCTAGAACGTTTTTACAATAATTACTGATCTAACATCCAAAATGCGTACACAATTAAACAATACAGCAATAATTAATTAGGAGTTCCTTGAAAGCTAATCAATCAAAACCGAGCAACATTAAAATTAAAAAATGAATTTACCTCAGCGGCAATAAGAAAATAAACAACATTACTTACGGGCAACTTTCAACGAACTCCTTGCCTTTTCAAGGCCTCCCGCATATATATGAAATATACAATTCGTGCGTTCAACGCAGAGCGCAACTCTAAGAAAAACCCTAACAAATAAACTAAACAATACTAGTACACGCAAAATGTACAAATAAATGATTTTAAATATATACAACTGGCCAAAAGAAATGAAACAAACAATTAAATAAAAATTCTTAATAAAATTTAGAACAGCAGAAACTCTATCATTGTTTTGACAAGGCTGATAAGGAATAAATAAAAATACACATTTGAATTTCCAAAACCCGGGGTGCCAGACTACAGCACATCTCCCAATTACTAACGGGAAAACGAAAGTGTCAACGAAAATTGAGTTTTTCCGCTTAGAAATTGTCTGCACACAAAAAATTAATATTCTAAAGTTTCCCGCACCAAACGAACAATACCGTATCTCCGCACACAGGGGTGAAAACGTCACTTCCGGGTGATGAAAACTACCCGGGGTCGTGGTGGGAGTGTCCAACATACCATCCGGTGATAAAGTGTCCAACAGCAATCGGCATAGCAGTCGGTATGGCAGACGATGTGGCAGTCGGTGTGGCAGTGGTGGGTCTGCATCATGAAGAACTTCTCCACTCCATGGATGTACCTCTCGCTTGTAACTCCAGAAGGATAACTCGAAAAATAGAAACATTCTTTTAAATTGTGCTCCAACATGGCTTCAGGAACGGGATTTTTAAATTTGACAGGGTTTGACTTGATCTGAAGAGAGTGTTCAGCATCAACGACAATAATGGGCAACTTATATTGTAAGGATACATTTTGGTTGATAACTTCCTTGACTTCAACTTCAAACTTCTCATTCGAATTGATTCCAACTTCATTCTTCTCATTATGATTGCTTCAATTTGATTTTCGACATTTGGGGATTCGATGTGGGAATTGATAACTTCTTCTGGGAATTCTTCTTCAGAATAGTTGACTACTTCTGGGAATTCTTCTTGGGAATTGTTGATTACTTTTGGGAATTCTCCTTGGGAATTGTTGATTACTTCAGGGAATTCTTCTTGGGAATTGTTGACTTCTTCTTTCTCTACCTCTAACTCACCAAAAACCTCAACCTCAACATCCTCTTCGGATCCAACATCTCCAACAACTTTTTCGCTACCTTGTATATCATCACCTCTAACTTTTCCGCAACCTTGTATTTCAAACTTAAAACTATCATCACAATATTTCAATTTTCATCATCCTTTTCATCATCAACATTTTCATCATCAACACATTTTCATTCTCCTTTTCTCTACTTAAATCATCATCAACATTTTCCTCTTCTCTACCTAAACTATTAATATTATTTTCCCTTTCTCTACCTAAATCATCAACAACTTTCTCTTCCCTTTCTTTATTCAAAACAACAACATTTTCATCAACTTTATCTTCCCTTTCTTTATTCAAATTATCAACAACTTCAACTTCCCTTTCTTTACTCAAAACATCAACATTTTCATCAACTTTATCAACCCCGAGTTTATTACCAATACTACTTCCTCTAATCTTTTTACACAATCATTTTGCTTCTGTAGCAATTCTTTATTCTGAGCAATCATTTTTTTTTGTATCATTCAATAACCCTTTATCATTGCCATCATATCATTCATACTATTAATACTTTCCTTAAAACTGTCTCCCTGAATATCCTTTTCGTCCATCCTTCCCTTTGTTCCTGCCCAATTTCCTTTTCGTCGATCTTCCCTTTTGTCCTGCCACAACCGACTCCTTCCTGCCATGAGTTCCTTGGCTCCGCCAACTCTGGTCTCCAGGAACGTCCACTTCCTGATCCCTCGTGGTCCTGTCCATCTTCATACTCGCAGCGGTGTACATAAAAAGTTTATAAAACGCACACGGTCAGCCTTGTCAACGCAACGAGAAATTCTCACAAATTCAAAACACGGGATCCTAACCTTACTAATTACAATTACAATCATATCGTGCTTCGCACATTGGGATTGCCATAAATATATACTCAAAAACTGCATGAGAATTTACAATTAAAAAAAAATGCAATAATATCGTGCCTCGCACGTTGGTCGCCATAAATTATGCTGTGAACAGATGGTCCAAGCATAAAAATAAAGAGAAGTTAAAAATGTCAAAATAAATTTAGCTAGCTCAGCAAAAATGAAGTTAAAAGGGCGCCAGAGATTTATAATCTCAAGGTAGCTTCTGAAGAAGCTAAAGTGGGTGATTGTAAAATGACTTTCTTCAAAATTCCCAATAATTGAAATGGCAGATTCAAAAATAAAAGAACTAGTGATTTTAAAATGATATTTACAATCATTAAGTTTATTTTTAAAAAAAAAAGAAAAAAAAACATTTGATACAAATTTGCAGGATAAAAACCGTGAATATAGGATTCTGGCATAAAACAAACCTGCATATGACTCTACAATTAAGAAAGGACAATGCAAATCCTTTAACAAACAAAATGGAAGATTCGTTCTAGAAGGAATTTCATAAAAAAAAATCATCCACGCCGGTCATGAAATTTAAACTATAATTTACACGTGGAGAAATAGATACAAATACATTGAAATTTAAAATTTAATAGCTCAAAGCTTCACTTCACCTTCCCCGAGGTGATTAACAAAAATACAAAACAATTAATAAGAAAACGGATAATTTAACACACTTACGCGGAATCCTCTAGAACGTTTTTACAATAATTACTGATCTAACATCCAAAATGCGTACACAATTAAACAATACAGCAATAATTAATTAGGAGTTCCTTGAAAGCTAATCAATCAAAACCGAGCAACATTAAAATTAAAAATGAATTTACCTCAGCGGCAATAAGAAAATAAACAACATTACTTACGGGCAACTTTCAACGAACTCCTTGCCTTTTCAAGGCCTCCCGCATATATATGAAATATACAATTCGTGCGTTCAACGCAGAGCGCAACTCTAAGAAAAACCCTAACAAATAAACTAAACAATACTAGTACACGCAAAATGTACAAATAAATGATTTTAAATATATACAACTGGCCAAAAGAAATGAAACAAACAATTAAATAAAATTCTTAATAAAATTTAGAACAGCAGAAACTCTATCATTGTTTTGACAAGGCTGATAAGGAATAAATAAAAATACACATTTGAATTTCCAAAACCCGGGGTGCCAGACTACAGCAGTATGTTACGGGTCGTTTGTTCTGCATTAACAAGCCCTAATCCCAAATTGAGACGCATCACATTAGATAACCAATGGGATCTTTACCATCAAAATATTTTAATGTAGGCAAACTGCTAAGTTTTCCTTTTAGTTTCTCAAATGCTTTACTTTGATCTGGTCCCCATATCCACTCTACTTCATTCTTAATTAAATCTCTTAACGGTGCTGTCAAATCTGTAAGATTTGGTATAAATTTCATTAAATAATTTATCATGCTAGAAAGTTTAACAATTCTTTTTGTTACTCGGCGTTTGCATTTCAACTATCGCTTTAATTCTTTCAAAGTCAGGCTTAACACCTTCCTTATTAAATACTAAACCTAAAAACTTTACTTGTTTTAATCTATACTGTACTTTATTAATATTGAATTTAACATTAAATTTCTTAGCTCTTTCAATAACTTTACTAAGTGCTACATCGTGAGCTTCATCATTATTTCCACTTATTATTATATCATCAAAATAAACATTTACATTTGGTATATCCCCAAAAATCTTAACATTTATTCTCTGAAAAACTTCTGGTGACACAGTTAAACCAAATGGTAATTTGTTAAATTTTACTTTCCAAACGGTGTTATAAATGTGGTTAATATACTGCTTTCTTTATCTAAACTTATTTGTAAGAAACCATCTTTCATATCTAACACTGTAAATACTGATTTGCCTGAGAGAGTAGTCATTATCTCCTCTCCTGTGGGAATGGGAAATTGATCATTTTTTATAGACATATTTAAATATTTCTGATCTAGACATATTCTTAAGGTTCCATTGGGTTTTTCTACTACTACCATATTGTTTACCCAATCTGTCGGATACTCAACTTTTGTAATTACCCTTTTTTTTTCTACCCTTCCAATGTGATTTTTAGTTCATCTTTAACAGCATAAGTATTCGTCTACATGGATTAATTACAGATTTGCATTTTCCTTTAAAACTATTTATATTTATACGGTATGTTCCTATACCACTAAATACTTCTTTGTTTTCTTTAGAAAATTTTTTAAAAGCATTACTTTCATAGTTTTTGTCTATTTCTGACTCTACTTCATGTACCCTTTTTAACAAATTTAATTTTGTACATGCATTTAAACCTAAGATCGGTGGACCTTTTACATCTAAAAGTAAAAACTTAATCCTAACTCTCTTTTCCTTAACTACACACCTAAGAATAACATAACCTATACTTTGTATATGATTGTTACCATATGCTACTATTAGAGATTTTTTATTATGTAATGTATACTCTACTGACTCTTTAACTTTATTAAAAAGCATTACAGGCAAAACATTGCAATCAGCCCCTGTATCTAACTTAAATGTAACATTATAATTACCTATTGCTATTGTTTCTAACCATACTTGACTCCTATCACTACTCGTAGTATTTACTTGATATATACTATCTATAAATAGCTCATCGCTTTCTTCTTCATTATCTCTAATCTCGTGAACTTTTTTGTTTTCTTTTCCTTTTCTTGACATCCCACCACAAAATGTCCTTTCTTCTTACACTTTCTGCAAACCTGATTATACGCTGGACACTTCCTTGCTTCATGTTTCATTCCACACTTTTTGCATTGATACTTCTCATTATTCTTCTTTCTAAATGGTTTTTCTTTCTTCATTGCATCCACTACCACTGGCTCTTTTCTTATTAAGTGTGCTTGTTCCTTTGCTTGTTCAGCTGCTCTGCATGCACTAATTACCTTATTTAAATCTGTTTCACCATCTCTTAGAAGCTTTTCTTGTAAGGTATGATCTGTAATTCCTATTACTATCCTATCACGTATTAATGATTCAGTTTCTTTAAATTCGCATGATTGACTTAGTTTTTTCAAATCTACTAAAAACGAATCAAATGGTTCATTCACCTTTTGCACTCTTTTAAAAAACAGATATCTTTCATATACTATATTGGTTTTAGGCTTTAACTGTGTGTCGAAAGCTTTTAATACTTCTTCGAGTTTACATGTTTCGTAATCCATTCCAAAGGTATTAAATAAGTTAAGTGCTTCTTCACCAATAGCATTTAATAATAATGCTACTTTAACCTTATCTTCTTTCTCATGTTTTCCAGATGCCACCAAATATATTTTAAACTGTTGTTTAAATATTTGCCAACTGTATGCTGCATTAGTCAAATCTAATTCTTCGGGTATTCTTCCCTCCATTTTATTTTTAGGTTAGCTTCCCCTTTTTACTTTTACTGGACACTTCTTTAGACAGTTTACCACACTACTATTTATGTTTCTACACACCTGACACCATGTTATATGTCTTACTGACATATATTAATAAAACTTATTACGTTTTAGTAATAACTTTATTATAGTAGGTTTTATATAGTAGTTACAACAGCTCTATTACGTTACGTGTTACTTACTAACTTCACTGACTCTAGGTACCAGTAGTACCAACTCATATTACAAAGTGGTTACAAATAGTATTGGTGACTTCATGAATGCATCTACAGTAGACTCCCTCTAGTTCGTCCACTTCGGGACCAGACCACCGGCCGAACTACAAAATGGCCGAACTAACCGGATGTATTATCGAAGTTTAAAGTAACCCTATTGAATGCATTACCTAGGTCTTAAAATCAACAAATATCGTAGTTTAAACTATTTTACAACATTATGTACTTATCAAAGCGAAGTTTTTGACATCTCTTCGTTGAATTGTCATGTTGTTCCATTCGTAGATACGTTTTTGTAACACATATTTAAAAAATCAATACCGATAAGGATTTAACTCATCAGAAAAACACATTATATATACCGTAAAAAACAAACCGAATATTTATTGTAGGAAATTACACATATTATTTGCCTCATAACCTAAAAAATTCAAAGAAATCAGTAATTTTCTTTTGCTTTTTCTGATTAAGAGTGTTTTTTGAAAGCATAGTCACGCCACTTTCTCATAAACATCACGTCGACAACTGTTGCAGCGGCTTGTTGCTCTACGTACATCGTCGCACGTTCCAGTGCAGCCCTTTCCTCTTCATGGCTTAAATACCCCACGCTACTTCCTTCTTCCCCATCTTTTTCCTCATCTTCGTCATTAACTTCTTGATTCATTACAGCTTGGACAATTTCGTCATCATTTAATATTTCATTGCCAAGCTCATCATCGTTGTTTACAATCCACTCCGTAACATCGTTCTCTACAAGATCATTAGAGTTAGGCAGTCGTTGTCGATCTGATAACAAAGATTTTTTCCAAGACTTTGTAAATGTGGATGAAGGAATCTCATCATATGCTTCGGCCGCCATATAAATAACATCTTTGAAGTTGATTGACTTTAGGGCCTGAATTAGACTTGTGTCACCCTCACTGTCCAATTTACCTAGGATTTCAGAAAGAAGTTTCCTGCGATATTTTCTTTTAAAACACTCAATCACCCCTTGATCCATGGGTTGGGAAATACTTGTAACGTTAGGTGGCATATACAAAAGCTTAATACCACTTTCACCATCACATCCCAGGTCTTCTTCAGGATGCGCAGGTGCATTGTCAAGCACGAGAAGCGCCTTAATCGGCAACGTTAAAGACGTTAAATGTTTCTTAACTTTAGGCACAAATTCGGTGACGAACCATTCTTTGAACAGATATGTAGCCATCCAGGCAGATTTCTGTGCCCTGTAGTACACTGGCAGACAACTTGTATTCAAGTTCTTGATGGCTCTTGGTTTTAACGATTTTCCAATTACAAACAAAGGGCATCTTATGTGACCCTGACGCGTTCGAGCACAAAGCAACTGTAATTCTCTCTTTGCTTTTTTGGAACCTGGGGCTGACGTTTCTCGTGCGGTTGCGAAAGTTTTTTGCGGCAACAGTTTAAAATTGAGTCCCGTCTCATCGATATTATAAATTTGTTCTGGACTTAATTCTTCACTATCAATTATCCTCTTCAATTCTCTGAAAAGTCACTTGCTGCCGGCTGATCTGCTAACATTTTTTCTCCACATACGCTGATAGAATGTACCCCATGGCGTTTTTTCCACCTTGACAACCACCCATCACTTGCTGTGAATGTACCTTTTTCTCCAAGTGAATCCCACCGCTGGTTCGGTCCGTCGCTTCAGTCAGCATAAGAGCGGCGCGCTTCGGAAATATTCGGGTATTCACATTTAGAATAGCGGTATATGAAAGTTTTAAAAAATGAATATGAAATGTTTACTATTAACTAGTAGTGCTGCGGCGCAAGCAGCTATTGTGATTCTATTTAGAAAAAAAGGCGTAATGAAAACAAACGCAATACATGGAGCAGACAATGGTTATAAAGGCGCGAACATGGTAAAAGCGTATTTTATTACTGGGTAATGTTATTAGAACGAATTTTGAAATATTACTAATTATACAATATGGTGTAGCAAACAAAATGCTGCCAGTTTTTAGGGAGCGTATCCTTCAGCGGCGTAGGTTTCTGCAGAATTTACGATTGCAAAGAGAAAGGAGAGCTCTGAGGGAAAGACAAAATCCATTTTTGTTACCAGATAATAGATTTATTGAATTGTTTAGACTTAATAAACGTCTTGTTAAAGAACTGATAGAAATGTTAACAGAACATTTATACAATAGGCGAAGCGTAAGAGGTGTATCTATTGAGCAAATGTATTTTGTGCACTAAAATTTACGCTACTGGCTCTTATCAAAGAAGTGTTGGAGAAGAATATCAGAGTGGCATGAGTCAATCTACTATACATAAATACATTCACCTAGTTACTAATGCCATATGTGATCATATAGTAAATCAAAAAATTAGTTTTCCGGCAACTATAGAAGACAGGAATAACAATCGAGTGAATTTCTTAAATAAATGGGGATTTCCAGGAATGATCGGGGCAGTTGATGGAATTCACATAGCAATTTTAAAGCCAAATGCAGAGGAGCATAATTTTATTAACCGTAAGGGTTGCCATTCCATTAACTGCCAAATTATATGTGATGATAAATTAAAAATTAGAAATATTTTTGCTAATTATGGAGGTTCAACACATGATAGTTTCATTTGGTGTAACTCACAAATTAATGACTACATGAGAACATTACATCAAGCAAATAAGAGATGCTGGCTCCTAGGTGATTCAGGATATCCGCTGTTGCCATATTTCATGACACCATACAGGAACCCTATAAATGATACCGAACAAAGATACAATCAGACCCATATATTAGCAAGGAATGTAGTTGAAAGATGTATTGGGTTGTTAAAAATGAGATTTCGATGTTTATTAAAAGGAAGAACTGCACGTTATGCACCACATTTTATATGCGAACTTATAAAAGTGTGTGCAGCTTTGCATAATATGTGCATAGATGCCGGCATAGAAGAGCAAGTACCAATTATACTGAAAAATGAAGAATTGGAAGGACATGGTGTTGTGCAGATATTCTAAACAATTATTTTAGATAATGCACACTTTTTCCTGGACGATTTCTACGCAGTTCTTCCACAACCACATTTTCCTTGGACAGCTGCAATAGCAAATTCAAATTGAAATATAAATCACTCATTACTAAAGTACAGTTTTTGTTAGGCTGTAATTCAAGCTCTCAACTATTTCAGACCTATACTTACTCCAATTTCTTGCTCGCCAATTCCTAAACTAAATGTATTCCCTATTAATTATAGAGCACGTTCTTCAAAAACATTTAAAAAGTACAGTTTTTGTTAGGCTGTAATTCAAGCTCTCAACTATTTCGGACCTATACTTACTCCAATTTCTTGCTCGCCAACTCCTAAACTAAATGTATTCCCTATTAATTATAGAGCACGTTCTTCAAAAACATTTAAAAATTTGTTTGTCTCTCCACCACCTGTTGTTTTCAGATTTTGCTGAATTTCAGAATGTTTCTTCTTGAGATGATATTTAAAATCTATCCATGTCTAAAATTCACTTAATCGTTTTATTTGAATATTCTGGTTTTCTTATATATACCTTTTGCCATTTGCGGCTCCCATACCCATCTTAAAGAATGAAACCTACAACCTGATTATACACCAAAGCTATTTACGGAAAAGTTACATGAAAGATGAAAGTTACTATTACTATATTCAAAGAAGGTAAATAAACTCACCACTGTAAACCATGCGATCTGTGACTGCAATCAACAAATCAACTGTGTCTTTGAACTTGCCGTAATCACAGCCGTAACGCTAAAAACACTTTTATTTACATCACCATATTACTACATGCGCATTAGACTTGTGTGCAGAAAAATGACAAAAAATAGAACATTTCCTATTATTTTACTGTACAGTCGGACCCCCGTATTCGCGGTCTCAGCATCCGCGGATTCAGTTATCCATGGTTCCATTTATCGGTGAGGCGATGCGACATGCGACACATCGAAACTTTTTCTCGTTACAATTCGTCATTATTTACTGATGTAGTTAGACATTTCGTGAAAATACTGATGTTTCTACAATGCAATATATCACTGTAGGTATAGGTATAATACATATTTTGAATTGTTTGTATTAGGCACTTATAAAAAGTTTACAATGAGCAACAACTCTTCAAACAGTAAATATAAACGAGATATAAGACAGTGGTTGTATTCTATAATACTGTTCATTGTTTAAATTTGTATAAAAATGCTGAATATGTAATGTCACGTTTTTATTGGCATGAATATTAAGAATCGTTTATTTTTTGCACACAGTACGACTTATTATCGTGGATTGCATGTGTTAGTACGCACTGTTACTTATATGTAATATCTCAGTAATGCATCGAAAGCAACGAAGTCGTGATAGTGACGGTCCCTCAAGGCCTAAGAGAAGACGTGAAGTATTAACTCTTGGTGAAAAACTGCGAATTCTTGATTTAATACAACAAGAAAGAAAATCGTGTGCTGAGATAGCAAGGATATACGGTAAAAATGAATCGTCCATACGCGAGATTGTAAAAAAAGGACAAGAATATTCGATCTAGTTTTTAAGTAGATAAAGTACGAATAAAGCTAGAAAGAGCGTTAAATTTATAGATTAAAGATATGAATAGGAAACATATACCGATCAGTGGTAATATTTTACAGCGAAGGGCCTTAAGTCTTTATGAAAACTTTAAAAAAGGCAGCACTGAAGAAGGCATAAAACCATTCACAGCAAGTAGGGGATGGTTGAATAGATTCAAGAACAGATATAACTTGAAAAATTTAAAGATCACAGAAGAAGCTGCATCTGCTGACGAAAAAGCTGCTGCTATGTTTCCGGCTGAGTTAAAGAGGATTATTGAAGAGGAAGTCTACCACCCAAAACAAGTGTTCAACTGCGATGAAACTGGTTTGCTGTGGAAAAAATGCCCAGTAGAACGTATATTCATAAAACAGGCACCAGGATTCAAAGCATGCAAAGACAGGTTAACGCTGCTATTATGTGTTAATGTTGAAGGGCACGTGATCAAGCCAGGCGTAATACATCGTTCACAAATCCTTGCGCCCTCAAAAATAAACTCAAAAGCAGTCTACCTGTGATCTGGCAAACCAATAAGAAGCATGGGTTACAGCAACACTTTTCACTGAATAGTTTCGCCTATGCTTCATTCCTGAAGTCAAGCGATACTTTGAACAGGAGAAATTGCCATTTAAAACATTGTTAATAATCGACAATGCACCTGGCCATCCAAAATCCATTGCTATGAAAGATGAAAATATTAAGATTGTATGTTTACCGCCAAATACTACTCATTACTGCAACCTCTCGACCAGGGTATTATTCTGTGCGTCAAGGCAATATACACTCGTCTGTATTTGAAAGACTTAGAATATCAATGGATATAGAGCCTGAGAGCAAATTATGGATTGCTGGAAAACATTTACAATCGCCGACGAATTTATCAAAACAGCAATAAATGAATTAAAACCAGCGACTATTCGCGACTCTTTTTCCCGATGAGGGCGCTGCTATCGCTTCGAATCAGCTGATGAGGAAACCAGTGCTATATCGGTGGTGTTGATATTCGTGATATTTTAAAATGAACTTAACATTGAGGGAAATTCTTCGCTATTTGGAGGCAAATCCTTCATCTAGATGTATTGTTGAAGGTAGAAAATGTTTCTTAAAATATTCTGATAATTTAAATAATTTTCATTATAGATGAATGTATTGTAAATGCATCTCACATGATTACTTGTGGAAAAGTAAATGAAAAAAAAAAAATGAGGAGCTTAAAATTTATGCTGCTTGTCTACAGAGCAGTGGTGTAAGTAATGTACCCCATGAAATAAATGGTAAATTTAACATTACAGATGAATTTGTCAAGGTAAATGTTATGACATGTACGTGTAAAGCTGGAAAAGGATCCCGCTGTAAGCACATAGCAGCTGTATTAATTTATTGTACAAGGTTGTATATTTTACATATTATTATGCCTATCGAAGGCTTTGCAATTGGCAGTAGATACTATCTACTTTTAACCGTTTAGTTCTCTTTTCTGGTTTTGTCTTCTTTTTAGGGTACAATTAGATCAGTTAGAAAAGCTGTCCAGCACTGACATTAAATGCTTGTGGTCCCAAAGGAAAAATGCAGTAGGTCAAAAGTATAAACCTGTACCAATTTTAGATAATGATTGTTTTAAAGGTAAAAACGCTTCAGTACATTCTACGAAGATACCTGAAAATTTTGAGCGAAACTTTAATTTATTGAAAGAATATGCTCCTTCAAATTCAGCATTTTTGTTATATATGTGAGAATTTTGTTTGTAATTTACAATATTATTTTTCAATTCATACTTTTTATCATTTTTAGGGACTCGGACAATATCGATCGAAAGTCAGATAAGTCTTATTTATCTACATTTTTAATAGACAATTTGTTTGAGAATTTAAAACACAGTGAAGTGCAAGATTTTTTGTACCATACGGACATGCCTTCCCTTTTTTCATGCTGCGTTAATACATATAATAATTATATAGTACCGGAGAGTACTGAAGTACTAAAGGATATACTTTTTAAAACCATTGAAAATGAACAACTATGGCAGCAGCAAAGGCAATTTCGGATTACAGGGTCCCGCTGTTACGGTTTATATACATACAATGGAGTAGATTGGTCTAATAAAGCAAGTAAATATTTTTGGCCCAAAAAATTTTCCAATAAATATGTAGAACATGGAATAGTAGAGGAATCTAATGCCAGAGAAATGTATGAACAGTTGTTCAATGTAAAGGTTTATAAACCTGGTCTTTTAGTGTCCCCGATGCATCCTTGGCTTGCATATTCTGCAGATGGTATAATTTTTAAGGAAAATGAACCAGAAAAGCTTATAGAAATTAAATGCCCTTTTTTAGGTAAGTAATAGTTATTTTCCTAACAAGTGCAGAAAGTGGTGTTTTCAGCACGAGACTGCCCAAACGTCGTGAAGTGGAGTACGGTCAAGCAGTCCAGTGCAGAAAAGACACTTTCCGTTCACATTAGGAACAAAGATAGCTATGAAAATATAATTGCTTTTCTGCAGTAGTGTGGAAAAATGTACTTTTTAATATGTTACAGGAAAACAACATACAGTGTCGGATGTTCTAAAAGAGTGCAAGTATTTACAACAAATAGATAATTCTTTTTTCTTAAAACAAAAACATTCTTATTATGGGCAGATTCAGCTAGGAATGTCCTTATTTAATGTAAAATCATGTGATTTTATCATTTATTCTTCATTTGATAAAAGTGTATATGTTATAAATATTCAGCATGACCTTGAATTTTCAAAAAATATGTTATATACATTAAAAAATATTTATTTTTCAAAAATGTTACATAATATTTGTAAAAATAAAGATTATATAAAGTAAACAGTGTATTTTTTATACATACATTTAAGTAAACGCACTCTTCACTCTATACCGATAACTATAGTTTTACTATACATATTTTCATCTTTCATCTGGAGAAGTGCACTAAAATCTTACATACATGTAAAGCTAAAAAAGACTCCTGCTACATATTATACCATATCGATCATTTGCAGTTAACAGTCTTTTTTTATCATCAAAATGTATTTTTAATTTTTAAAATTTATCAGCCGCCAAGACAGGCGACGATAAATTAGTCAAACAACATAAAATAAAAACTATTTCCTCCGACTTTGGAATTAAATGCAAAGGAAATTTTTGTGATAAGATTTTAAACATTTTAATTCTTTGGTTGATCCTCTCAATATGTACTCTTGCTCTTGTAATTTCTACGTTATACTTTACTTCGTCGGGTGATAACTGTTTTTTGTTCGTTAGGAAAGGGGGCCTAATGATTTTAATATGGTACAATTTACATATAGGTATCGTCTATCAGAAATCCCTTATCTACCATTACTGTTGTTCCCATCTCTATTTTATTTACTAAACCACTTTGTTCAAAAATCTTCGTATCTGATGCCCTTCCACCATAAGCACGACTGACAAAAGTAATCAGTCCCGCAGGACTTACACCAATTAAAAATTTTATTGTGTGATTTGATTTATATTGCGAGTACAATTTAAGTCTACAACATAAACATCGTGGGCTTCTCAACAACTATTTCCGTACAGTCTAAAACTACTTGGACGTCAGAAAATTGATGAAAGCATGTAGGTAAATGGTTTTTTTACTTTGTCTGCACTTAACCATTGCAAAGCTGGCTTCAGTGCATTTGATAAGGCAGATAGAACATTGAATATTATGTTTTTAATAGTGTTAGCATTAACACAGTCAAATAAAAGTGACAGCACTACATACGAGACGTTATGTTTTAATTTTATCATTGTTAATATTATACGTTCTTTCACTGACAATACACTTTTTTTCAAATTGTCTTCTAACATTTTAGTTAACCCTTCCAATAATTTTAGGGTGTATAATCCTGTTAAACTGCACAGTTTTTTATCAGAATCAATTAGATCGCAAAGAGAAAAATGAAAATTAGAAGTTGTCACCTGCACGGATTTATTTGTAAATAATTTTGGTTGTGGTGTACAGATAGTGTTCTCTGTTGCAATTTTTAACATTGTTTCAGCTACTTCTCTTTCCTCTATCGTGTAGCTGGTAGTTGAAAAATTATTAGCACTATCAGTAATGTCAGTCGAAGTTTCATTTTCCACAATATTAATAATAGATTTCCTTTCACGATATGGTCTTGATTTTAATTTTATGGAATGCTTCAGTTCAGGCAAGTTACGACTTGGCACAGCAGTTTTCTTCAAAATGTGCTTAGATTTGTTTAATACTGAAAACCAATATCTTGTATAACGCCAACCAGCTTACTCGCCAAAAATAAACCCAAACCAAACTACTGCTGACTCCTCCGGAAGGTCCAAGATCTTACCTGTCATCCAGGGTCCCGCCGGCTTCAGTGGAGACGGGGGTGGGTTAACAAAAGGTCGAAATTCAAGGCGCCACCCGCTTTAAGAATTACCCTGTCGAGGCGTCCGTCAAAACGGGAAATTCGGAGATAGTAAAAACACAGGGGGGAAGTCAGCGTAACAGCAGGACGAAAGAAAAGTAAGAAAAACGAAACTACAATTTACGTGGTAATGTAAGTAATAAGTTTATTGAATATAGTAAAATTTGCGCAATTCAAAGGAAAAGAAATGTTAAAGGTAGTAATTATTCCGGAAAAATAAATGTGTATAAATGTAGACGAGTACAGACAAAATAAATCGGGCTCGAATAAATGTCGAGTTCCTTAAAGCTAAATAAACGTAACCAGATTACAAAAGTAATCTCAACTACATACGGATGGGTTTCGCACGCGTAACGTTGATGATCATCGCAGTCTAGCGCTAACAATATCTCCACCGTGGTGAGTTTAACACTCAACCACATCCGACAACGATAATATGTATACAAGGTTTAAAATAAAATCTATATAAATATATAAAACAATTACGTAATATCCTGAAGGAAAAAAACACTAAACATGAGCCCCCGATGCCTTAGTTGGCTTCTTTACACAGAAAAAAAAACAAAATGGCTCTACGCTGCCGTTTAGGCGAGCATTCAAAGGTAACTAACGGCAATAACTAGGTAAAAATTTTAAAAACAACAGGCCTGACTCGTTTCGCTGGCGTCCCTGAAGAAACGTGCCGGCTTCCAGCATTGACGGCCCCCCCGATCAGGAATTCGGGTCTGTCTCCAGGCTCGGTGAACTCGCACAAAAGAAAAACGGCAGCAGATGGCGGTGACTAGACCCAGATGGCAGGTTCGAGTTGGACAGCACCAAAGGTCCAATCAGGGAGAAAACATCACCCCTCGAGATTAGGCATCGGTAAAATATGCCTTAAAAGGCTCACAGCTTACAATAATACGGTGGGTAGGTTACCCGTAGGTGGGGAAAACCCAACACACAAAAGAACCCTGTAACGGTTACCAAAGACTTAGAAAACATAAAGAGATAGAAAAAAAAGCTCGTACCTTGCGTCCAAGGGCTCACGGAACTTCACGTTCAAAACACGTGGGCGGTAAAACGTAGGTCGTCAGATGCCCAAATCCGCCTAAGCGATGCGAAACGCAAAAATTTCCTAAACCATCAAAACAATGCGATTCCGCCAGCAACATTCGCAAAATGCCCTTAAATCCGCATACTCAAATGCGTTACTTCCACACCAACAAAAATGGCAATTGCGGACGAACCAAAACGCAGGCCTACACACTCAATGCGCCAGCACGGGAGTGACCAGGAAACCGGAAGATCGTTTCGAACCTTTTCCGATAAATCGACAATTCTAGAAAAATCGATGCCGGAAACGACGTAATTGAAACTCCCCGAAGCAAAACGCTCTAAACATCTCCCTAGACGATACAAAGTACTCGCAGAAAAGATAACTTGAAGAGAAATTTAGGAAAGAGAAGTTGGTAGCCCCGACTCTACCGAACAACCGCCGGTAACAACGTACGCGCTGTCAAAACAGCTGACAGGCGAAGTAAACAAAACAACCGGCGCTCACCAACTCTCCCAGGAAACAGTAGAAAGAAGGGAATAACGAACAACCAAGAGAAAGGCACAGAAAATAAAGCTGAACAAAACACAGGTCGGCAGTATCCCCGTAAAGTAGTAATAAAAAGTCACCCTCAAACTAATCATAACCTCCGCTTCTAGTGACAATACCAAGCGAGCTCGAAACCAACAACATATAACACGTAGGCGACAGTATGTTACACCCAAGGTTACCCGAATAAAAGAAACGTTAAATAGGTACAGTAAGGAAAAATAGATACAGTACGAGCGAGAAGGTAAGAAAACAGCGTAACACTTGGTATTGAATTATTACAAGTTATTATTTGTTTACCAGATGGGTAGAAATCTTCAGGTAAAAAATGTAGAGAACAAACTTTCATAAAAGGAGAAACTTTTTTTCCCATTAACAGTTTTTTTTCCCATGCATTTTTCTATCAATTTTTGTTGAAATCCATTCTTCATGATCCAGTAAACATAACTAGAACCTTTCCTTGGAAATAAATGAAAACTTAATTCTGGACATTTCCAAGCAGTACTGTTACACCCATACACACACCAAAATGTTTTGTCATTCCCCTTTTTAGACATTGTAAAAACTAAGGACCTTTTAAGAAATTTATATAATAAATATACAAATTTTTATTCACCTCGGAAATCGGATAGTATGTACCTAATGTTATATGAAGAGTGAGGTTAAGTTTTTGCTGTTTTGCGAACCTTCATTAAGATTTCGGTAGAGGTCGTATCAGAGCGCAAGAGTCGCGAATAAAGTCATGTTGGAAGAATTTGTGGATTGAGATTGTTAGCGAGTTTGAAGATTTACCGACTGTTGATGAGGAAGTAAACAAAATCATTTACATAGCAAGGCAGTTTAGTGAAGAAGGATTCGTTGATTTGATGGAGGAGGAGGTGCATGAGTGTTTTGAAGAACATGGAGAGGAATTATCAAATAAAGAATTAGAGGAACTTATAACTTCATCGACAGAGGAAGACGAAGATGAAGAAACTGACACACGAGCATCTGAATGATCTTTGTAAAGATTGGGCGAAGTATTTCGGCTTGCACAGGATTTAAAGGAAAATATTGTACATTACTATCCTTGTTGTGCCATCACCATTTCTAAATACACAGTTGAAAATTTTGTGTGAAATTTCACCAAAACTGTGTGCCATTCGGACGATACAAAATTTTGTGTAAAATTTAACACACCCGAATTGTGTATGCATGTCACACAAACTTTGCGTTGTTATTTTAACACGGCAAACTGTGTATACATGTCACACCAACTTTGTGTTATTTCTTTGACGCAATTTTTGTGACTGTTTTACACATTTATGCTTCATAAAAATTTTGTGTGACGCCGACTAATTGCTGTGAGAATTTCACCAAAACTTATGGTCAATATATAATACATATTAATATTTTTCTTAGTTTTTTGGTCAAACAGAACCTATTTTTTTTTTATTATTAGCATATTACGTATCCAAATCGTCCATTTGGGTCTCTCATAAACGGAAACAGATTCACCAGTGCCTTGGCAAATAATCGTTTTATGCGTACTTGCGGACGCCGCCTACCATACCTGTTAAGCATAACGTCGACTGATATATTTACTATTTGTTTCCTTTCCTTAATAGAGTGAGTGGATGCGCTTTCTACTAACGTTGGACTATTTTCTGTATTTGCATCTATTAGCCAATCAGTAATATCAATACTTGAAGCTGATGGTGTCAACGTATCATTGGTCGCGTTCATTCCGCTTTTCTGCTCAGATTCAAGAGCTGTCATTTCTGACATAAACATAACCACAATTCAAAACATAACCTATTCACGATACCTAAACTGTTTAACACTGTTTAAGTTTTAACGCATAAAATAAATGCATCGAAACAGAGATTTGTTGGTATATTTAGCCGCGGATGGCGATGATGTGAATGGAAATCTAATAAATCATGTCGGGGTGGTTGCCGAACAGTTATTAGAACCATTGGGGCCACAAGAAATAGTGGAATACAATTCCCGAATAAAAAGACCAAAAAACGAAGATTTTTATGAACTAACGATACCGCGATTTAACGACGATTTATTCAAAGAACATTTTCGAATCTCACGTGCAAGTTTTGAAGTAATTAGAAGTTGAAAGTTGTATATGTTGTTATTTCTTGTTATATTTTAGTATTTACAAAATATTATCGGAAACAACATTAAATATAGACACGATCAAATTAATTTGGGAAAAAAACTTATGTCAACAATCTGGTTGCTAGCAAAACCTGAAAGTTTCTTGGCAGCGGGTGATCGTTTCGGCATAGCAAAGAGTACAAGCCAAAATATTTAAAGAAATAGTTCGTGTTTTAAGACAAATGATGAATGACTATATACGATTTCCTAGTGCAGAACAACATGCAATATCAGTGCAAGTAAGAGTTATCAGAGATTCTTTATATTCCCATAATTTTTAATTTTTTTATAGACATTTCGTGAGCGATCAAGAGGATTTCCTGGGATCGTAGGAGCAATAGATGGTTGTCACATACCTATAAAGCAACCAGAAGGAAATGCCACGATTTTTACAATCGAAAGGGATTTCATTCCATCATTCTGCAAGGTGTATATACATCAGAAATATGTATAGTATTTATATAAGTTGAATCACTTCAGTGGAGGTACTTGGTGTATCGAAAATTTTGGCACTGTTGTCACACTGTTGAATTACAGAATTTTCCTGTGATGGATGTATTACCATTGAAGCTAAAATATGTTGAAGGTTAACTGTTGGATCATTACAATAGATTTCTTGTAAGGCATCAAAATAATCCCACGTTGTCCGCCTTTCTCCACTTTTATTATTTTTATCTTTAATATTTTTGTAAGTTTTTTTCAAATTTCGCCATTTTCTATCTAAATTCTCTATTGTAAACATAATATCCTTTCTTTAAAAAATCGTTCAAAACAGCGCTCCATATTTCTTTGTTTTTTATTTTTGGATTTCGAAATTGTTCTTTTCTTGCCTCAAAAGACTAGTAACCAGGTGGTTGCTCTTGTCCAATGAAATTCATTCTCTAAAATTTTTAATTTACTCAATATTCTGTTCTAGAAATTATCTGCGTGTACAGTCGCGGCCAAATGTTATAAGCAGGCTAAGGTTTATCGCTAGTTCGTCAATTTTCATCAGATGGAATCAAAATAAAACGCATATTACTATCTAACATAACATTTTATTAAAAAAAATAGTATTTTATACTACCCCCCTCCCCCCCCCCCTTGCCCGGATCACAGCTTTTACCCGTTTGCGCATAGTCGCAACAAGTTTGAAACAAATTTCAGGTGATATGGCTCTCCATTCTTCGAAAATTGTTCGTTTTAGCTCCTGCTTCGATGTCATTCCGTGTTTCCGCACTCTTTCTTTTAAAATGTGCCACAGATTTTCGATGGGCGACAGATCTGGCACTGCGGAGGCCAGTCTAAGAGTTGTACTCCGTTGTCCGCAAACCACGCGATAACTGCACGGGCCTTGTGGCAAGGGGCGTTGTCTTGTTGAAAAAAAAATCTTCTTCCACAGTATTATAAAATTTAACCACCGAGGGTTCTAATACTTCTTCCAACATGTTTATGTATTTTACGTTATTCATACGCCCCTCGCACACGTAGACTTCTCCGACGGCCTGAGATGTCATGCATCCCCAGATCATAATGGATCCTCCGCCGTGCTTCACGATAGGAATTAAACATTCTGGTGAATAAGCCTCTCTTACCCTGCGCCGTACGTATTGACAGCCAGATGGGCTGTACATCTGTAAAATGTACACAAAGCGATGTTAGAATTTTTTTAAATTGTTTAAACATAAAAAACGCACCCACGACCGCCTACTATTATTAACTCTAAACCAATAATATACTTACATCAATAAATCACCTTGGCCCAGTCATCTACGCAGGGCCGTTCCTAGGGTATCTGCCGCCCGTGTGCGATAATAATTTTGCCGCCCTTCCCCTTGTTTTATCGGTAACTAAATCTTTTTGGAAATATTTTTCTCTAAATGAAATAATGAATTGTAAAAAATATTTATTTTATTAATTTTACATAATAATTATTATTACAGTGTAATATACAAGAATAAAATAAATATACGTTACGTAATACACATACACACATGCTTTATTAATATATCAGATACTTTACGTATACTTTGTTAATACACATGCTTTATTAATATTTATCTATTAATATGATTGTGGTAACCTTAGGGGTTAAATAAACTTTGCTTTCCTTGCCTTCTTTAATGCAAAATCTTTGATAATATCTGATATATTTATACCTTCCGAAAAGTCCTTTTCGATACTAATACTTAAATCTGAAAGTCTTTCTTGTCCCATTGTGGCTCTCAAATAATTTTTTATTATCTTGAGTTTTGAAAAACTTCTCTCCCCGCTAGCCACTGTCACAGGTAATGTTAAGAAAATGCGTATGGCAATCACTAAATTTGGAAAGAGATAAATGAGGTTATTTTTGAATAGGTATTGAATCACACTTAAGGCATTCTTTTCATTAGAAATATAGAGTGCAACGTTGTCAATTTCATCACACAAATCTTCAGCTACAATATCTTTTTCATTTTTAGAGGGATCATGTAACATACTTTCTAGTGATTTACATTTTGCAGACCTATCTGATTTATCTGTTTTTAAAAAATTATTTAGGTCGTTGAGAAAATCGAAAACAGTATTATGTTCTTTTATTTGTTCAAATCTTTCTACTAGTTTTATTAAGGCAGTATCCAGTATCGTAAAATAAAAATTAATTTTAAATTGGTCCCTTGGATTTTTTGGAGCCTCATCTACACATTCATAGTCAAATAAACGTTTTTTATTCGGGGTCTAACAATATTAGGAGGAGGAAATGAAGGATCGCAATCGATATCTTCGGCAATATATTTAGCTTCTTCTAAAATGTCATTAAAACTTTGTCAGATCTAATATCATTTAAATAACTTTTGGTTTGTTCTAACATAAAAATAATCTGCGGTAGTATAAGCATCAGATTGCGCATAGCTTTTACTTACGATATTAATTTTTGTTAGAACATTATACCACGTAATTATGGAGCAAATAAATTTATACGACTTTATTTTTAATATTAATGAATTTGCCATATTTCTAGTTTCAGAGTCTCTAGTATTATCAGAAGAGAGGGTATATAAAGCATCATATATTTTTGGGAGATTGTATCTAAGAACTTTTAGAGCATCTACTCTACTCTCCCATCTAGTATCTGACAGAGGTTTTAGTGTTAAAGTTGGGATTTCGTTTTTTAAAACCTGCCAACGTTTAGTCGATGCGGAAAAGAAAACGTAAAGTTCCTGTACTATAACAAAAAAACTTGTAATTTCTAAAGACGCCTTTGCAGCGTCATTAATAACTAAATTTAAACTATGGGCTGCACAAGGTACATAAAAAGCTCTAGGGTTTAAGTCAAGAACTTTTTTCTGTAAACCATTATTGCGACCCTTCATATTCGCACTATTATCATAACCCTGTCCCCTTAAATCCCCTAAAGGAATGTTGTTAGTCTCCAAGAAATCTAGTAAAACATTAGTTAAACCCTGCCCTGTCGAATCTGATATTGAAATAAATCCCAGAAAGTGCTCCCTAATTTCTATTTGCTTTGATTCATTATTTAACAGAAGAAATCTTACTATCACAGTAAGTTGGTCTTGGTGACTAAGATCAGGGGTGGAATCTAAAATAATAGAGTAATATTTACTAACTTTTAACAATGATATTATTTCATGCCTTATTTTTTGTCCTAAAAGAGAAATCAGTTCGTTTTGAATATGCGCACCTAAATAATGAGCATATTTGATGGATTCCTGTTAATCTAGTGATGTGGTCGAGATTGTGTCATTAAACTTTGCAATTGTTTCTATTAATTTTAAAAATTTCCATTTGTTGATCGTATAACTTACTATTTTTACCTCTAAACTCAAATTTTGACAAGCTAAGGAATTAACGGTATAAATTATAATTTTAACACTGAAACCCATCTATCTTTTTCCATATTTATCAATTGCTCATTTAGTGAATCGGTAGTTGTTTTAGAAGAAACTGCTTTATTTAAATCGATCCAAGATTTTGTATTAAAAATGTGACTTTGAGATTTTTCATGTCGTTCTGTAACCTGAGATAAATGTCTCCAATCGTTATATCCCTCAACAAAGGCACTAGAAAAGGTTTTAAATATTTTGCAAGGAAAACAAAATACACAATCTTTTAATCTTGAATACACCAGCCAAACTCTTGGAATTATTTCCCCATTACTTAATTTTCTTTTATAATAAAAATCTTTATTTAAAGGAAAATTTACATCCGCTTCTGTAAGTTGGGTAGGACCTAACTCTACTAAAGTTAATTTAATTTTATCTGATAATACAGAAGGCCAACAGCTGGGATCCTTATAGGCATCATCTCTATAAGAAACTTGACAAATATTGTCGAAACTTACTTCTTTCAGCCAACCCCGATCTTCCGAGTCCTCTTTAGTCCCGGTTTCACTGGTTTCAAGATTTGGTTCTTCAATTAAAACATCTTCCATTTGAGTTATGTTTGACGGATATGATTGTTCTCCTGTGATCTACGCTATCATTGACGTTTACAATTTCGGTCTTTGTCACATTTGCATCTCGGGAACTTGATGGCGCATCTGAGATTAAAAAAGATTCAAGAGAACTACAAGCCTCTTTTATTAATTCCTCTTTTTCCAGTTTTCTCTTTCTGTATTGTGCCCCAGAAAGCATATTATATCGCTGATGCGTGGGTGTTCTATGTTGTCTATGTAACTACTTTTCGTATTTCTAATAGCAAAAAAATCCTGTTCAGTGATCAGTGAACAGTGTTCACCAATTTTTGATATGTATTAAAACCGTTAACATTATAAAAATATTTCAATAAAACGAATATATACCCTGTATCTCACGAAATAATAAATTTAGAGAAAATCGTATTAAAGGTTTTTATCTAGTTCACACACATTAAAAATATGCTATAAATTGAATCAATCGATACGAGGTGCATCATTTGAAAAACAATACATTATAAAACAATATCAAAACAATATTTAAAAGCTTTATTTAAATTTTTAAGTGCAAAAGAAAATATTTTAAAGTGTACCTACCTTTATTATTTTTCATTGACCAGCAATCACAAAATCAAGCACAAAAATTACGACCAAAAATCGTGTTTGAAATAAGAGGTAACACAATTTAAAATAAACGTAAATTGCGTGGGTTGTATTTATAAGCTCTGACAATGAACAAGTAATTTCCTGCTAAATAGTGCAGAGCAGAGCGACAGATCGTTGGCCGATGATGGGTTCGGGTGGGGTGATGGTGATTTTTTAAACGTGTTAAGACAAGAATGGTAAAATGATATTGTTGTATAAGTAAATTCACCGACGTTGGCGATAACTTTTTAGAATAAGGGATAATATTTTGTTGAAAAAATGAGGCAATGAGTTATTTCTTAATTTTCGCGTTAAATAGAAGCTGAATCCTCGAATATTTGCAAGAGGTTCTGAGAACAACATTTTGTCGAAGAAAGTGACATAAATAAATTCAATAGCAATTTGCAATCATCAGAAAAATTATTACAATTAGAAATGCCACCATTTTTTTGCGTTTTTAAAATTAATGTTTATTTGTTTAAATTCAGTTAATTGTAAAATATATTTTTATATCTAAGTAATTACGAAATATAATTTATTCTTTTCAATATCAATTATTTTACTTTTGACATTTTCTTTATTTAACAAGGCGGCTATCGCCGCCCTCTTGACTTGCCGCCCGGGTGCCCCGCACCCCTAGCACCCCCGGGTCGGAGCGCCCCTGCATCTACGGTCCAATTTCGATATTTTTTTGCCCACACAAGGCGCTGTTTGCGGTGTTTCTCTGTCAGCAACGGCTTTCGCCGCGGTTTCCGGGCCGGTAAATTTGCAGCCGCTAGCTGTCTTCGAACCGTTCTCACTGAAACTACTGCGTTAAGTTGTCTGCGGAGTTCGCTAGAAATTCCTAACGCCCTTTGGCGCCTATCGCGAAGAGCCGTGCGTTCTATTAAACGATCTTCACGGGCAGTAGTAACACGTTTTGTACCGCTTTTCGGTAGATTTCTGTATGTGCCATTTTCTTGAAACCGTTTTATAGTGTTTTGCACGGCACTACGAGAACATTTAATTGTCTTCGCAATTTTCACTTGCGACACTCCTTGCCGATACAAAAAAATAATCTGGCCTCTAAGGCCTCAGGAATTTGAGGTCTTTTTGGCATAATATCGATGCTCGATCTATACAATTGCACAAACAACAGAATTACAACCAATAAACAACAGAAAACAACAACGCTACACTTTATGCCTCTTTGCGCGACTGCAGCTAACTGACGGAAATTCTCAAATTGTTGTATTCGTCCTTAATTGCAAATTTCTTGGAAAAACCAATTTAAACTTCTATATTATGACGTAATATACAAATCCTTAATACCGATTTCTGAGAAAATATTAATACTTTTCGTTTATGCCTGCTTTACTAGGGTGCCTATAACATTTGGCCGCGACTGTATGTGGTAATTACCTGAGGCTGGTATTACGACTGGGTTTAATCCAACCTGTGATTAAACTTCATTTAAAGAAATGTAAATAATGTCTGAATCTAAAAGAAGTAAAACATATTCCAAAATGTTTGGATGAAAGCCACCTTTGTTATTTACTTCCCTAATCAGGCGATTTTTGACTAAGAGCTTGCTCCACGCATTCAGCAAGCAGAGTGGCCTGTACGAACTTGCTTGCTCCATGGATTTTTCTTTATTTATTTATTTATTATCTTTATTATTGTTCAAATAGTTGGTGAAGAAATAGTAAAAAAACAAGGACAGACCAATTTTAAAAACTATTGCAAATAGTCTCCGAAATTCAAATAACATGACATTAATACTACGCTAAAAGTTCAGGGGTCTGCGCAGATACCGTCACCTTCACAATGTCTATAACATACCAGTTGGAAAATTTAAATAAACTGTCTTCAATATGACAGCGTTCAAACAAAAGATTGAAAATCCCAGGAGGGACAATATATTTAAAATTAAACTTCTATAAACTACTACAATGAATTAACGACTAAGGTCGTAGCCATGACTCCAGGTCAAATCATGCACTACTACAGCTGATTTCAAAACTCCGGCAAAATGCCGTTATGACGCTGATATCTATTTAAATATGACAGAAAATTACTAACTTCGATTGTGTTCCGTTAATTGGGCACGAATACCCAAAATATAAATCTGACCTGGTTTATCGCTGGCAAATTTTGACGGTAGAATGGTTCAGCGGACTCCCCGCAACGATATTGTGGCTAATCTGCCCGTGGCCTCGCCGGCTACTTCCGCAGACTTCCACGAAGGGGTTACAGTGAAGGCGGTCTAACTTCGTCCTTCCGAAGGTACGATGGGATCTCCGAGACAGATTTACAGTTCACGAAACCAAGGTCACATGTATGCTCCAAGTAAATTCCAGAACGTTTTCCCAAGGTCAGTAACGAACTTAATCCATGAAGTGTAAATAAGACGAACACCAAGGAAAGACAAAAACAAGGAAAGAAAAAAAAAACCCTGAAGTAAAACGCACAGCGCTAGGTACAACTACGCAAAAGTATTACAAAAAAAAAAACGCCTACCTCACGTGTAAATGAGGGTTTCTCAATTGAAGGGTATGTATTCAAACAGCCGAAGTCCCAAATCCTGGATACCCAGAAACGGTTGTACCCAAAACTTAATCAGGAAACACGACAACCGTACGACTCTGGTACACGACAAATCCTAATACTTAAGTAAAATATCAACACTTGACAGCACACTCGTGATACCAGTCTGGTCTCTCTGAAGTACACGCCAATCAAGGAAACGGCAACCGCATCTCGAAACTTCCACCGCGTCACGAATATATGAACGTAAAAAAAAACTAACTAAGGACTGTTCTATTTGAACAGCAAGAACGAAAATGGAATAACTAAAGTACAAAGGGACATCAAAAGCGTCAGAACTCCAACCTAGGGCTGTCACAGCTAAAACACCAATTAACAAAATAAAACTGAACGAGAAATTCGCAAGTGAAAATTATGACTGTGTGCAAACCGAACGCACCTAAACAGCTGAGATGCACGTGAACGAGCGATGCGTTGCAATCGAACATACCAAAACAGTCAATACAGGTTCGCTCAAAAATTAAAGGACAAAAGAAAGATACGTGGAGTACACACAACGCGTAACATTCTCTTAACGCCATGTCCAAGTATATCGAAGGCAATGTATCTATGCTCCATCAGTGTATCGGTCTCTAAGACTTGCCAATTGGCAATTGTGGATGCCATCCGGCTTGTGGACATCGTGACGTCAATATAAGACTCAGTTGTTCCCCTTACAAAATTGGGCTGCCGCCTGGTTATGGACGACCATATTTTCAGAGGAGATCCGATCGTTCCAGTAATCTCCTTTTCCGTCAGTGACTGGCGACCCCCAAAGTGCCGATTTCGCACTTATATCTCCCATCAAAATGGTTTCCGCCTTCCTTACTTTTCTCATTATATTGTCACCTTCGTTTTCGTAGTCCGCAACTGCTATATTTGGGGACAGATAGCAACATATTATAGCAAAACAGTTATAGTATAGTATAGATAAACAGTACAACTTAAACGCAAGATTAAAATGGATATATTAGTTGAAGTCAGATATAACAATAATTCTATCATGACAAAATTAGTGCAATATACAAATGAAATACTTCTAGTACCAATTGCAATACAAAACACAATAGTGTTCAGATTAAGTGAGCGCACTATTATTGGAGGATGCACTGCGACGAATAATACTAAAATTGCTATAAATCTTCGTAATATTGGAGATGTTACATTCATATTTCAAGACAGCCACACAAGGGATACAGCACTTACGAAATTGCTGCAAATATTTGGTGATCACACAAGCAGCGACTCCGGAGCATCAGTATAATTTAACATATAATAAATAATAAATATCGTTAATGTAATACATTATTATTAAAAATGATTACAAAATCCTTGAAATTTAGGATGAGATGTTCGTCGTGTACCTCATGCTTGATCACGTTAATACTCCTAGCAAGGCATAATACAGCCACGCTTTCCTTCATGTCAGTTATCCATGTGCTACTACTAACTCGTTTCTTATTTGGCTCCCCCACCACTAGGATGTCCACACCCATTTGTTTCGCAGTCGCAAAGGCCATATCCTGTACTGCGTAGGCCCTCCCAACGTTGATTTGCAAGATCTTAATTATCATTATTTGGTGTTTTAGTTGGTCCCGAACACGTTGTGTTCTCAGATCCACTGATTTTCATTGATTAATTTCCGATAGAATGGGCATCTACTGCGGTCGGCTCTGTGGCTCTCCTTCTTACATGTCAGGCAGAATGCGGCGTTAGTACAATCCTTCGCTTTGTGGCCCTTACCCCGGCACTTCAAATAAGTATTTGTCCTGTCAGTGCCCTTACAATCCTTTGTATGGTGTCCAAAGTACAGACATCTATAGCTCCTGGAGATGACGACTTGAGCTCTAACTTTACATGGGGCCCAGCCCACTCTAAGAGTTCCCACTTTCAGTAACATCCTGATCCGCTAAGTTCCTGACATTATTTTTGATAGCGTTCATCACCTCCTCGGCCTGTACATCGTCATCTATATCTGTGATGAAAATTGTGTCATTAGAGTTCTTGACGGTCTCCTGCACATCTTTGTTCTTGTTGATAATCTCCTGTTTGAAGACCTTAGTCTTTTCTTTCCCGCCATGCACTTCAAGCATGACGTCTCCTTTGCTAGTTCTCTTAATGGCTTTGACCTTGGCCCCAATTTTGTCGATATTTCCATTACTCTTGATAGTGCGGAGGATGTCAGCGTATTGCGTGCCGTCGGATTTAAAGATCTTCTCCGGGAGAGGGTTTGTCTCGACTCTGGTTCTTGTTGGCTTGTTCCACGCATTAGCTGTAATCGCTAGCTTCCTTGCTATGCCATTGAAGGCATACTCCGAGCACTTTCTGAAATATCCCGGTTCAAGATTACCCACTACTGCAAGCCTCAAGTTCTCCGTTCCGTGTGACGATATTTCGCTTCTATTACATATATATTATTATTATATCTCATTGAATAATTTGTGAGCTTAATTCTGGAGAGTTTATGTCAGAATCATATAATTTAAGGATCACTTTGCAAAACTTCACCATTTCTCGTAAGTGTCGACCTTTACCAGGAAAAAAAAGGTTCGCCTCTACTAAAGTTGATTTTTGGCATACCAGTAAATGCAAAATTGGGTAATAAAGATAATTTGGGATGGTATTTGTATTTCATAGTATCGTTCTCAGAGAAATTATTATTAATTACAATTCCGTGTATTCAGTAGAAGCCATATCTACTACCAACAGCAGCATACGCTTTATACACATAACAATGTATGTAACTAGTAGAAAGCAGAAGTAATTAATATTCGTAGGAATTTTGTATACACATTTTCAGTATGTTTTGGCATTACAAACAAATATCTTTGTGACTGTCTTCTTTCAAGCTAACGATGTGGCAGGGCGTATTTTTTAATTCATTGATAGATATCAGCATATACCAGCTGTATGGGTTGTAGTTAATTAAAACTGGTATTTTAGTTACGTAACGTTTCGGCTGTATTTATCAGCCTTCTTCAGACGTTATTAACTAAGTTGGTGTTAAACGATGTATAAAAAGCTTTAGTGGTAGCATTGCTGTATATGTCAAAAAGATATAAACATATTAAAATCTTAAGTATCGGACAATCACATTTAAAATTTGTATTACATATTAAAAGATGTACTGCTTTGTTTGAGGTCTCAAACATGACTTTTTTTTATCACTATGAATATAAACACGTTCAGGAAATGCAGTAATCAAAAAATTATGCTGGGCATCTGCCGTCCCAAATCTAAAAACAATGTGTGGATCTGTGGATATACACACTTTAATCTTAAACTTAATTCATTTTCTTGGTATTAGTGACGGGAATAAAATGTCTTCAAAATAAAAATACTTTTTTTTACGTTTCGTTTAATGAAGTACCTGCGCGCGTAGTAGAAATCCTAGCCGCGCTTCTAGTGTATATTTCGCAGGAGTCACTGCTCACAACGTGCGGCCATATAGGAGTGTAGAGCCCCGCTTTGCAACAAGCCAACACGTTGAAATGCGCATGCGCACACCGGTAGAAGTTGACTCAGAAGTCGTTGACCGTGGAGTGAACATGGAGCGGTCGCTTCATCGTCAGATGATGAGCTGTTATTGGAGTCAACATTTTTAAATTACAAGTGTAAAAAATTTGTTAAACGCCAATTTCGAACCCATCCACTAAATAAAAGTAGGCGTGAATATGGAGAATTTCATCATTTGAAAACATCAAAAAGATTTTTTTGAGTACATGAGGATGGACATGACAACATTCGATTATATAATTCAAAAACTGGAACCTTATTTGATAAAGTCATGGAGAAATTGCCACGGATTACCAATTGAAGTAGAAGAACAAGTGATGGTTACTTTAAGGTGGTTATTGACCACATAGAATATATGAAACTATGATAATTACTATAATGCTTTAAGTATTAAGTTACTTAAATAGACCTTCGACTTTTTTTTAGTATTATACTTACGTTACGAATGCAGTTAAAAAATGGGTAGGAATAAAAAACAAAAAAAAAGATTTTGTTTATAATTATTTAATGTCATTATAATTTTTCTTTTATAACTTGACAAAGGTTTGTAAATAAACCGAAACGTCGTTACATTAGTTGTTGTTTTTCTCTTCAACGGACCTGAAAACCAAGACAATTCAGGAATAAGATATTATACAGGTCAAGAAAAGAAGATTTTATAAAAAACCAAGTGTGTTTAAATAAAGGAAAAGATTTATTAAAATTTATTTTGTGCCATTTCTTGCAATAATTGCATTGTTTTTATGCGAAATGTTAAATTGTCATTTCGGAGAGAGTGCCCTCATAAAAGGCAGTAGACTTTCCAAAAATGACACATTATCGTCTTTCGGAGCTTTTTGAGATTCACGCACTTCTAATTTCCTTTTAAAAATTTCAATTTTCTCTCATTCGGCTTCCAGAAATTGTTCTTGTAAATCATTTCCTTTATGTTTCTTTCGTTCTATTGCATTGCTTGAAGGCAGGTGTTGGTGTTCTGGATTTCGTCTCTACTGTATTGCTCGTAGACGGACTGGAAACATCATGTAAATCGAAGGTTTCATCACCAGATTTCCTATCTTCCTGAGAGTTTACTGCTTCCTCAGAATTCTGAGTTAATTCTAAATTTCCGGTGGACTCTCTGGGTCGGAACTGGTCTTTTAAAAACTTCATCGCGCTGAAATACTTCCAAACAATCACAAATTTCTCTCCACCCGCGTCTCCTGATCGAGTTGGAGGAATGGATGCGAGCTTTTTGCGATAAGTTTCTCGCAGTGTCTTCCATTTGCTTTCCGCTACGTTAACTAAAAGAAAATCTACTGTAATTATTACACGCATAAACTTCTGATGTTTTATTAATTTCCTAATTTTTAAAAATTATCTTTCTAGATATTTGTCAACGGCACATCATTCCGCGGTTTAGCATTTTCCTTTCGGATGGGAAAAACTACAGTTGGCGAAATTGTTAAAAGGGTTATCAATAAAATTTGGGTTGTTTTGTGCCCCATACATATAAAAATTCCATCCACAGAGGATTATAAAAGGATAGCAGAAGAATTTTATCGACTCTGGAATTTTCCCAATTGTATTGGAGCAGTGGACCGAAAGCATGTTCGCATTAAATGTCTTACACACACCGGGTCGGCATTTTACAATTATAAACATTTTTTTTTCCATCGTACTACAGGGCACAGTTGATGCCAATTATAAATTTATTAATATGGATGTGGGGGGTTACGGTAGACAGAGCGACGGGGGTACATTTCGAGCATCCGCACTCTATAAAAGATTGATTGATAAAACATTGGCAATCCCAGAAGACAACAAGTTACCAGGATCTGATCTTGTTGCACCATACGTGTTTATAGGAGACGAAGCGTACCCTCTACAACAAAATGTATTAAAACCATACAATAAACAATAATTAGATGCTGACAAAGAACATTTCAGCAAACGTCTATCAAGAGCGCGTAGAACTGTAGAATTAGCGTTTGGATTATTAACAGCAAGTGGAGAATTCTATCGAAACCAATAGAAACAAATCCAGAAACTGCGGACGCTAGTAAAGGCAATTTTGTATTGCATAATGTTATTATTGATAAAGAAGGTATCCACCATAACCTCACACATTTAAAATTATATCCTACAAGACACGTAGAACGTACCATGTGAAGACGACAGCAGGCTACCGCTGGAAAATGGACTCGGGATATTTTTAAAATTTATCTTTGCAATAATCCGATAAATATTTAATCATTAAAGTTAAAAAATAAACGTTCATGCTTTTTAATACTAGTTCCTTTACAATATTTTAAGACAACCTCTGAAGTCAATGAATAAGTACTAGAAAATTAAATATTAAGTACCGGAAAACGGCAATTCTTAACTTTTTTTAACTTACCTACATTCCGAAGCTACCTTTTGCCATAATTTATTTAAAACAGCATTATTGTGGTGCTGCGAGTGGGTTTTGTCCCACAATTGAGGCCTTTGAAATACAGCTGAAATTATGGCTTCCTCACTGCACATTGTTGCACTTCGCTGTCAAAGTGTAATATACAATAGATGCACGCCAAACATACAGAAACTAATGTAAACAACCGGCGCGCGCAGTTATTGCGATGGTGCGGTACTCTATTCTAAGTGCGAACGCAATGGTTTCTGCAAGCGGCGTTGCAGAGGTAGACAACTCAATGTGGCCGCACCCATAACAACACGTTCATCTTTTCTGTTGCGAGGAGCGCAGCTAGACTTTCTACTATGCGCGCAGCTCCTATATGGCAACGCACTAAGACTTGCCAATTGGCAATTCTGGATGCCATCCGGCTTGTGGACATCGTGACGTCAATATAAGACTCAGTTGTTCCCCTTACAAAAGTTGGGCTGCCGCCCTGGTTATGGACGACCATATTTTCAGAGGAGATCCGATCGTTCCAGTAATCTCCTTTTTCGTCAGTGACTGGCGATCCCCAAAGTGCCGATTTCGCATTTATATCTCCCATCAAAATGGTTTTTCTATTTTGCGTTCATAAAAACGCAATTGTAACACGCTTTTGCGTATCGAAAAGTGCTTCATTGTGATACGCCTTTTTTCATTTCTGTAGGTTGGCTGTATTGAATACATTATGACAGAAAGCAAAATTGACGTTTAATGCATTTAAATTGTAAATACTTTAATCAAAAATTCTATACAAATTTAGTTTACATTGTTATTGTTATGAAACGTGGAATTACTGTATATATTTACACTGACGGAACAAGTATCTTGAGCATGTATTGTTATGCCAGGCAAATTATTCGTAACAAAGTTTTGCTGAGTTATGTTATTGGCTTTAATGGTAGACTCTTGTGATTGAGAATCATTCGATGATATAACTCTAGAATGACCAGATGTACTTGGCCCTGATAAGTTGTGCGCTACAGCCACTTTACTTTTCATAGATGTTCGATGTAACCTCAGCTACCGCAGATGACTTCCATCCACCATGACGTTTTATAGTCAGCAAATCACTGCCTGCGTCTGCTAAGTGTGTAGCACTAGAACGTCTGAAGCAATGTCCAGTATAAGCTCTGAATTGGGCAATTTTAGAAAATCAGCTATTAATTTAGGCATTTTGCCAATCGTATTAATTCCAATCGGCACGATATACAATAACCATTGCGATATGTAAGGAAGAATCTTGAATGATAATATTTTTTGGTCGCAGGGCGACATATTTCTTAATTAAAGTAATCCATCTTTCATCCGTAATTGCAAAAAGTCTTACGATATTATTTTTTGTTTTAGGTACTGTCACCAAAAAATATCACTCTTAAATTCTAAATCATGTATGGACATATTTGTTAATTCATCTCGTCTACAGGCACCGTGTAACCCATTATTAAAACGATCTTAAATTAAATCCATTACATAAAAAATTACATTTTGCAAATAATATCGTACCTTTATTGCTAAATACAATGCGTCAGAACCTTCTCTATAAATTTATTAATATCTTCAATGCATAAAATTTTAGATTTCTTAGCCTAGTATCCCTCAGAGAATCGTTTTAAATAGGCTTGTAATTTAATATATTTTGATATGTCTGTATTTTTATAAATGGAAAAGCAAGAACGAAGCATGGAATACATAGACCATAAGGTAGAAAGATTTCTTATTTTTACCTTGTAATTCAAATATGCCAATAAAATGTTTTCAGATATTGTGTTGACATTATTCTGTACAGCCCATAGTTCAAATTGATGGTAGCATTTTTCATATACTGCTTTTGATTTTTTCGGTAATAAATTTATGACGGCGTTATCCGCAATTTTCACGCAGTTGTGGGGCGTACAAGATAACTTGTCTCAGTATCACTCATTTTTACAGTTTACAGAGACTATATTATGAAATATATTGTTTAAACAATTTAAATAGCCGAATTTGAATTTTGTTCGTCAAATGTCAATCGTATGTCAATGTGACCAACTTCATATAAAATAAAACTCAACATTTTTAATGAGATTTTTATTAAGTATTTATTATCAATTTATAATGCAAAATAGAAAAAATAGTATAAAGGACTCGTTTCATAAGGCTTTTTATCGCACTCGTTCATTAGAAAACTCGCCTGCGGCTCGTTTTCTAAACTTGAACTCGTGCGACAAAATCATGCCTTATGAAACTCGTACTTTAATATACTATTCCGCCTTCCTTACTTTTCTTATTATATTGTCACCTTTGTTTTCGTAGTCCGCAACTGCTATATTTGGGGACAGATAGCAACATATTATAGCAAAACAGTTATAGTATGGATAAACAGTTCCAACTTAAACGCAAGATTAAAATGGATATATTAGTTGAAATCAGATATAACAATAATTCTATCATGACAAAATTAGTGCAATATACAAATGAAATACTTTTAGTACCAATTGCAATACAAAACACAATAGTGTTCAGATTAAATGAGCGCACTATTATTGGAGGATGCACTGCGACGAATAGTACTAAAATTGCTATAAATGTTCGTAATATTGGAGATGTTACATTAATATTTCAAGACAGCCATACAAGGGATACTTACGAAATTGCTGCAAATATTTGGTGATCACACAAGCAGCGACTGTGGAGCATCAGTATAATTTAACATATAATAAATAATAAATATCGTTAATGTAATACATTATTATTAAAAATGATTACAAAATCCTTGAAATTTAGAATGAGATGTCCGTCGTGTACCTCATGCTTGATCACGTTAATACTCCTAGTAAGACATAATACAGCCACGCTTTCCCTCATGTCAGTTATCCATGTGCTACTACTAACTCGTTTCTTATTTGGCTCCCCCACCACTAGGATGTCCACACCCATTTGCTTCGCAGTCGCAAAGGCCATGTCCTGTACTGGGTAGGCCCTCCCGACGTTGATTTGCAAGATTTTAATTATCATTATTTGGTGTTTTAGTTGGTCCCGAACACGGTCCTCTCCAGTTGTGTTCTCAGATCCACTGATTTTTTTATTGATTAGTTTCCGATAGAATGGGCCTCTACTGCGGTCGGCTCTGTGGCTCTCCTTCTTACATGTCAGACAGAATGCGGCGTTAGTACAATCCTTCGCTTTGTGACCCTCACCCCCGCACTTCAAACAAGTATTTGTCCTGTCAGTGCCCTTACAATCCTTTGTATGGTGCCCAAAGTCCAGATATCTATAGCACCTGGAGATGACGACTTGAGCTCTAACTTTACATGGGGCCCAGCCCAGTTTAAGAGTTCCCACTTTCAGGAGGCCTCTTGCTGCTCCCTGCTTGATGGACACCGTTGCCGTCTGCCCACCAAATCGGTTTGGTTTTAGAGACACTATCTTAACATCCTGATCCGCTAAGTTCCTGACATTATTTTTGATAGCGTTCATCACCTTCTCGGCCTATACATCGCTATCTATATCTGTGATGTAAATTGCGTCATTAGAGTTCTTGACGGTCACCTGCATATCTTTGTTCTTGTTGAGAATCTCCTGTTTAAAGGCCTCAGTCTTTTCTTTCCTTTTCCAGTTCTAGTTTGCTAGTTCTCTTAATGGCTTTGACCTTGACCCCAACTTCGTCGATATTTCCGTTACTCTTGATAGTACGGAGGATGTCAGCGTATTGCTTGCCATCGGATTTAATAAAGATGTTCTCAGGGAGAGGGTTTGTCTTGACTCTGGTTCTTGTTGGCTTGTTCCGCGCATTAGCTATAATCGCTAGCTTCCTTCCTATGCCATAGAAGGCATGCTCAAGATTACCCACTACTGTAAGCCTAAAGTTCTCCGTTCCCTGTGATGACATTTCGCTTCTATTATATATATTGTTACTATATCTCGTTGAATAATGTTTGAACTTAATTCTGGAGAGTTCATGTCAGAATCATATAATTTAAGGATCACTTTGCAAAACTTCACCATTTCTCCTAAGTATCGACCTTTACCAGGAGAAAAAGGTTCGCCTCTACTAAAGTTGATTTTTGGCATACCAGTAAATGCAAAATTGGGTAATAAAGATAATTTGGGATGGTATTTAAATTTCATAGTATCGTTCTCAGAGAAATTTATTATTATATATTACAATTAATTACAATTCCGTGTATACAGTAGAAGCCATATCTACTACCAACAGCAGCATACGCTTTATACACATGACGATGTATGTAACTGTTCGTATTCGAGATGGCGCGTACGGTAGAAGTAGAAAGCAGAAGTAATTAATATTCGTAGGAATTTTGTATACACATTTTCAGTATGTTTTGGCATTACAAACAAATATCTTTGTGACTGTCTTCTTTCAAGCTAACGATGTGGTAGGGCGTATTTTTAATTAATTCATTGATAGATATCAGCATATATCAGCTGTATGGGTTGTAGTTAATTAAAACTGGTATTTTAGTTACGTAACGTTTCGGCTGTATTTATCAGCCTTCTTCAGGCGTTATTAACTAAGTTGGTGTTAAATGATGTATAAAAAGCTTTACTGGTAGCATTACTGTATATGTCAAAAAGATATGAACATATTAAAATCTTAAGTATCGGACAATCACATTTAAAATTTGTATTACATATTAAAAGATGTACTGCTTTGCTTGAGGTCTCAAACATGACTTTTTTTATCACCATGAATATAAACACGTTCAGGAAGTACAGTAATCAAAAAATTATGCTGGGCATCTGCCGTCCCAAATCTAAGAACAATGTGTGAATCTGTGGATATACACACTTTAATCTTAAACTTAATTCATTTTCTTGGTATTAGTGACGGGAATAAAATGTTTTCAAAATAAAAATACTTTTTTTTTTTACGTTTCGTTTAATGAAGTACCTCATATTTTCGAACAGTTTCAATTATCTTGAAGGCGGGGCCACTGCGCGCGAAGCGAGGCTAAGCTCAGCGAAACTAATTTCCTTGAAAATTAGCTCCCATGTAATTTTACGCGGACGCGGCAACTAAAACTAAGCGAAGCGATGTTAGGCTAGCGAAGATATAAAACATAATTTATTTTCGCTTGGTTTAGCTCTGTTCTGATTCGAGCGAATTCAGCGCTGGTGCAGTTTAGTTTCAAATGCGCACTTGTCGCTACTTGTCTCGTCAAAATTACATGCTGGGAAAGAAACAATGGTTGCAAAATTTGTGCAAACCCAAGAAAAAGTAATTGAGACTGTTGGGGAATATGAGGTGCTTCATAACTTTGCTTTTTAATATTTTCAGAGATCATTTCGTATAATTCAAAGAACTGAACACGTGCATTCTAAAGTAATTTCTAAATTTATCTTCATTCACTTCATTAATTAATCTGGAAATTCCCCGAATGCTTCCCGTCTTTTCATGTATCCCCTCATCCAGTACTTCCTTTTTTAGCTTCTGTACATAATAGCAACTGTTCATCTTCGAACGCATCACTAGACTCCGATTCAGAAATTAATTCCATTAACACCGATTTAAGTAATTGACTCATGTTATGAACCTATCCAAGACTGCGACCTACGTCTTTCTTCTGCTTTTCCAATCTAAAATATAAATCGCGCACACATCGCTTTTAATGGCCGCGGTCCATTCGTTTCGTCTACCTTAGTTTCTCTTAGTTTCGTTTGTCTTAGCGTCGCTTCGCGCGCAGTGGCCCCGAGCCTTAATGCAATTCACTAAGATCGTTTTATATATATAACCCAGTAAACATTCTTGTGTTTCAGAAAAGTTTCTGAAACAAACTTTTTAGATATCTGCAACTGCGTCGTTCAAACTGCTTGCTAATGTTCGCCTCATTTTATGTTTCGTTGGTAACATACCGATTGAAACGTATCTGTTGGCACGTTTCTGATACAAGACATTTGCGCCAACAAGTTGATCTTGAATAAATTATCATTGACACGAATACATGACTCCACTGTATTAAAAATGAAATGGTACATTTTAAGGGTCAATTAAAATGAATCGAAGATTAACCTGTCGATGTAAACGAGTCTCCTAAAATAAAACATTTACATCTGAAAAAGGGGTCGTATTATTTTCTCTTGTTTTAAAAATTATTTAACCTTTGTTAACTAAATAACTGTTCGGACTTAATCAATGTCTTAATAAACATTTTAAATAATGGTTTATTATTTTCTTAATTTAAGTAATGTTTAACAAAATAATCGCTTAGAATCAGAAAAATTAAACGCGCCAACATAGCAATTATGCATGACTTTCTACACGTCTATTAGTCTATTGTCATTTATTTACGTCAAATGACAGGTATGCCAGATATTGACGGATTTGAGATTTAATTTGTGCTTTCGTTTTATGTGTTTGTACCGAATTGTGAATTTGAAATTTACATTAATTATGCAGTAAGTAATAATTAACACTTAAATATTAAGATGAGTAATAATAATACCATGAAATAAAACCACCTCTAGAAAAAGTAAAAGGGAGAGAGCAAAGAACTTTTCAAAAGATGAAAAAGCATTACTTGTAGAGTTTGTTCGTGAAAATAAATTAATATTAGAATCGAAAAATTCGGAGCCTAGTGTTAATAAAAGAAAAAGAGAACTGTGGTCACAGATTGCCACAAGAATGAGTGCGTGTTGTTCAGCTGCCCGTGATGGTAATACAATACGAAGTGCGTACTACCGAATGAAGGTTCAGGCAAAATCTGCAGTTGGCACTTACAAAAAAAAATTGAAGAAAAATGGTGGGGGTTTGGATTCAGTATATGAAACCAAGCCGACAGAGTTAGATTGGGCAATCGCGGACATTTGTCCTAGAGATTTTGAGGAAGATGTGCCAGTAATGGATGGTGATGATGAAGCAAATGATCAAGTATGGAAGTAATGGAAAGTGACAATTTAGAAAAGAGTTACTAATGTAGCCATTTTATGTAAGTGATTTCTTTTTACTTTAATTCACTGCTATTTCTGTATCCTTTTTCCACAAAGTGACAAGGAATCAGAACCAATACAACAATGTCTGAGAAGGAAGATAACCATTCTGCAATAAATAAGAGAATGAAAACAATGAGAGAAACTCCATGTAAATTGTAAGTTTTCTTTTAGAAGGAATAATCATTTTTAGTACTTAAATGAGATATACCCGGTATTTTTATTTTCATTCAAAGTGATAAACCAGAAGTTGTACAAACAAGTTCTAATAAGGACAATGCCGATAATGGAGACCCAAAGAATAAAAAGAAAAAATGACGAATGAACATGCTGACTCTTCATGGAAAAAACACTTTGGCGAAAAAATAACGTCTGCTCAAAAAGTGGCGTATGAAGAAGTAGAACTATTGAGATTTAAGCAGAAACATGAAAAAGAATTGCACGAAGCACGATTAGCTAACGAAAATATGAAGCCAACAAATGAAATTTTAAGGAAAACTTTACTCGAGTTGAAAATTAAAAAGACACAAATGAAGGCAGAAAAATTAGATTCGTAGGTTAGATTTTTTGTGTTATTTTTGCATTTAAATTTTGTATATTAGTTTGTTGAATAAAAAATAATTATTTAGGTATAATTAATATTTCGTACTGCATTTAAGTAACATTATACGGTACTAATTTATATTGTTAACAATATGTCGTTGTATAAATATTTGACGAAACAATAACCCTCTTCTGAAGTGATTAGCAACTTGTGGATGAATTTCTTGTCCTTCCTCTTCCTCTGAGTCGTCTTCAAAATCGTTGTCCCTTTCTAGTCTTATATTGTACAGAACTGCCATAGTCACTATACATATTTTAGATCTTGCTAATTTAATTTCAAAACCTGTCATAAGCGCTTTAAACATGTTTTTGAACTGACCGAAACAGCATTCTATTTTTATCCTGGTGCCCTTATGAGCAGCATTATATCTGGTTTCTGGCGCAGTTCTCGGATTTAAAATCGGAGTTAAGAGATAACGCGTACAAACATATCCACTATCCCCAAGCAGAATTCCTTCTCTCTTCTGTTTTCTTCAAATTCTCTTTTTATTACGCTATTCGCAAAAATGCGTGAGTTATGAACACTTCCAGGCCATCGCGTTACAATATCAAAAATTTCAAATACCCAATTCAAACTGGAAACTGCCTTTAGCAAAAAATCTCAGTGTAATAAAGAATTGAAGTTCTACGCTGATGTTCACTACTCTTATAAACAGAATCTAAATCTTCGCGTATCAAATATATCACGTAATGAGCTGTATCCTTGGTCAATCTGTATCTTCTCTTAAATTCTCCTTCAGAAAATTCTTCAAATGGATTTTTTCTGACTTTATATTGATAAATACGGTTTCCTCCCAAAAGGATCTATCTTATTATCAATTAACTCAATTTCATCCAACATATCTTGAGTGTCTCCCATATTAACTGTCAGTAATTTATATTTAGCCAATTGTCAAACTAAATAATATTTTAAAGAACGCCTTCTGTTGTTTAAAATATTACCTTAATTAGATTTTACCAACATTCTCTAACTCGTTACACAAGAGAAAATAATAACAAAAATTTAATAAAAGTCGTTAACATTTTAAACACAGTCTTTAACGCTTAATTAAGGGAAAATAATACGGCCCAATATCTTCAATATATAAATACTATTTTTTTAGTTAAGTTTGCATCCTTGATAACGTAAATTGGTTTGCCGAAGCACGATGGCTATAACCAATTCATAATATTTATGCCACATACAAGAAAAAAACAAAAAAAGGTCGGACGCTGTAACAATAATATTTTTGTTTAAATTATTAGATGCATAGAAATAATTTCACAGAACATACTTACTTTTCAATATGTCTATACTTTCCGATTTGATATCATTTGCAATGTGCTATAACATAATAAGAACTCGGTAGCTAGTTTACAAGTCAGTTTTCGTAATTGCCACACAATTTTTAGCAAAAGAAAAGTGGGTTATAAAACGTTAAAACGGACTTACCACAAGTTTATAATAGTTATTCATATTCAGACAAACAAATTTGTAACCGCACTAACCACAATCACTTTACACAAAAAATCGCATCATCTGACCATAACCTCTCTGTCTTCTGACAAACACGAAAGTGTGCGTTTAACTTTGTACAATTAAAAATGTTTCTGAAACATCACAAAATGACAATCTGAAATTGTATGTTTTATACACCTCAATTACACATTCTTTTGGGATGTTACATTATTTACAAGTTACGGGAAAAAAGGAATGTTTCATAACGTTTATATTATAACAATTAAAATATTTTTCAGCATATTACAATACTTTTTATTCAAGGTGTTATATTACTGACGCAACATGTTCGCACGCGCCTCTGAAGGGTTAAAAGTTTTTGAATAATGCGGATAAATCTCAAGTCTACGTGTATAAACTATTGTTTGTTAGGTAGTATAATGTGAGACTTTTTTAAAAATTAACTTAACTACCTTGAAACTATATCTCAGTGGCAAAAAAAACGTAAGCAAGTTAATAATGCAAGAAGTAGCGATATGGGTAAACAAGCGTTTCCTATGCTCTCTAATCGCTCATTAACAAGCAGCAATAAAATGTGTGGAATATTTTGTTTAGAAAAATAATATCGGTTTTTGGATTCTGTATTACTAAAATTGTTACGGGGAGCCGGGTAATAACAATCCCAGTTGTAGGTTCGGGAAAGGTTGGATTGAAATGATTATACCGATTATTATACCAATATTACAATGTATTTACGGTTAGTTGTTACAAAAATACAAAAGATTACAAGAAGCTGATTAAGGCAAAATACAAGAGTTATACAATAATGAGAAGAGTGTATCTTAATTGCAGATAGCCGGTGGGTGAGGTGAAGCGGGCGGCTTTGGTGTTGGTCCGTAAATTCCGCTAGTAGAGTTGCGATGGGGAATTCGTGGACAATCTCGCCCTAAATAAGTAGGCCGACCTAAGATGGACACGTGACGCAATGTCAAACGAACGTGTTAAAACCCCTTTACAGGTAAAGAAACTCGCTGTCGCAGAACACACACTCCTGGCAATCCAGGGATAACATCAACAAATGATTTCTAACTAAGTGACTCGTATGTGTAGAGGTCCGTTGTTGGAAATACAATACACAATGAAAAGCTTTAATATAGTATATTTTGTAGAACACTTATAACAAGACGTGAACAAGACCGACACCGACAAGCAACATGTATAAGTACATCTACTCTAATGTTCGTGGTACTTGCTAGAACTATATACTGGTATAAATGGCGCTAAATTTAAAATTGTAAATCGCTATTTTAACAGTATGAAAGAATCCACTAATGCGGAATTAACAAAGAATTCATGGAGATCACAACTCGTATCTTCTGTTCGGATAGTCGGCGTGTCCCTCATGCGGAAGGAAGTCGGAAATACGTAATCACTAATGAGCCAAATGAACGACAAAAATCCAAAACTAAATGCACTTAATCTGAAAACTAAATATTGATGAACAAGAATATGCGGAATATTCTAATAAAATGAAATTACTATAAAAACTACTCTTAGATGAAAAGAAAAATGCTATTAATCAAAATTACTGGCAAAACGAAGTTCGTGTGAATGACGTTCACAATACTAGATGGCGGCACAAGGTTTAAAATTCAATTTAATTTTAAAAAGACCATAAAGGAAGAAAACTGATCGGCACACTTTCCTTGATGTATCGTGTCGGTTGTCTATTACTATTATATATTATATTAAAATAATCCAAAAATCCGCTATATCTGCCATTGCATCCCATTAATTAATTTAATAAATGATTAATGACATCCAAAACAACAAACGTGTCAAATATCTCAATTTTTAAGTATTTTTTCCTTAGATATACCTACGCAGCTATCTTAAGATTTTCCTTATCTAAGATAATCTTAAATGAAAAATATGTTCTATGAAACAAAAATTTTTATATTAAGGAATGCTTAAGGAAAAGGACTATGAATGTGGCGGTTCGATCGTTTTGCCCTCGTCCTCCTAAATAAACAAGTTCTGTGTTCTGTGTTAAATTGTTTCAGTGCATTGCCTTGATACTATCAACGAATGTATGAATTCTAAATTGGTACATATTAAATTGGCCATTGCTTTCTTTTAACTCCTTTATATGAATCACACATTAGAACAGGAAATTGTATCGAAGGGCGTTTTGGAGTTATCAAAAGAAGATTTCCCGTATTGCATTATGGAAGTAGGGTGAACTGGTGAACTTACGAACAACAATGTCCACTATTGTAGCTACAGCTGTTTTACATATTGTCGCACTGGCAGATGGTGACGTAAACGCTCCTATGTTACCAAATGGCTTAAATGAACATATTTTTGAAAATTTAATACAGATTGGACCAGTTGACGTACCACTAAATATAGATAATCAGGATAACTGACTTGCATTTGAGAACTATTTTTGTTAATAATTATTTTCAAAATCTGTAAACGTTATGCTATTTATGTTCAATAGATGAGACAATAAAGAGTGTTTTTGTTATTTTGATACCTGATTATAGAATATACGTGCCCCTGCTTCATACGACTAGCTCAAATTTTCCATTATCTTGCTATAATTGCAAAACTAATTCTAGTCCAAGAATAATGCAATGCATATTTCATCCTTTACAACAGAAAACATTCATTTAGACACAATTTCGACAAACTTAAAAATTTATTACTACCATCACAAAGCATAACAAAAATGATGACAAAAAATAACAATAAACTCTCTAAAAATAACATATTTCAAAGAAATTATATCACAAAATTAATTGAGAATTCTAAATAGAAAAATAGGTTATAAACTACTGTCTTAATACTTGTATTTGAGTATTTTTTAAATCTATTTCCCAAAGAAGAGATTTTCTTTTTAAGTTGTGTTCCTCCGTCAATTGCTCCAATTTCAGCTATCTTTCGGTTTCCAAATACTGTTTCCTGCTTTCTAACTCCGCAATTTCTAGTTTTTGTTTTTTCTCTTGGTGAAGAGCATCATGTTTTAATATTTCAAGTTGGAGCTTAGCTACTTCAATTTTTATGTTTACTAAGGCTTCATATTTTGGCAAACTTCTGTAGACCCAAGGTTCATCCCTACTCACGTTATTGTTCAAGCTATTTGCATGATTACGAATAACTCTATTCCGCGGTGTGCTATATAAAAGTTTATTTATTAATTGAATGGGATATGAATTCTGGCATAACACCCCACTTAGTCTACGTAAGTGAATGAATAAATATGCTCATTATACGAGTTCAAAATTGCCAAGATTCACTCACCGCACCTTCAGGGATAGCACAAATTATGTCAACATACTTTCCAATAAATGGTAAGCTGAAGGACAGTCTCGGAATACAGTAATTTAATTTCACCCCATTGGACAGCCAAATATTTGGTAATAATAAGTGTTAGCTAATAAATGAAAAGCAGCTAGTCTCAAAGAAAAATTCTATTTATTCATTAAAATTTTAAGAAGTGATATTGCAGTTGGGCTCAATGTACCGCCAATTCTCAGATATGCAACGCAACACCGTATCTCCCGTATTCATAGTTGTACGCCAGTATTTCGCTAGCGTTTCCCCACACTTACAAACGCATGTGACGAAACGCTAGCGAAATGCTGGCGTACGACTATGAATACGGGGGTAAGATTTTAGGGACATTGGTAAAAAGGGAAACCACTTCCAAACTAACCAACACAAAACCTTGTGGCAACTGAACATTATTTACTAAGTTGGCAAACTCGAACGAATCCTTTACGAAGTACTGGTTTCTTGGCCAAGATGTTTTATATGCCACGTTGTCAATTTTTTCTCGGTTTAACTAAACCTGTCTAAATGCACACCGGTGCAATGCATTAGACATTAAACCAAGCTTAATGATTTAAGGATCCTTAGGTTAAGCGAAGCTTTAGTCAAAAAACGGTGGCAAACGGCCATAATTGAATTTAGAGAATAAATAATAATAATTACGTTTATGCCGTGAGAGTAGTATCCGATCGAATTTTATCCGATACGTAAATCCTAAAAAAGGATGCGACATATACACGTTCGATTAAAAATTCGATCGGATAAAGTCGTTTAATTCAATCTGATAAATTTTTAAGATTGAATTTTTGGATCGGATATTTACGTTTTGTTTTATGATGTAAACGGGGATTGAAATAAGTGGATTGACATACACATGTGTAACATATCTAACGAAATAAATTTGTGACTCGACATTTGACAGACACGGAGCATAGTTTGAGGTTGTGTTTTGTATTGCCACGTCTTTTAGAATGACCGATAAAAAGAAAAGACAATTCTGGACAACTGAAGAAGTTAACTTCTTCTTGGTCCTTATAAAATAAAAACATATTTTAGGCCTCATGGACGGGAAAAGATTTCGAATAAACGATATATTTAAGAGTTTAGTGAAACCAATGGAAGAAGTGGGATTTGTGAGGGATCTTTCGCAACTGATCATTAAATACAAAAACTTAAAAGGTAAGTTCATAAGTGGGTATACATTGCACTTAAATACACCCATACCTCGCTTTACGACTTAGATACGTTCCGAAAAAAGTTGGCCGCAAAGCGAAAAGCCGTATAACGAATCAATTATTTTGATACAAATCCATACATATTCAATTGAATCTGTTCCAATTTTTTATAAAAAAATATATGTAGTTTTTAGTTCATAAAGTATTTTATTTTTATTTTCTATAAAAATGTTTACATAAAAATAAAAGTACATACAAAACAATAATACACAGAAATTCAAAAACTAAACATATAAATTGCACATATCTATACATAGATATATACTGTATTAGTGTTCTTAGCCGTGTATACTATTTAATTTGAATTCTCTTTTCTTTAGTTGGTAATTAATTACTTGTTAAACTCTCACCATGTAAACAACGAAAACAAACATAGTAATTTAAAATCTAACATATTACTTACAAGTAATCATTTCTATCTATTAAAATAATGTCTTCAAATATGTAATACCTATTTTTCAAAATTTAACTTAACAATTTCGGCCTAATTATTATTATTATTACATTTAATATTTTTTATGATTACGACAAACATATTTGTCGAAACGTAAAAAGAAAGTTTTACCTGTCTGCTTTGCCTTGCTTTCTGCTTCTTTTAGCAGTGTTTTGTAGCAAGTAATGACTGAGTTAACTCCTCGAGACACTTTAGCACTGCGTTCTACATCGGGATCATTTTGAAGAAGGATGTTTATTCTTCCCTGTTCGAAATAAAAAAGCGCATTCGACAAGTTTTTTGCTGTTAGCCGTTGGCATATAGCAGGCTTTAGGTCTGACTCTTCATCAAGTGCTCTTTCTGTTTCCTAACTGGATCAGTTCCTCGTTTGAAAGAGGTTCTCTGTCAGCATCTAGCAAATCAACCAAATTACCTTCTTCCAAATCCTCAAAACCAAGATTATTTGCTAAGTTTAATATGTTTTGTCGAATTTCAGAGAGAGAACCTCAGGCTCATTAGTTTTTATGCATTCTGGCCATATTTTTTTCCAAACATGTTTCATTGTGGTTGATTGTAATTCCTTCCACGATTCGTTAATGTTGCCTACGGCATCTCTGATGCTGTAGTTTTTCCAAAACTGTTTTACCGAAGATTCACCATCGATTTCGTGAATAAATTTACGAAAAGTTCTGCGTAAATAATAAGCCTTAAGAGTGGCTATTGGCTGGATCAGAGCTGTGGTATTTTTGGGAAGATACTCAATCTCTACATCTTCAGACAATTCGGATAAATTAACCGGGTGTCCTGGAGCATTATCCAAATGACCTATGTTCACGCTCAAGTTGTTGTCCTTCAATATTTTTTTACTTCTGGCAAAAGTAGTTTTTAAACCAGTCTTCAAAGAGAATCTTAGTCATCCACCCTTTCTTGTTGGATCTCCAAATGACGGGCAATTGTTTCTTATTCAGCCCTTTAAAACACCTTGGATTTTCTGAAAGATATACTAAAAGTGGTTTTAGCTTAAAATCCCCTGCTGCATTAGCACCAAGGAGCAAAGTTACTCGTTCTTTAGACACCTTGTATCCAGGTGCAGACTTTTCACATTTTGATATGTAAGTTCTTTCAGACATTCGCTTCCAGTAGAGTCCTGTCTCGTCTACATTGAAAACTGGTTCAGGTCAGTATCCACCTCTTTCAATAATTCCTTTCAAAATGCTGGGATATTCTTTAGCTGCGTCATCATCGGCACTAGCTTAATGAATTAATTAAATAACGAAAATACAGTCTTTTTAATAGGTACCAAATATGTACCATTCCTTATTGTTACAGTCGCTGTCTATCCCCTTTTACCAGGGCTATTAAAGGAATATCCAGGTGCAGTATCATCTGAGCAAGAATCTTTTAATACATTTCTGCAAGAGCATGTGTAGAAACGGCTTTCGGTCGGCTGAAGGCTAGGTGGAGGATATTGTTAAAAAGAATAGATATTTTGTACAAATTTGTTCCGTCTGTTATAGTTGCTTGTTGTGCTCTGCACAATATTGTAGAAAAAATAAGGATCCTTTTATACAACTATGGCATAATGAAAGTGCAGAAAATATATTTCAACAACCAATTGCACATTCTGATTGTAACAGAGATAATTTAACAGCAACCATGATTACTATCACTTAATGAATTATTTAACAAAATCGAGTTCAGCACCATTCAGTATTGTTGTATTTGTACATTATAACAAATCTTATTAAGATCTTTTTTTGATTTGATGCAGTGTTTTAGAGATATTCCGTTGTCTGAAGATAAAAAACTCACCCTGTATATTCGACTATAGTCTATGCAGAAGCAAGTTTATTTCCAGAAAACACGGATGTGGCCATTTTAAGGGAAGCAATACAGACTGATTCAAGTGACACCCAACAAACAGACATAGATTCTTTTTATAACGAGTGGTCTCGTGCAAGTATTAAAATGTCAATAGAATTATATAAATCACATTAAAAGAAATTTTAGTCTACAGGTATTCGTAACGAAAAGGTTTGACAGTACATCAGCAATGAAATTAAAACACACTGCAGATCAATGCAGAAATAAATTTAAATATTTTAAGGGCAAATATGTAGAAAAAAAGGACCATTTGAGTTCACAAAGCACTAGAGCCAAAGCTATTAAGTTCGATAGATGAAATATTTGGGAGAGATCCTACAGTTATTCCAATTGCTGTTTCTTCGTTTAGCAGAGGAATAAATAACATAAATGTCAATGAAAAAGAAAATGTCGTCTCTAATAAAAGAGCTACTGATGGGAGCTACTTTAACATCAGTACCAAAAAAAAAGCAACAAGCGATAGAGATGAACAATTGGATATGACAAAAATACGTGAAGACGGCAGAAAGAGAGGACATAAAGGAAAGATGATTGTTCGGCAAGAACTGGTAGCTGCCTTAGGAGAAATACCTGAAGCTTTGATAAGGAGAGAAACATTGTGAATAGGTCCGTATATTTTATTGAATTCAAATACTGTGGCTAATTTTATTTTTTTTTACTTAATAGACTAATCATTTTACTTCCTCTTATCCTATAAGTATATATTTTTGTTTTTCTTATATATAATGCAAATAGCAGTTATAGTGGCTGATATTAAATCTACCCTATTCGCGTCTAAGTATCTAAATCTCTGAAACCTACTAAATAGTAATGTAAAAACCCTTTCAACTGCAACGCACTGTATTAAAATGGGTTTGCACTGCTATGAGACGAACTCTTTCTATAAATAGAAGCACCAACCGTAATATCATAACCAGAACTAGGGTATCCCGTAAAACAATTTGTGAGCATCATATTAGCCAACGCAATTGCCTGCAATGTAATGCCATAGAAGCAAGAAAAGAAAGGTGGTGTTTCGACTAAACAGTATAGTTTCAGAAAAGGCTGCTCTGCAATACATGCAGTAGAGAAAGTAAAAGATATGGTTCACAACTGCAAACATAAATGGTGTACACTCATTTTTCTAGATGCTAAGAACGCTTTTAACTGCAGACTGCAACATGATCATAAATAAAGCGATTGAAAGTTAAAAATTACACTATTCACCAGCGATAAACAGTTTTATCGGGTTAATTATCAATTTAAATCAAAAGTAATATTCACCCGGAAATTGTTGATGCATAAATCCGAGTCTGAGATTTCGAGATCAGTAAAGCGCAGAGACTAGCCAAGAGAATACAACCATATAACCTATACATACAAATGAACAGATATCAGCACTTCTACCTAAATTCACAGGTACAGACCAAAATTTTAATATGTAGATAGACCGAATAGACACAGAATATCTAACAATCAGAATATCACCTCTCATTGGCGGTAAGAGTTCGCGCATCTACCTCCGCGCATAGCCGTCCGCCATTAATTTGGGCTAGAGACATGGGGTGGGGACTAAAATACGTCGAAGTATTTACGAATGTCAGCGCCATCTAGCGCACGGACCGGTACTAAACCAATATTCTGTCGGTAATGTAGAGCAAAAATTATACCGATAGCGAAGAAGCGAAGTAGCTTGAATTGTCGTTTGTCACCATCTTGTCACTTTCCGTTTGGCTGTATCTGAGCATTGGGCTGTATTGAAAGTGTTGAGCGTTGTTTTTCACTGTTTTGGCTTGCCATCAAATATTAAAAATCAGTTCTTTTTAGAACTCTTTTGAAGATTTAGTGATTACTAAGGGTAAATATTTTCAATACAAATTCGTGTCTGTTTACTAATTTTTATTAATTCAAACAATTCCGTAGTATTTCAGAATATTTTACATTGTATTGTTCGCAGGGATTAGAGACTTTTTTTCTCGATCCTGCCGCAACAGGCAAATTGCACAGCAGTGTGGATATTTATTATTTTCGGAACAGCATCATGCCTGTTTACCAAAAGCAGTGTTGCGTGGAAGGGTGTGAAGATGTATCATCATCAAGGTGATATACATTGATATATTTATGCTTCTTATAGTGTAATATAAGAAATATTTTAGGCATCGATATCCAGTGAAAAATAAAGATATGACAAGTATATGGCTAGCTAGAATCGGAAATTTGAGCATTAAGGGATATGCCTATTTACGCACACTTAGCTATATATATGTATGTTCAATAAAAGCTTATATAAGAGATTCCGTTTCTTTGAAACATCCATATTTCAAGCTTACCCATACAAATATAGAATACCGTCGTTGGGATTCGAAGAGTACGTATCTTGAACACTGATACTCTTGAAGGGACGTAAGCTATATTTGCATTTTTGTGCTATTCATACATAAATTACTAACATATGTGTAACTTTAAACAGTATTCACAATATTTGTTTTTTTCGTCTCTTCAAAAGTAATAGTATTCAAGAGACGCACTTTCCCAGTCCCAACGATTAATTAATTTTATTTTAATTTATTTTTTAAATATTAAAGGGAATTTATACCGGCGCATTTTTTTTAGTACCGGTCCAACAACTAGAGGCGCTATTTGAAACCAGTTAATTATATTACAGTTGCCATTCTAGTAGAGTGTTCTGTGGCTAGAGAATTAGAGATTACCTCGATTACCTCATTTACCGAGTGTGTTGTTGTCTGTCACGTGGTGTATCGGTTAAAATATATTGTTGAGGTTATAATAGCGTTATTTTTGTGGTGTTTTTTTTTAGTTTGTAATTATCTATTAAGTTATAATAATATATTGACATTAGTTTGGTGCCAAGTGTATTCAAGTGTTAGTGTAAGTTTTTTGTTTTACTAATTAAATGTAGTATCTAATTTATATGTTTTACAGTTTTAGTGTACAGCAAGGCTTTTTTTTAGCAAAATATAGTTACTTGGATTTCAATATACAGGGTGTTCCTAAATATCATGTACATAAGGAAGGGGGTAATTATTTGGTTTATTTGATGCCTAAAATTTCATATAAACATAGGTCTGCAAACGCTTCGTTACCAATCTGCAGAGTGTTGAAATTTCAAGATTTTTTCACTTTTTACTGTATAGCTCCTACAGTTTTTGAGATATTTTGCTCAAATTTGGAAGGTAGGTTACGCTATAAGGCCTGCATCATTAGCCATGCCAAATGATGATGTAAATCTACAGGGTAATAATTTTTTCGGGGTCATGCCCTCTTTTCCCACCCTGAACTTTTTTGCGATGCACCACTGCTAGATTCTAAAACACGCAATAAATTTGATGAAACGAACTATGTTTTTCAACTCTCAGTTTTTCAACAAGATCAATCGTTGGAGTTAAACAATGTAGATAGTTCCTCTCATCTTCTTGACAACGTTGAGCTTTCTACAGGTATACTTATCTAGACAGTATAAAAAAAATATTATTATTATTATTTTTTACTGTCTATAGATCAATCTGGAAGTCTTCCCAGCAGAATCGACAACATTCCTCTTCAGATAGATGTTACTGTAGAGCCAAATACTCCGGATTATTTGTTACTTTCATGAAGTAGTAGTACTCAAACACCACAAAATTTATCTGGAACATCACCCCGAAAAGACAAGTTAAGGAAAGTTATAAAGGGGCAGCGACGTAGAATAAGTAATCTACAAAAAGAAAATCACAAATTGAAACAGAAGTTAAATTCGATATCTCAGAATATAGCTGATTATATAACCTTGGAGGAATATCAAGGAATAACGCATAAATTTTGTCCCTCAGAAAAGTTAGCGAAATTCATAAATGTACAAGTAACACAAGCTCAAAAACATCCATAGGGAAGAAGATTTTCTACGGAATTTAAAAAGGAATGTTTGTCGCTATACTTTGCTAATTCTAAATTGTATAGAAGAAGTTTAAGGAAACAGTTTTGTTTTCCATCTCCTGCAACCTTAATCAAATTAACAAAAAATCTAAAAACGAATCTTGGGCTTGATTTAGAATTATTGAAAATGCTTCAAATAAAAGTAAATAACTTCAAAGAAGAAGATAAAGTTCGTGTACTATACTTTAATGAAATGAGTATCAAAGCTAACTTATTTTACAGTATTGGAAAAGATGAAGTGATTGGACTTGAGGATAATGGCCGAAATGAAAAACACTTTAAGCCAGCACTAACTGCCACAACATTAATGATTCGAGGTATCTATTCGAAATGGAGCCAGCCATTATCATTTTATTTTTTTAAATCTGGATGCCCTGGTGAATTGTTAAAAAATATAATTGTGGAG